>VZTB01007459.1:346227-395857 GCA_013397245.1 Thryothorus ludovicianus
CTCGCAGCACTTGGCTGCGAGGCACCGGAGGGGTTTGTTGGCCGGGCCGCCCGGTAGCGGGCCTTTCGTTTTCTCGCCCGTTGTTTGTGCCCTCCGAAGCCGGTGAAGAAAGCTGCCCCCTCGAAACCAGATAGAAAGTGAATTTTCGGAAATTTTTGGACACGTGTGGCGGTGACTTGACTGCCAGGTGTAGCCAAATATGATAAGTACACACATTTCTTTAGAATCGTCCAGGCATGATAAAACACTGGGATTTTTTTAAAATCTCCGAGGCGTGCATCCTCCAGCCTTCAGTAGTGCACTGGAGGAAACCAAAACAGTGACTCTGTGTGTGTGTGTACCTGTACCTTCTTCCATGAGGTTCTTGCACACTGTCAACACTGGTGCCGAGCTCCACGTTCCCTCAATGCCCCCGAGGTTTCTAGAAGCTGCACTGCGCCGTGTCTCCACAGGGGTACCCATCCTTGGGCACCTGTATCGGAAGGTTGGTTGTAGCCCTTGGTGTCTGCAAAATAAATCCTATGGGTGAGAAACACTGATTCCCTAAGCCATGGTGTTGCTCTCACTGGCCTGACAGTGAGACCTGTCTATGGGATGCCTGGATTTGCTTAGGCCAAAGTGAAACTGAGCCCAGCTGAGCAAAGGGGCCCCGGCTCCTCTCTGTGAGCCACGTGTTCCCGCCTCCTGGCTCATGTCTGCTCAAGCATTCCGCATGGTTTTCCCTGCAGAGCCAACTTTCAGCTAGGTCAGCAAAGAGCAAGCATGATCCTGCTCTCTGCACAAGGGCATGGATGCCCCTGGGGTCCTGGCAAGAGCTCTTAACCTGGCCCAGAAAGGCACTGGCAGGATTATCCCTTGAGCAGTGCCACAAACCGCAGGTGTATCCTGACCCCACCTGCCCCCAGCACCCTGCTGGACAGAGTCGTGCTCAGAGCAGCTACAGGCACCCTCCGCTCAGCAGATGAGCCACCATCAAAGACAGTGTTACCTAACAAGGTTTATCCTCACTGTTTTCTATTACATTCCCATCATACTAAGCATAGTAAGAAAAATATTTTTTAAGTATTCCTGGTTTTCATATTGAGAGCCCCTCTTCCACCTCCTTCCCCGCTGGGGCACTCCAGCACTCTTCCTTGATCTGCTGTGCCGAAGGGATGGAGTCTAGGGACACTCAAATGTCTTTATCCACATGGTGCCTGAAGGCTTTAATGAGGTCCATGCAGACAAATCACACAAAGCCATTTTAGCTCAAAGCTATCATTAGAACTCAGGGAAGGTGGGCCTGTGCCTGCTGTAAGCGATGGAGGTAAAAGCTTTAATGCTGATACAAGGCCAGGCTGGAAAACTGAAATACGGAGTTAACACGAGGAAAAATATTTACCCTCTACACCTTTGAACTTATTTGTTTTCTAAAGGACACGAATATTTACATTCTCTGTAAAAGAAACGTGCACTTTCTTCTCACAAAAATATTTTTATGTTTGACTAAACTTATTTTTAAACTCTTATCAATACAGGGCAGAATGTGTCCCAGAACAACCAAAATAAGGCAGAGGGAAAAATTATTTCTATTCTTAGTGTAAAACCACAACTTAAAGTTACCAGTTTTGAAATAGAAAAGCCAGGATAGCCAAAACTCTTCTGGGTCTTATTCCAATTCCATTGGTGGGCAGGAAATGGAGAGGCTTTAAACGTACTTCTGCAACAGATAAAATCAAGCCCAGAAGTTATTCCATGCAGTGTTTTTAAGCAAAGGTCAGCTTAAGTCCAAAATGTTTACCTAAAATACCCTGTGTGTATTTGTAACCTGTGTAACAGCTTCAGTTTGCCTTAGCACAGCCGTCAGCACTGTAGTTTTCTATGTCTTTGTTCCTTTCTTTTTTAATGCAGAAAGAATAAGAATTATTTTCAAAACTGATAACAAAGAGTAATTTTAGCAATTAATATAATTTTTAGATTTACATTTGTTCTTTTTCAGATCCCTCTGTTTTTACATCTGTGAAATACTTTTTCAGGATCATTTTACTCAATTCAAGGAAATTGATTCTTCTCAGGGTCTCACCATGCCTTGCACATGGGCAATGCAGTGAGGCACTGCATCCCAGCCTGGGACCATGGAAAATAGATGCCAGGATTTTCTCTTTTTAGGTGGGCTTTTGGTGTTATGTGCAAGTTTCTGACCCCTGAGTGCAGCTCCCTGGAAGCAGGGTGTTGCCTGGGTGTGACAAGGACTGCAACTGGTGGCTGCTGTAGGTTAGTGCTGACGTGAGCTTTGTGGATTCTCACAGCACCCCTGCCTGATTGCCTGCTGCTTTTTTGAAGATTGCATTTTTGGGATGTTTGCCTCTGATGCTGATTTCCATCACTAGTTTCATTCCTTCCATTGCCTCCCATGACCTTTTGGAGGAGTGTCTACAAATTAGCTCCTGATATTTTCCCCCTGCTTTCTTTTCATTCTCTCTCTTAAAGGAATTTTTCCTTCATTTTCTTTCCAATAAGGAATGATGCCGAATTGCTTTTCTCAGCCCTTCCTTCTGTATGCTGATTCCAGACAATAAAATATATTTGGCATTTGAAATTTATTTGTAGGAATTACTTTTAAAAGGGTAAACTAATAATCAAAGCTTCAAGATACCTTAGCCACACAAACCTAAAAGCTCATGTCATGAGAGAAATTAATTGATTAATTACCTGTGTCTTCTGTAACCCAGCTGATGACTCAGATCTGAAGCACCAGGAAAGCCTCTCCTGACACATTGAGCCATTCTTAAGGCAGTTTGAGATTAACAGATGAAATGTAAGGCGCTGCAACACAATTCAATGCCTTTAAAACAGAGTAACAAAATAATTGTAGTATCTAGATTCACATTTTGCAGGGTGGGGCTAAATCAGGCTCCTAGCTGCTCTGTAACATACCAGAGGCTCTTTTCCTTTTTGGAGGAAAACTGGCAGCTTCTGATGGTATTATGTACATGCACACAGCACAAGTGGCCCGTGCTTGAATGTTGTCTCCAGGGTATAACTTTTCAATCTTGCCTAGATTTTTTCTCATGGTCTAGGAAACAGAATATTTCACCCTTAATTGTTCCCAGCATATGATGTTGCATCTCTAGTTATCAGCGTGGCAATTGAAAAGAGAATTTATAAGTGTTGTCTCATCATGTAACTTTCAAGTTAAGGAAAATTACACTCTCTATGCTTTAACTTGTTTTATGTTGGGTGGCATTCCCATTTACCTCAGTACATTTATTTTCATGCCTTAAATTCCAAGACTTTCTTTGTAAGCAAAGAGGAGTAGTTGAGTAAAAGCGCTGTCTTTAAATTATTTATGCCTCTTCTGCTTTGCAGTGGAAGACGCTTCTATGAATATTGTTCTAAAAGCTCCCAAGTCACTTAGCCCATTGCTTTATCTTTGGATGATGCCATCCAAGGGTCAAAGACAAGCTGATGCTGATGCTGTCAGAATTTATTCAGACAGAACCGGATGCTGCTGGGTAGTTGGCGCTATTTAACAAAGCAAAAATATGACTGTGAATATTTATAGTCTTTTTTGGGACTTAAATAATTTACCTTGTTAGGGCAGCCCTGGCATTTTCCAGGGGAATGAAGCAGTCGTTGCCCAACTGACATTAAATGACACACACAGGTATGAGCCCTCTGAAAATCCTGCAGCAGCCCAGTAAGCAGAATCAGGCATTCACCATCGTGGAGCTGGAAGCTGATTCACTGGCATCAGTTACTTGAGGAGACAATTCATTTAATCAGGAGGCTGTAAAGAGCCCTTCCATAGCCTTATCAGATTGAAAGCCCTTGTCAGGCAATCCTCTTGCAGGGAGTTCTCCAAGAATACCAGGGAATTGTTTTCCTGATGCTGCATTTGGTATCAAAGGAGGCTGCAGAGTGAAGACATGGGCGTCTCACACCCTCAGTGGACCCAGAGCACCATGGTAATCAACTCAGAACTTGAAATATTTCCCTCTTGCTCCCAGCTCTGAGACAACAATTGCAAATAAATAGGAAAGAAAAAAAGCACATTACTACCACTCTGTGTATTATGAAACTTAATTCTGTCTTCAGCTCTGCTTCAGTGAGGGGTTTGAAGTTGCTGGAGCTATGAGGATTTCAATGGTTGATTTATGCTTCCTCTAAATAACATCTGTATTTACTATTAGAGTTCATTCTAGATTGCATTAAAAACAAACAAACACTGAGATTAGAGACAGAGAAATATAAATATTCCTTATGCAAAATATTCACAACACTGTGAAAACTCACTTCAACAAGCCAGAAGCTGCTGGGTCAAAACACTCACATCTTTAACTTCAGGGCAAAATCTTAAATTCCTTGGTTCTTTTCATCTGAGGATAAAATCACAGACAGTTCAGAAAACAAACAAATACTAATAATTTGTTTTAAGTATATAATTTGCCAGAGCTGGAAGTCGCTTGTTTTCAATTATAGAATTAATTTATTCCATACTTGACCTTTCAGTACTCAGTGTCTTTTTAACTTCCAAAACATATTTATTCAAGGAGTTTCCCTGAACGTTGCCTGTCTTTCAAAGAAGTTCCCCATTTTGTGGTGCACCCAAAAACTGATTCTCAAACACGATCCCTGACTGAGGAAATCATCCTTGCTCCATGAGTAATTTACTGGTATCTGGATCTCTGCACCCAGATCGTATGTGAATATAAGAAAAATGTAGAAAGATCAAGGTATTCTTTATTCAATCCCTAGGATTGAAAAGCAAAGGAAAATATAGCTTACCCTACATAAAGGTTATGTTGTCATATTGCTCCAAACTAAGCAATATAATTTTCACTTTGATCAACAGTCAGAGAATATGAGAATACAAACAAAACATGTTCATTTATATTAGTTTCTTCAAACTATCACTTTCATAAACTCTTTACTTCGGGTGTAATTAATGAGTGTGACTGTAAATCAACATTGATAAGAAAACCTGCATTTTAGATGTGAGTGTTGTTTAGCCAAATTCTCAGGACTGTTCTTGTGCCTCTCATTCAGATCTATGGGACACAGGTTATCCTGTAAGGAAACAGGCATCAAATACAAAAAATTAACAGTGATTTCAGCAAGCCCAGGGTATAGCTTGTAGAAACCAAAATCTTGCTAAAATTCATCTATCAAAACCGTTTTTAGACAGCACTAAGCATCCTATTTCTGTGAAAAATTGGTACTTTTAATTTCAGAAAATGACAGGTGAAAACAAGCAAACAGGTAGGGATTCCATGAGATCCCGTTGCTGTATCTTGGCAATCCCTAAAATACATTTGAGTGTCCTTGTGTTCCACCTGCACATATTTTTTCACAAAATCCTTCATTCAGTATTTTAAAATCCCAACTTTCTACCTCACATCACTTGCTGGATGTGCACATGTGAAGCTTAATTGTGCTACTTCTTCCTCTTTTCAGCATGGATTTTTTTTGTGTGGATCAAAACATCGTTTCTCTTATGGAAATGGTTGCTGTTGTGTTTTCCTAGGATCTGTTTACTGAACCCACTAGAAACCTGTGCCTGGCAGTATTTGGAAGTCCCTAAAGATCCTGGACATCCTCCCAGCTCCCTCACATGGCCCCAGTGCCACTGTATGCACCGGAGGCGACAGCAATATCCAGCAGCATAGAGCTCTTTCTCCTCACCTTGTTTCTGGCCAGTTGCATTCTTGATTTATACTGGGTTTTATGGTGTGTCTCCAGCCCTATAAATAGTTATCTGCAGGGTAACTAGAAGCAGCTGTGTCTGTTCCTCCAGTGTTCATATCTTACATTTCACACACTGCGTTTTATGCTGTTCTGCTGGTACTAAATGGCATCAGATGGTAGGTTAGCTTTAGGCTTTAAAATTTCTCTTATTTTTAGTTATTCCAGCTCTCAAAAGAAGTGAATTATACTGAAACACACTATTATTAGACTTTTTGTGCTAGATGTATAGGCATATAGTATAAGCCTTTTGTCTAGGCAATCTAAAACCCATTTTGAACATATAATGAGAAGTATTTACCAAGTAAAGTTTCATTTTTAAACTGGAGACCCCATTCCTGGCACTACTAATTATCTAGAAGAATGAACTGCCACACAGCAAGTGGGTGTTACACTCTGTTGCCAGAGAAAGAGGTGGAAGCACATTCTTTTTGGTGGTTCATGACTATTTTTAACTTTAATTTCCTTTGTAATTATTTCCTTTCCTGGATTCATAAATCTGCAGTAGCCTGTTATATAAATCTCAGCTATCCCATGTTTACAAATAATTCTGGCTTATACTCCATGTTCTTTGCACTTTGGAAATTCCCACAGACTTGAAGTTTGGGTGTACAAAGGCAGACACAGGGGTATCACCCCATGTTTAATACCAGCTCTGTACAATAAGCCTTTTTTAATAGCAAATATCCACCTACATTTCTTTTAAACCTCCTCTAGCGTTTTTGTTGGAGAAGTTACTTTTCACTTGGTGTCTCAATGACTGCTGTGTGGCAGGACCATACTGAGATTTTGTGGGAGTTTATTCCTTTCATTACTTGTTCATTTTTTGGTTTAAAAGTGAAAAGGATGGAGGAATCCAACAGTGAATTCTTCATGCACAAATATAAAATGGATTTTAAGGGGTGATATAATTGTGCCACTGAGGGAATAATAATGCTTAAGTGCAGATTTTAAGAAAATGATTTAGAGTTGAAAGAAGAGATGTAAAGGTAATAATTGTGGCACAAAAACCAGACCAAAGGCTGCCAAAATTGTGCTTATGGAGAGCCATTAAACACAGGAAACAGTGATGGTTTATTATTGTAAATTACTGTGCAATGCAGCTTACCCATGTTCAGTGCTTGAAATGCTTGTGCCCTAAGTGACCAAGTGCTTTGGAAGTTGCCTAGGAGATCCTCTGGCACATTATACACCTCCAGTGTCATCTTTTCCCAATTTTTTGTGGATAACTGCTGGGCACGATTACTTTGCGGCCATAGAGGTGATCACACTCAGCTTGCTCCTGTGAGTGGGTAAAGTGATTTTTTTGCACATATTTTTCAGGTCTCCTGTGTTTTCCAGGATAAATGGAAAAAACATAGCATTGACAAAGCTGTGAGGACAGTGTCTTAATTCACTGTGGATACCTCCACTTCTAAAGACTACAGTGTGGAATTGCAAAGATCCTGCATCTTACTTTCCAGGTTCACAACACTTCAGCATCAGCAAGGTGACTTCAAAACTGCCACTAAAATAACACGCAGCAGTAGAAATAGAAGAGGGAAGTCTTCAAGACATACTGCACCCAGGGAATAAATTAATGAGGTGTCAGCTGACCATGGTGGTCTGGCCCATGGGGAGCTCTCAAGCCCTTGGTGAGTGGGATCATGCCAGAAGAGAGCAGAGCAGCACATGTGAGGCTTGCTCCTGTTCTCAGTGAAACCACTGGAAGTTTTGACCATGACATCCCTGGAGGCAGGGTGCATGCCATTAATGTTCCCCAAAGACCCAGAGGAAGTGTTGCTGACAATTTCACAGTATTATCACTGCAGATCCCACCTGAGTAGTGCACAAAGCAGTGCAATAAATATATTGTTATTGGTAATAAAATATAATGATGAAAACTGGCTGGTGGTAACACTTAGCATTGCTAATACACAGCTCACAAGCTCGGAGACATATGATTTTGGTGATTTTAACTAATAAATACTTCACTAATTATATTTACAAGGAGTAAGTAATTTATAAACAAGCAATTTATCACATTTGCATTCATTAAACTAAGCAGCTTCCCTGATTATATTCTGACTATTCTGCCATTTTCCACCCTGCAAGAGTGAGGTGTTTTTTGCCTTCAAATAAAATCAGCTCTTGCTTTTTTCCATCTCATGGGTAGCTGGCAAATGACAGCTCAACATTTTCTGTTTGCACAGTGTGTCCTCTCCCTGTACCTGAGCCATCCTTGAAAACAGTCAACACCAGCAGGTGCCCTTGAACTATGGGTCGAAGTTACTGAAAATGTTTTTGTTAAAAAGAGAACACTGGTCACCATTTCTGTGCTGCCTCAAAAGCTGTTGTCTGAAACCCTGGGTGATTTCAACGGCAGTGGCCGGAATGGGAAGATAGGGAAACACTATCTTCTGGCAGAAGGAGCTGCACAATTTCCCTTTCAGCCTACGGTCATCCCACTTCCCTGGCTCAACATGTGCACAGGAAAGGGTTTGTTGATAGACTTTGAAATGTGTTTATGGAGTTTACACTTTTATTTTTATTCAATTTACATTTGCAAGAGGCAAGGAAGGAAATCAAAAATCAAGCTTACTCTGGGAAGTGTTTTCAGTATTAACTGTGCAATATAAGAAACTCTCCTCCTACCAGATTTTACAAGTGAGACTTCAAAATCTTTAGAAACAAAGCTTCTGCTAAACTGACAGTATTCCTTTGACTTTGACCATATTAGTCATTGCTTTTCCAGACTTAGCAAAAAGGAAAACTGCTGGCTTTAGCACCAGCACTTCCACAAAACAAGCAAGCCTACTTTCTTTTGGCCTAGTGCAATGTAGATGCCAGCTTAGGATTTCAATCTAAGAACAAGCATCTTTGTCAGTCCAGAGTCAGCCCTTCCTGGCAGGGAGCAGCTCTGGATCAAATGGGGTCCCTTAGGTATATTTCTCTTGGTCACTGCCACCCACAGACATATCCTCTGAAAGCAAAGGGCCCAAGAGTGATGCAGCTCACTGCTGAGCAGGGGAGATCACTCAAGCAACAAAATGGCTTTTGACCAGCCAAACTCCTGGAGTTGTTTCTTAATCAGCTCTTCTAATACTTTATATTGATTACAGATCTAATCTGAAGCCGACTAAAAGCAGCAAGGACAAGCTGTGTCACCGGGCTCTGACGATGATGACAGAAGTGATGGATTTAGTGTAACTATCTGCAAACACAAAATCTTCCTGAATACTGATTTACTTTTTTACTGTTTACTCTCAATTTTCTTCGTGTTTCCCTCTTTGACACTTGCTGCTGCATCTCTCACCTGCCCCTCGCCAGCTCCAGAGCCCTGGGTGTATTTTATGCAGAGGGATGGAGGAGGTTGCTGCTGACAAATTGGAAAGAGGCAGGGAGAGCAGGGACAAGGAGAAATTGCACACCAGCAGAGGAGTGAGCTTCTGATTGGGTGACTTGGCCCTTCCTGCTCCTCTCTGCAAGGTGGATACCACTTCTGCAGAAGCAAGAGAGTAGAGGAGAAGAGTTATGATGAGGGCAGGGAGCTCAGAAAGGGCTTGGGAACTGTACCTGGATGCTTTCCAGCTGTGTTGTTGATCTGCCTTCTGAACAAACAACCCCAGACTGAGACCTTGACAAAGCCTTTTGGTGGTATTAACAGCTTTCCAGCTCCCAGGACACACAGGCCTCAGTGTGGGTCTGACAGGGACTTGGAGGTGATGCCTGCTCTGCCTAGCAGGGGCATGTGCTGAAACCTTGCAGCTCTGATCTACCAGCCCCAGCTGAGGGTATCACCAGGAATGCTGGGCTGAAAATACCCCAGTTTCCTTCCCAGAAAAGCTGTGTCTGGTACACAACTGGGATGAGGTGTGAACACACACAGTACAGCCCTTGATCTCATAGCTGAGACCTAATCACCTTGATAAAATGGGCACCAAGATTCTGTCCTACTTCCCCAGTCATGTCTGATGGTCACCTCTGCCTCAGCTCCAGCAATCACAAAGATGGAAAATCACTTTAAAACAGAGCTTTTGTGTTTTACAGCAATAATCAGTTCTTTGAGTGTTTCTCTCTGGGAAAGGTGTTTTTTTTTCAGCCTAAAAAAGACTGATCTGAGAGTTAAAACTGAGCATGATTTTACTTGGGGATAATAAAAACTGGTAACACCTGTGGGTAACAGCAGAATTCAGTACTCAGAAGGGCTGCTGTTTGGGGTTGGGGATTATGGTGAGTATTTGTTTGAGGGTGTGTGCTCTGTTTATATTTTAGACTTAGGCAAGGGTTTCCACTCTTGTGTGTGCTGTTTTGTTTTTCATGCCTGAACTGCAGTGCTGTGTATTTTAAATTCAAAAAGTGGAAACTCCAGCACGTACTTCAAAAGATTATCATGTATTGTTTTACATTCTGTGCTGGACCTACAAGAAAGTATCAGCAATTCTCTGAGCTGTGGGAGTCCTTCCTCAGCTCCCCTGGCCCTGCTCCAGTAACAAAGTGCCTACGAGAACCTGCTGTTCAGCTTAGAACTTCCTAAAGTTCCTGATTGAACTTTATCAATGCCTTACTGTTACCCAGGTCCTGTAAAAGATAAATACATGCAATATTTAATTAAACATGTTTCTTTTGCATGTGTAACGTTACGGGACAATTGCTCAGACAATTTCATTTACTGTTTTCAGTAAGAGCTTTCATAAAAAAAAATCTGCTATTGGTGAACCTACATTGACTCAGACATCAGCTTTATGCTTTTATGCTTTTCAAGCTTTTAAGATGCTGCTTCTGTGGAGTCTCTGGCTTTACCCAGACTGATAAGGAGCCTCTAAAGCAACTGGTATTGATTCCAGCCAGCCAAAGGTAGCACTGGCAGCAGCATTAAGTGTCCTTCAGATAATCTATGCAGAAAGTCTCTCCTATTTGTCAGCAGCTGCTGCTTGAGGGCAGTTCCATCCCCACAGTCCAGCCAGGGAACAGATTACATGAGCTCTCCTCAGCCACTCCAGTGTTAAATCAGCTGAGTTACTTCAGGCAGCCACAGCAGCAGCACAGGTTAGATGGGCTGACTTGTGCAGTAGTGTTGATGAGGAGCACTCCAGTGATTCATTCCCCTGGCTGAACTGCTGGGGTGAGTTCTGGCTCAGCAGTAAAAAGCAGCTCTGTGTGTCTAAAGCTGCCACCTCCTTCCCAGCAATGATTGTCAGAACACAGCCTCAGTATACGAAGTCCTAAAATTACTGTTGGTATTTAAACACAGGGATCACCTTCTCAGGAGTACATGATGTCATCAACGTGCACCAGAGCCTTTTCTACATGCTTGTCCCTAATAGTGGGTCCTTTAAAGGGCAAAAGGTTTCTGCAAATCCTCTGAGTAGTGGAGGACTCATTGCCACTAGCATCACTGACAGGATTTACTTTAGACTCAGATGCAAAAACACAATTAAACTGAAGAACAACCCTGCAGTCCTCTGTGCATAATCCCTAGCTCTGTAATTTCTTCTGCAAAACTCTTTTCTCATTAGACACAAACAGAACTGGCCCAAGTTAATTTTTTGCACAGCAACTGAAAACTTGTGATAAACTCCCAATGTATTTTTGGCAGTATCAGTAGGTAAGCAGGTCTGCTGGCATTTCGTGCTCCCAAGCAGTATGTGGCCCTTAGATAGGGCTATCTGAAAATGAGCTTTCTTGCCACAGTACCTACATACCACACTTCAGGCTGGCAAGTATTTGCTTTACCTTCCAGTTTCCTGATTTGTAAATTCTTCTCACAGCTCCTGACTCTCACAAGATCATACATACCACCAGGTAGTTTTTCTTCCATCTATAACTACACTTTTATCCTTCTCACCTGATCTGACTGCATCATGTAGGTTCATCTCATTCTCTTTGCTGCCTATGAAAGAGAAAAGCAAATTAATTCCTCATTTGCTGTATCCCAGGACTCCTGAATTTGCTGGTCTTTCATTACAATGATCTGTTTGCAAGTTCAGAAGAAATAAAAACTACACTGGCAACAGAAGAAAAACAGTTCTTTCCACCTTTTTAAACTTCTCATAAGTTAATTACCAGTGTCAATTATAATCTGAAAGAAGGAGGGCAAATTGTCTTTTCTTATTGAACTACATACAAAGACTGAATTTTATTATGATACAAAAGGAAAGAATTTGTCATCATTAGCTGTAATGTTTTCGGGAAGGACGTTAGATAGGAAACTTAGCATCATTAAAGGTTTTTATCTAAAGATTTCCTGCCTCAAGTAATTGTTCTGAAGAAGTAAACACACAGAGAGATTATGTCATTAATTCTCTTTAATAAAGTTCTGTGGTAAGTGTTTTCTAGGCTCATTTGAAGAGTTTTTGAAAAAAATCTCCAGGGTTTGTTTATTTACTCATTTTGCGGATGCTTTGCAAAACTGTGACTAAATAATACATTTTGTGTTCACTGTGTTGCTATTAGCTTAGTTCTTTGAAATCAAATGGGATGGCTGCTTATGGGAGTCCTTTCCATAATTACCAGTGGAGCCTCAGGAAGCTAACATGGATACAGCAAATTTGGTTAAAAAGATGATCTTTTAATTGTCTTTCATAATATTTATTTCTAAATATAAGCATCTGGTTAAAGTGCTGCATGTATCTGTGCAGTGCTGTAATACTGTGTAGTTTATACAAAGTACCTGTGAAGGATCATCTACTCAAACATTATCAGTATTCCTTGTTTAATTATTCTGAATATTCCTCCTCTTCACTGGGCAGTTCCTAAATTTGCAGTGTCTGCATTTCTTTTTCTGAGAGCTAATCCACATCATACACATCACCCTGAGTTGGGCAATTTATTCTTTCTGGGTTCCCATTGCTTGAAATACTGAAGCAGATTAACAGAGACCAGTTCCTCAACATTTGCAATATGTATGTTTTCAACTTTTATGGGAGACTACAAAGAAATTTCACTAGGTACTCTTCCTATGAGCAAATCTGCAGCACTTTTAACTTTGTCTTTTTATCTGGTGGTACAACATTCTAATTTTAACAGCAACTTTAAAGAGTTTTCCCAAAGAGATTTCTCCTCAGGCCCTTCGGTAAGATGTTTCTCTGAAGCAATCTCATGAGAACTTGTTGCCTGTTCTTGTATAGCAGGCATGCTCTATTAGAAATTAATTTAAAACATTTTTCAGACTGGAGCTGCATTCTAGCAGCTATTGATAGTGTGTTGCTCCATTGTGTCACCAATGAACTGTCTGATAAAACAATTATTTTTCCTTTAGTGTAGGACCTGATCCTCAATTTTGACCCTTCTTAATTTGTGGGGTGGTGTAAAGCTTGTCTTTACTGACTTCATGATGATATTACTTCTCACCTGTAACTCTTCTAGAAGCATGAAAATTGAGGTGAAATAATCTGTCGTTTGCTTTCTCGTTGCACTCTTCAGTGGAATTGCTGGTAGGAAGTCTGTAATGCCAGTGATTTTTCAAGTGCTCCCATCTTTTTCAAGGTTTTCATGGAATGTGGTTTCTTTTTCATCATATACATATGAAGAAAACTGGGTAAAATCTGGTGAAGGAAATAAAATCGTGGTGAACAGAATTTTATCACTTCAGAAAATACCTGTTTGCCAGAGTGAGATTTACATGAAAATAACACCTTGATAAACATGATGACAAACCCCAAAGAATGCATTCTCTTTCCATATACCAGCATAAAGAATATTCTTTTCCCCATCCAAACTTACTTGCCTTAGGGAATGAATAAAAGCAGAGAATTGTTTTATTAACACCTTCTGCTCCCAAGTATCTCTGCAGGACCTGCACCATTAGTGAGGACATCATGGAAGAGGCTTGAGTGAAGGAGGTCAGAGGAACTGTACTGCAAAGGGTACCCTGTTCCTCCCTTACAGAGGCTCTAAGACTCTCTGCTCCAATTTCAATTTTCCAATTTTCCTGCTTCTTTGTTCCCAAAGGCACATTAAAGAAGAGGGAGCATTTGTTCTGCATCTGTTTCTTTCTGAATAATGAGCGATTATTTCTGTTATCTGATTAGGGCTTGCTACATTCCAAATTAATTAAAAATTAAAGGAAAAAAAACGGAGGAAAATAATTATTTTAGCATTCTACAGTGTTGAATACCTTGGACAACACAGCTGCTTGGATGTGTGGTTTGTGACAGCTTGGTTCTTGATGCTGTGGGTATGTGGATGATCCCTCAGCCATGGTGGTTTAGTTTCTTGGGAATCTGAGCCAAGGTACTGCAGGTCCTGTTCTCTGAGGTAAGGCTCCTTTGGAACAGTACAATATGCTATTTGAGGTGTTTTGCTAATAGCATGCAAGCACGCAGGTAGGACATAGCTCTCCTCCCACAAAGCAAAATCACAGGAACAATTAATAAAAGGTCTCCAATTCAGGGGATTATTCTGCCTGTGACTTAAGCCTGAGGAGGATCATTATCACCAGCCAGCAGAGGATCTATAAATAACCCACAGAGCTGAGTTTAAAGCATTCGTTTAGCCTCTCACGGGGAATTCAGAGCATTGTCTAAGTGTGGTTTGAGGCAAATATTACCATAAAGAAACTTATTGTTTTACTTCACAGTGGCAAGGAAATCAGCATTTCTTATTAGCAGGACAACTGACATTATTCCAGCTTGTCACTAAGACTTGTGGCAGAACAGGGAGAATCAGGCAAAACTGCATTTCCCCAGCAAGCACCTTTTCTCAGAGAAGGGGAGGAAAGGATACCCTAATTCTGAAAATGCTGGCTAATAGTTGTGGAAATAGGCCCCGTCCATCCCTTCATGGGCAGGTAGAGCAGGAGCAGCAGGCATGCTCCTCTTCCACACCACGTTCTGCAGAAATGCTGTTTTCATAAAAATTCCTTTCATGTCCCTCAGCTGCCTGGTCAGGAGATGAGGACTTGCAGGCTTTATCAGATGGTGAAGATCAGATTATCTTGTTAATTTAATTTGTACATTCAACCCCATGCCTGGTGATATGGTCCTTACTTTAGTGAAAAAATGTTGCACACCTGCCAGTGAAAACATACAGTATTTTTCTTGCTAAAACAATGTTATTACCTCAAAAAATGTTGATAATTCTATATACAAAAACAAAGTTGTCCAATACCATGCTGCTAGAACTATGATCCCTTATAAATAACACTTGACTAGGCTAGATCTTCTATTTTTATCAATTCAACATTATTTACTTATTATTAATGGCTACAAAAATTGTTTTATTATTTTTAAGAACGTGGACAGCCTCTCTGTTTTATCTGTCTAAAGATACTGAGGCAGCCTGATATTCCTCTTATTTATGGGATGAGTTGCAGCCAAGGGGTAACGGGGGAGAAAAAAAGGAGGCTTATAAATAGATGTCCCTTCCCTGGAAGGGTTCAAGGCCAGGTTGGACAGGGCTTGGAGCAATCTGGTGGAAGCTGTTCCTGCCCATGGCAGGGGGCTGGAATGATATGATTTTAAGGTCTCTTCCAAACCAAACTATTCCATGATTCTCTGCAAACTCCCTCTTTCTACATGTCAAAGCTGTATCACTCTACCTAGAAAAAGAAATATTGTAGTCTATCCAGCATGAAAATAATTATTTATATACTAGTCTATGGAAAAAAGTGGATAAAGCACACCCAGCGTGAGGTCTTTGTAGGGAAACTGTCCTTGAAGCCTGTAATTAAAAGGTTGTGATATTAAGGTGCCATGGCTACACTCAGAATAAGTCAAATTAGGTTAGAATGGTTTCAGTCAAAAAATCCATTTTTGATCTACACATGGCACAATGAAATTAAAAGTCAAAATAATAAGAGGAAGAGTAGGGAAATAAGTTAGCAAAAGCTTATTTAGCATTATCAGGGACCTGAGTGTACCAAGAGAACAAATTACAGAGTTCTCATTTTGTAAATTAAATCTATTTTTTCATGGCAAGGGAAAAATAATTTTAAAATTTCTAACTTTCCAACTCCATTTTAACAATAAGGAGATAATTTACAGAATTTGTCTGCTCTGCATTGCTGGGCATGGTAGAAACAGGCTACAAATATCACTCACACAAATATCTGTGTGAGTTACTACACTTGATCCCAGAAAACAGAATTTATAGCTGGGATTTTACATGGTCCTACATATATGTGGTTTCATAGACCTCTATTGTAGCAAAGAAGATTTTCATTTAAATATGGTATCCTCTAATCAACCCCTCCCATGTTATATTATTACCTTCATGGTTTTGTAGGTAAGAAAGCTTGATGCATAATTTCTAAGTTGTTCTGTAATGGATGTATATGAATACACATTTTCCATAACCTGAGTAAGAAACTCTCACCACATTTGGCCAACTTACTGACCTTGCTGTCTCAGAAGGCAGGAGATGAAATGCACTTAAAAAGCAGCCAGACTAAGTTGAGTGACCTGTATATATTCAGTATTTCATAATCTGAAAGACCAGTTGTCTTTACTGTACTGCAATCACAACACAAAAATGTATTCCCAGAAGCATTTTCTGGAAAAGAGCACAGTGACTGCTAATACAACAGCAAGATGGCCAATCCAAATTTAGAGCAAAGGAGCTGGGCAATGACCCAAATATATTTGCCTGAGCTGTGACTTGGTGAATGAGAAATGAACATTTTGGTTGGTTGGGAGCAGCTCTCGCACAGAATGTTTTATTTGCCTTATCCCTAGCCTGGCCTGATTTTAGATGTATGTCAAAGTCCTTTTTTATACCTGAAAATTAATGAAAATTATTTCATTTCTCATGCACAGATAAAGAGGTATGCATCTTTTATTCCAGTTACTATTTTTTGCTTTTTGCCAACTCTTTACTTAAAAGCTCATAAAACTAATGGGTTTGTTCTAATAAAAAGGAAAGCCCTTGAGACCTCATATTCCCTGGCTGCACAGAGCTGAACAGATGAGGGCAAGCTTCTCATAAATCCCTTCAAGCTGAAAGATGTAGTAAAACTTAGGTTTTACTGTGTTTTGGAAGCCAGGAGGCATTTGCAGGCATCTGCAGCATCAAGGGATGTACCTGCTTACTTCCCTGCTCTAAAGAAACACATTCAGAAAGCAGCAGGAATCATCAACCCTGGTAACTTGAGAAGGAATCTCTTCATGTAACTGTCTTGGCTTATTACCCTCTATCTTCTTTGCTACCTCCACTTTCAGGGCTCTAGGAGATGATTTCAGTTGGCGTCCAAGCTGTCATCAGTGTGAAAAACTACTACTTGGCTCATCATTTTCCAGCTCTCACAAAATCCTGCCTGTCCTGTGAGAGGGAAGTTGTTATTTGTGACAGCTCGTGCCTTTTCAGTGTCTTCTCTGGCTGCTGTAAAGGGAAGAAATTATCATCATCTCTTTACAGCTGCCAGCTATGACTGCTTTTGAAAGCACTTTCAAACCTTATCTGAGGTGCCAGCAGATCATCTGGCCCTAAACTTGTTTTGAACTAAACATCTTGAGTAGTGGGTACACCATAGCAATTATTTATGTTCTTTAAGCTCTTTGAAAAAAAAATTTAAAATTAAGCACTCTGTAAGCATTAAACATCTGTTCATATGGCAACATGAGCATTCCCAGGTGAGTGCTTGCACAATGCTGAAAGGTCTAAAATGGAAACACTTTAAAGAAGCATGAAATTCAGGTGTGCTTAGGTCTCCTTTCTGCACTTTGCCCACGGGCCCTGCTAAGCAGTGCCCACTTGCCGCGTTCACATCACTCTGACAAGTGAAGCTCCCTGGATGAGTTGAGATTACGAGGAAGGAGGAAGCTGAACACTGCAAGCTTTGAATAGAAATCCAAGGTGGCTTTTGTACTTGGGACCTATTCTCCTCCTCCCTCATGTCCCTCACTTGTGTTTTTCCCACATCCTTCCCCAAGGAAATGTCTGGTTCTGGTAGGAATCAGAAGAAATCTTGCAAGTAACCCTTTTGACATTTAAACCCCCACTTCCAGCAGTGGAATCCGGTAGAGCTGTTATTTGTCAAAGTTCTTACCATGCCTCTAATGTTCCTGTGACAATACAGAAAAACTTAGATAAAGCTGCTAAAGCATTCCCTTGCAGAGCCTCCCCTTTCTGACCATCATGTACCCCCTGGCCTCATGGACCAAATGTAGGTGGCTAAACTGGCAAGCCAGTTAAGATTTCCTTGTTACATTCCCTAATGCAGGCATTTGGAGTGAGTGTTTGGAAGAACTGCTCCTTTTCTCCACTGATACACAAGGGAGGTAGGAAGGCTCTTAATTCATTACTTAATTTAGAAGTTATACAGTGTGATAGTCTGCTCCTGCTATGGCTCACTGCAGGATGTTCACCTGAGCTCTGAGGCAATTTAATAATTATTATGTAAATTGCTGGGAGATGAATTTTAAAGGCTCTTTGCCTTTAATATTGTAAATAGTTTTCTTGCTTGAAAACTGACATGCACAAATCCATTATGTGAATGCATGTAGTCCCTAGACAACAACAGTGGTGTTCAGCCATGGAAAATGGTTTACTTGGACAAAGATGAAAGGTTCTAGAGGAGCTTTCTAACAAAGGACAAGACAGAAGCAGGTAAAACACCTAATTACTTTCAGGACAAGTTCCTTTTGATTTAGGGAGAGCATTTTGTAGCACTAATGGGCAGCCAGGCACCAAGTGCCCTATCTTGCCCTTTTTCTAAGGGTAGTATGGACTTGCCACAAAGAGAACAGAGTGGAAGATGATGTCATTCTGAGATTCTTATCCATTCCAGCCCTGCCTTTGCCTGTAAAAAGGTTTAAATGTGGGGTTTGTTTATTTCCTAATTCTGGCTTAATTCTGATAAGAGGTTTTATGGCTGTGGGCTAGGTAGGTTTGTTGCATTACACTGGCTGAAATGTTATAAAGACAGCCATCACTGAATTGTATCTCTGGTTTTCCCTTCATTTTACATAGAAGTACTTCTGTCACAAGACCACCACACTTCTCAGCCACACAAATTTTAACTCCTCACATTATCACAATATAGTAATATAATTAATAATAATATTAAATAATTTGTCTCATAAATAAATCGGTAAATCAGAGTGATGCACCAAAAAATCAAGCTACATAAAATTAATGAGCTTTAACATAAATCATGCAATTTTTTTTATATAGGGAAGGCTCAGTAGAATGTATACATTTACTTTCAATCTCTAATCTGTGTCTAGAACAATGCCCTCTGCCAGCCAGTTTTAATAGAAACATAGGATCTGCCATCTCCATTAAGCCAATGATCCATCAAGTCCAATATTGTCCCCTCTGCTTGGCAAATGCAAGATGCTTCAAAGGAAGGCAAATTGTCCATCATGCACTTGGCCAATTTTTCAATTTGAATAGTCCATTGTGCAAAAGCCACTCCATCCTTCATGTCAAGTCCTTGTCCCATGTGGTTGCAAATGTTAAAGTAATCAAATGGCATGAATGACCCAATGTACCGGTTTAATATTTTAATAACATTTAAGGCTGTGTTTATGCTCTGGTTGGGTCTGTTTCTCTTGAACTGTCAATTGTTTTTGTGCACAATGCTGCTTACATTCATCCTCATTACCTCTCCCATTTCTATTTCGATTCAGCAGCTGAATAAATCAATAGTGTTCACAAATCTCCACAATTTTGTGCCAGTATTAAAAAATCACTTCTGATTTTAAATAGACATTAGAAGATATTTCTATTAAACAGCTACAAACAACAGGATGCACTGATCTGTGCATTGCAGGAGTGCTCCACTGAATTTCCTTCATTTGAATCATATTCTGTTGCTGCTGAACTGGGTCCAGATGCCTCAGTAAGAACTACTGATAATTATTGCTGCATTGCGTGGGGATGGCAGCAGAGGGAAAAGAGGAAAGATGGGCAAAGTAAAGGAATATAAGCAGGGAACTTACATGGGAACAAGCAAGCTTTCTGTGTCTTGGAACACAAAATTTTCTGCTTATTTTTCTTCATGGGGATGTATATTCAGTTCTGATGTCTCAGTGTGTGACAGGGATCTTTCAGTTCCTTCAAGTCAAGGGCATCCTTGTGTCTTGTATCTGGATTTTATTTGTGGTTTCCACAAAACTGGATCCTGATTATTTAATTGGCTCAGCATAACTAATCTAATAGGGCTACAGAGAGACACTGCTCAGGACAATGTCTAGCAGTCCTTTCAGGATCTAATGAGCTGAGTTGTGTTAATTGTAGGAATGTCACAGGGAGAAAAGGACAAAATGCTCATACACTCTTCCTTCCCTCTCAATATCTACCTCCTTTCTGTGGTGATGTCACCTCTGAAGGTGGTCGAAACAAGCTCTTGCCTCCTCCTCAAAATATTTCAGTCATTTCCTATGTATCTCACTGATTTGGGGACAAGTTACTCTATCATTCTTGGCCTTTTTTAGAACTTTACTCATGTTCACAATGATTTTCACACTCTCCTTTTTACAATGCAAATGTGTTAGAATGTTTAAGTGTATGAGGGTCTTGAAGCTTTTTTTTAAATCTAAAACTGCAGGTTAGTTATTTTTTGTTGATTACATGTGTAAAAGGGATTTTATTAATTTGAGAACCCAATTTTGGCCACAATGCAATTTTTTTTAATTCTTCTTCTAAGTCTTTCAAGATACAGGTTTTACACACAGGATATATGCTTAATGTATATTTACTCACCTGATTTGTAAACAGCTGTTCCATCTGATAAGGAAACTCTTTATATCACTTTTCCCTTATGGATCAATTTTGTTGCTTAGGATTTCAATTTTTCAGGGCTTACTCTACCTCTGATTATTCAGATGAATTTCCTTTGAGCTCTCTGTTGGTAAGAAATCCCTGTTAGTTGAACTTAAAAGCTGAGGGGGGTGGGATTCCTAGACAAAGCCCTCGTTGTTGCAGGCAATTTCCACACAGCAGCTCTGGTAATGTAATGAAAAATACTGAGGGAGATGGAAATACCTCTATTATAGGCATATAAATGCTTTCTGCATGAAAGACACTTCCTTGTGTCTGTCTGTCACGTTATCACAAAGTACTTGTCCTTCTAATGAAGTTCTTCTGCCAAATAAGCACCTCAGGTCTCTCCTCCTGAGTTGTAATGGGAGCTGTAGTTGCAGTTTACTCTTAAAAACCAGGACATGGATGTTTTAAAAATTAATGTAACATGTGAAGATCTCCTGAGTTTTATCTTTTCTCCTTAATTTGTGAGAGGTTCCAGTGCAGCTGGACTTGCCTCTGCTCTGAAACCCTTGGAAAATTTCTCCCAGCTTTTCATGGGTTACTGTTTCTATTGAAAGCCAAATATGAATCTCAAACTTCACTGAAAGTGATTGCAATGGGATTGATGGAATTGACCTGAACTCGCAAAAAAATACCAAAACTGGACAAGATCCTTAAAGGTTTTTTTGCTTTCCTTGATTTGGAAAGTGACCTCTTTGTCAGCTCCTGGTCACACATGGTGGGGCACCACAGGGAGCAGTGAAAGACAGGAGTGCTGAGGTTCTTTTTCCTTATTTTTACCCCTACAAACCTCTTCCTTCCCAAAACACTTATTAATTCAATGTTATTGACAACAGAAAAGTTATTCTAATTTTCACAGCAAAAGATTTTGTATCTTCAATATATTCTAAATTGTCTGCAGGGAATAATTTATAATAATGTCATATCTCCCTTTTCCCACACTTTCTTGTCTTCTTTGTCAGTTGCCTCAAAGATAGTTACCAGCAAGTTTAACAGAAATAGTCTTTTTCCAAATATTCTGTTTTCTTGGGGCTTTCTTCTTTTGTTATTGAGCACCTCTCAATTGCTAGAAATGTTGGCATTTCCTCGTTCCTTTTTATGAAGAGTGCCTTTTCTTACATACAAGGCAGGAAAACTGCAACAAAAGTATATATAGGATTTTTGTTTTCATTTCATAACACGGAATATGGGATCTCCAACCTTGCAGTACAACTGAACTTGCCATGACTTAAACATGTTCTATGCTATGGAAAAGCAGTGTTGGCACCTGTGGCTGCTTTAATCACACTTGAGGCTTCACGATGCCTCTGATATCAATTCTGATTAATTCCTGATGAATGTCTCTGCATCTTAATTCAGAGGTGAGATGTGGCCTCTTTGTAAGAAGTTTATTACCAGGAGGCTTAAGACTAACCCACCAGTTGCCAATATCATCTCCTGCTCCCCTGGGAATGATGACACTCAGAGTGCTCAGCCATTCACTCAGCACAGAACAGCATTTCAAAGGTAGGAATTATTTGGTAGAACTGGAAACATGGCTTTTGCTGTACCAGATAATGAGGCTTTTTTTCTCTTGGCCCCAAGTGATTCTGGAGCTGCACAGGAGGATATGTTCCCACTCCCAGCATGGCTACAGTGCTTAGCAGGATCTTCCTTTGATCTCCTCCCCCTCTGACATCCCTGTCACAGCTGTGCATAGCTGTCCATCCCTCTGACACAGGACAGAAGGCAGAGTTTTGGGATGACCCCCGAGCTGCTGTCACTCAAACAGAGAGCACCTCTGCTGGATTGTTATCAGCTATTCCACAGCAGACTGTGGAAGGAGAGATTACATTTTCAATCAACACTATGCACTGTGGTATTTATTCCTCTTCCAACCAGAGGAGTTTAATGCTCTGAGGTACACCAAGTAGTGAGGACCAGATGGTATTTATCCAGTGAGGAGATTTAAGGAAAGTAAGCACTGAACTGACAGAATTAGGCAAACTTTCAGTCAAAACTGCCAGACACCCTGGAAAAGGAAGCTTAGAGTGGTGCAAACCTGGGTGAAGGATTTTTTTCCTCTTCAGGGAGCCATGCTTGTCACTCAGATTTGTCATTCATACCAGTGAGCTGCTGTTTTAAGTTCTTTCTGCTAAGGAGACAGAAGTGAGAATGTGTCTACAAATTAAAATACATTACAACACAAAAAAGTGTGAAAAAGCCACTTGTCTCTGGCTTTAAAAATCAATGTGAACTGTTTTAATTCATCACTTGACCTTTTTTGCCTCTTGCTATTATTTTTATTATGTCCTGCCTCCTCTGTTCTGATCCCCACAGTGACTAAAATCCCCCAATCAGAGAAAGATCAAACTGCGTCCAAAAATACTCAGACTTAATTACTTGCACAGGATGGAAATCATTGATAACTTGCTAAAATAAGAGCTACTCTGCCCTCCACACATCCATTGCAACCCTCAGCCTCATTAGTTGAAACACTGGAAATACCCATGCAATAACTTTTGCTATCAACCAGCAAGGGGACAGGAGGGCACTCTGCACTCACTCACCCATATCTGAATCACTATCAAAAAGAAAAATCATTTGTTAAAGATGTTGACTTGAGACAATAAATTTTCTTAACATGTGGTTCCCAACACTCAGCTGTAGACTAAGACTCATGCTTACATTTTCAAGTATTGGCTGACACAGAGAGAGGGAAATCAATGTAAGGAAAAAATCCAGCCTTTATATATAAACAATAAGCAAATTTTTGGAAAGTAAACTTCATAGAGGTCATAAGCTACATACAGTCTCTAGGGCAATGCAGAGATAAGGGAATTGATTCTGCAGTCCCTTTCCAAGTGGCACTTCTTCAAACTCTAATTTCTACTAGTAGGACTGAAAAGAGAAGAATAAAACTTCATTGGCCTGTGCTCAAGGTCCTGTGGATTTGTTCAAAAGTGGATTAGATTTGTCTAAAGACATACCTGGCTTGCCTTAGGATAAAAGGAACTAATAGGTGCAAGTATGTAAATGTACATGTAATTGTCACTTAATGCCAGGAATTAATGTCCATTTTCTCTTTGAAAATGTAGCCAGTGCCTATCTAGTGGTAGCACTGGCACTTCGTAGCCTTGTATTATTATAAATTAGACCACATAATCCCACTGCAACGCACAGCTCTGAGGGCCTGGTTTGGAGAAGGTGATTTAACAGCATTTTATACCCACTCACTACACAGGGGCCTGAATGGCTGCACAGGGTGCCTGAAATTACAGGCTCAAGTCTCAGGAATGTGTCTTTTCATCTCATGTAAAAAGCCTTAAACCATAATATTAGTTCTGAGGCTGAGATCTGCTTACAGATCAGTGACATCACATCACTCCTTCTTTTTCCTTCATGCTGATTTAACCTGTTTAGACTTTCATAGAAGCCCTTGATGTAGGAGCTAGATGTCCTTGAAAACACTGGGTTCTTGGCAAGTAGGCAAATTCCCAGTATGAGGCAAAGAAGGCCAATTTTGCTTTCATTACACTGTTGCTATTCCCACCAACTTCCCAATTTTTGTGAAAGTAGTACACACACGTTAGAGAAGGGTTCAATGTACTGCACGACCTGGATTCTATTTCTAACATTATCAGGAGTATCTTTTTGCTTCTCTTCACCTGTCACTTCAAGCAAATAAAAACCAGTTTTGTCTCTTGAGGGATGGTATTCTTCCTTTTTTTTTTGTTTTTGTTTTTAATAAAGCAGGAAAATAATAATTTGGCATCTAACACACAAAGTTCTTCCACAAGGGAAATTGTTACTAGAAATTGCTTGCATGTTGCTGGTTCTTAAATCTAAATCACTTGGTTTCAGCAAGGATGTCTTAGTGTCTACAGTACAATTTTCAACAAACAAGTTAGATTTATTTTCAAATTAACAGTGTCAATGTACTTGTCAGAGAAGTTCCAGTAAGGGATAACCCCAGGGCATAATTCCCTAAATGATCTTTTTCCCCATCAGTTTTCCCAATTTTACTCAATATCTACTCATGTTTTACTGCATATCTACTCATTTAGGTGCCTCATAGACCTGCAATGTCTTATTGCTATGGTAGTTTAGTCTAAGAACTGGAATATATTTCCTGATACTTTATTATAATAAATGCTAACTGTGCTCTTTTCATATTTCAGATCTTTAGCTCCTTCATTCAGCTTAAAGAAGCTGCAAAAGAATGGGAGAGAGAAATATAGAGCTCATGTTTCTGACAATATTTCAAGGAAATGTACTGCTGTGGGTTCTTAGGAGATACTGTTTCAATTTAGAAAAGCTATTCCTTGATCATTCCCTTCCAGTTGAAGAACACTGCCAAAGGAAATTTTGAAATCTGAATTATATATCTATATATATATAAAATTATATCATAATTTTGAGGAGGACACAAAAATTCTGCCAGAGTAATCAATCCATATAAACAAAGCCCTGTCCCACTCCAATTCCACCCTGTAGTGATCAAGTCAGTCTGGTGAAAAAAAGGGGGGATTATATTTTGACTGCAATTTCAAAACCATGTTTTAAAAGAAAATGATGAATAATCTACCACCTTCAGTAACAAACCACGCCTGTTCTATTTCCGTGTTAGCTGTAACTCTTTGGGGCTTTTCAGCTCCTGCTCTACCCTCAGAGTAGTATTCCTTTCATTATTTCACTCCTGTCTAAGCAACTTCCAGGAAGCATTTTTCTAGATTAAAATGGCATCACTTCCAGACTCTGTAAATTCAAGTCAGCATTCACAAAATGTACTGGATTGGCAGCCTCGGACTGTTGTTTTTACCTGGCTGAATCTACAGCCATCACAAGCTTGCTTGCCTTGCTCTGACTGGTATTTCCAATTTATTCATCTTTTCTCTCTCACTTTCTTCAGCTTGGCTATGTTGACATCCATTTGATACCGCAATAACATGAAATATTTTTAATAAGTATTTAGAACATTGGCATTAATGAAATTATAAATGTTTTCAAAAACATGAACAGAAATAATTTTTTCTGGGACTTTCAGCCCTGACCAGGATTTTGTAGGTAAAATTTCAGTACTCTTAGAATTCTCACTTCTTCTGCCATTTCAAAAGGGCAGCTTCATGCAGTTTATTTGTCTGTATCTGGCACTTCAGAGCCTCAACCATACCACCAAGACACAGCAATGATTATTAAAGTCTTACTGTCAGGTAAGGCAGTGATGGCTGAAGTTTGAACATAAGAGGATCCTCACATCCTTGTTCCAATGGCAGTAGCCTGACACTGCAAACTATGGTAAATTTTCTATAAATCATTTCTCTGTGACCAAGATAATGCACATTCCAATTAGAAATATGCATTATTTCTAACACTATAACCATGCAAAGTACATTTGAGATTTGCAATGGATTCTTTTGTTGCCATGCTGGCTGGTTTTAGGTTGGATGTCATGGAAAGAAACAAAGGGGAATATTACACTTAATCTAAACACACATTAGGAGCTATATATTTCTGCTTGGTGGTTCTGTAAGGGTATGGGGAGAAAGAAGAAAGGATTTGGTAAATTCTTTTTACCTTACCCTTGTCCTTCAGTACTAAGATAACTCAGGGAGGTCCAATCTTATCCCTTGAAGTGGAGACATGTATCATGAAGGCTTCTGCAAAGATGACTTCCAAGTCATCCTTCCAAGGATGAGTGACCAGGATAACAAAATAGTAAGCATTACTTTTCATTATTGGAACAGCAAACCAATCTCTATTACACAATAAATTATGAAAAAATACAGCCCACAGAACACAATTCCAATTAGTGATGGGAGGTACAATGAAGAAAGAAAGAACAAGACTCCCTTAAAACTAAGAACTACTATTAAAACCATTTTCTGTCTGTTTCTGAAAAAAAAAGCAACAACAAAACAAACAATTCTTGATATGTGAAAGCCTTGCTCTAAGCATAAATTTGTGAGGCAAGAGCATTTCTCATTGACTTTCAGCTGTAGTTTTATGTTTTGTTCTCAAGGGAAATACTCAATGCAATTGAAAGTCCATTCCTGTAGCCCCCTGTAATAACAGAGGACTTTTTTTTATAAAAGGATCACAATATGGGCAGTACCATTTTTTAGTCAAAGGATCCCTGCAAAAATACAAGGATTGATGCAGACAGATTGCTGCATGGCTGTGCTCTAAAATGTATAACACTGATACAGATGTATAATTAGGTTAGACACCTAGATTGTCTTAAATTAATAACCCCAAGCACTTCAGAGTTACAGCAGCTACACAATATATTAGTTTCTTAGAGAGCAAATTTTGCTCTATTATGCACATAATTCCACTGAAGCTCAAAGAGCTTGTGCATGTGATGAAAGACATTTAAAAAAACACTTTTTAAAATAGTTCAAGATACAAGTTAATTAAACTGATGAAAACAAAGCCCAATTTTACCTTCAAAGCCGTGGCTGAGTAAATTATCTCTGTGAAACTCTTGGCTGGCTTTTCCTGTGCTACATGAAGACAAACTTTGTACATCCTGAAAACAACAGAGGCAAAACCAGGGATGGTACTGAAAACAGTGTGAGCTGGTTAGTATTTTATACTAAGACTACCTGATGATGCTTACAAATGAGAATTCCATCTCAGTGGTGATACATGGATTGAAAATCCACTTTCTCCAATGTAATTGGAAAGCTTACATAAATTTCAGTTTCAGCAGCACCTGAATGCAGATTTGGAATGCAGCTTCATGGAAATTTGTACTGATACTGCTCCAAAAAAGTTTTAAGCAAGAGAAAAATGGCATCTCAGCAGCATGTAGACAAAGTAAAGGCTTTATTATATATAAATTAACACATGTACACTATATGTACCCACCATTCTGTATATTCTGCATACGAAAGCAAACAGGCTCTGCCTTGGTTTTAAAGGGGTTGCCCTCCTATCTCGAAATAATTTTCCCTGTGAAATAACGCACAAAAAAACCCCCCAAAAAACTCATGATAATGGAAGAGGTAATACATCTCTGTACGGCAGGAATCTTTGTGACTGGGCGATACAGAGTATAATTAGTTCTGATTACATGCCATGAGCGTCTCAGCATCCTCCCACTGTTTTTCAGCTTGGCACCACACAGAACTGAAGTAGTCAAGCCTAAGGCAGAGACATCTGGAACACTTCGGGGAACCTCGGCTGGCTCGGTAAGTCAGTCAAAAGCGCCTCTTTTTTACCTGAAAATTTCAACTTCAGCTGTTTCCAGTGTAGGGCTGGATATTTCGCTAAGTGCCTGCCGAGCTTTGTGCGGGTTTGGCCGGGCTCTTGGCCGCTTTTGGGCCGTTTGGGTGAGAATTACTTTGCTGCTGGCAGACCCCCGCCTCACGTTGTCACCGGGGCCAAGGAGCCCGGGCTCCCTCAGGACTCGGCGCCGGCTTTGCGGGCACCTCCTGAGGGCTCCCCACACGCCTGGCTTGGCGGGAACAGCATTTCCCTCAGGCCGGCAGCACGGGCGGGCGGCTCAGAGACATCTGTAGCGCTCCGGTGCCAGCGTGCCTCCCCCTCACCGCCCCCCTTCTCCCGGGCCGTGAGGGGCGGAGGTGGGACGGGAGCGTCCCCTCCTCTCCGGGGCGCCCGCTGCGGGAGGCGGGTGCGCTCTCTGTGGCCCCGCTGCCTCCGTGACGATGCCGTCCTAGCGAGGGAGGATGACAGGCAGAGGAGGAGGAGGAGGAGGAGGAGGAGGANCGCTGCCGGACAAGGCCGGCCGGGAGCCGGAGCAGCGGCCGCCGCCGCCGCCTGAGGGGACCCTGACCATGTCGAGCAAGAGCAGGAAGAGCAAGGAGCAGGGGAGAGTGACCTTCCCTCCGCAGCAGGAGGAGGAGGAGGAGGGGGCAGAAGAAGAGGAGCAGCAGCACCGGCGCCGCGGCTGGAGAGGCATCAATGGGGGGCCGGAGCCCCCTCCGCCGCCGCAAAGAGCTGTCAAAACCCTCCGGGAGCCCTACGGATACTATCCGCCCCCCCCTTTTGCCAGCACCATGTAAGTGGGGCCCGGGGGGTGTCCGGAGGGGGCCGCCCGGCAACTTCCCCGGAGCAGGGATGCGGCTCCCGGCGAGTTTTGGGCCCGGGGGCGCGGGCGGCGGCGAGAGCGGCCGCTGGGCACCGAAGTGCCCTGAGGGCACCGCCTGGCCCCTGCCTGCCCTCGGCCCCCTCCCCAGCCCCGCGGCATCGCTTCTCCAGCGCCAGGCGGGGACAGGTGTGTGCCGGGGCAGAGAACATTCCATCCCTTCCTTTCCCCCCCTCACCTCCTCTTTCTTTTTTCCCCCCTGGATACGAGCGTAGCTGCCGAGAAATTGCCCAATTATTGGCTCAGCTGAGGTTTAGAGAACCCATTGCTAATGCATCCACTTTATGTATTTTTTGAATCTATGCGGAGATAAAACCAAATCCCCCACAGAAATCTAGGACACCTGTGCAGAAAAGCCTTAGTTCTGGAGATGCACCTTATCCTGTTGGGATGCACTCTTCCAAAATTTCCGTTTTTCTTCAAAGATGCAATCATAAACATCTGTCTATCTAGATATATAAAGAGATGCTGCCCATGCAACTAGACTTACTGCAAGATAAATGCATTCAATTTTACTAGTAGTGATGTTAACTTTCTTTTCCCTGACTTGCAAAATGTAGGTAGTCCATGAATTATTCACTAATTTTTATAACTCTGCAGTTTAGGTAGACTTAATCTCAGAGGATTGCTTGACTATTTTATGTTTTCACGACAACATTTAGTTCTTAATTAAATATTTTAATTACCAGATAACAAACACTCAGTTTTAAGATAAGATACTCAGCATTTGTAGAAGCTTTAATTAAAATCGCCCCAGAGACAACTGTAAAATACAGAAATAATTGGGGTAGTGCTTAGAACGGGATAACCACAAATAAAAGTGAGTTTTACCATCCCTGTGCAGAAGTTCTTCACAAATACCCTGTGCCCAGCAATTTGCACTCTGAGTGAATTGGTCTTTCACATGTCTTCAGCTGTCAAAAAGTTAGTTGTGCTTGAGTTACTTGTCTAGACTCCCATGTAGATGATGGAACGGGAGAGGAAATAGCAGTGGGAAAGGCAGCATAGTCATTTATCTTCTTTTTTGGAGGTGCCTGTCTTTATCTTCCATAAAAAGAGACTCGGACACATTATTTTTAGACAGTTGAAGCTGGCTCAGATGAACTGTAAGCTATGAGTCCTCAACTTCTGGTCCTAAGTGTCCTTCTAGAAAGGTTGACATGTTTAAGAAATGGGTACTACACCATGGGGGAATCAAACTGGAGTTCAGTTTACACTGCCATAGGGCTTTGAGCCTGGAGTGAGCTCTGTCTCGTGAAGTTACTCCCTGGTAGATAATTCTTGATAATCCTGAGAATCTGTGAGCCCAATGGGCTGACAAAAGGGCTGACATAGTTTAAAGTAGTAGGAGTGTACTGAACTAGAGGCAAAAGATGCAGAACTGTATTTTTCCCTGTTATGTGCCTGTGGTCATCCTTGGCACAGCAGTAGGATTTTTCTCCTGGAGTAACATTCTGCCTAAAATCATTGTGCATGTTAATGAAATAAAGATGATCATCAGCCTGCCCCTGATGTGCTCAGATTTACACGTGTCAGGCTTTAGCAGGCATGGAGTGAGAATCCTTGGCTGGAAGGATTTGTAGTCTAAATATTCAGCACAAGGTGTAAGGGGAAAGAGGCAGGATGCTGTGAAGTAGTTTGCCCAAGAAGACAGACATCGTTGGGTTTTTAAATCTCTGAAAGCAGTAACCTGTGCAAGGTGCCTGTCAGTGTACAGCTGGCTCCCTCCTGTGCCAAATATTGCTGGAAAAAAAAAGTAATTAACCTCGGATTCCCACTAAGGTTGCAGACTGGATGTAATTCTTGTTTCACGGGGAATATATATCTCAGTGGGAAAAAGGTGGACAAAACCTGTAAATTAAATGTAGTGGGCATCAAATACCTAACTTCCTGAGTCTCTGAAAATCACAGTATAGTTTTCTGACTGGAGAGACAGAACACAAAGAAAGGACTGTTTCAAAGGAGCTTTAAAATTCTTTGTTGGTACAGCCCTGTTAACTTGGTTCTTTCCTGGTGAGATGTTTGCTTTGTTCTGTGTGTGTATAGGTGCCCTCCTGCCATCAATATATAGTCCCTTTTTTCCCACAGGAATTCAGATGGTTGGTATTTTCCTTTGAGAGTTAGTGAAGAGTAATGGTCAGAAAAAGCTCTGCATGGTTTTATGGGGCAGGAGTTTGTTCCATCCCGTAAGTGCATGTACACCTCCTCCTGATATCTCACTGTAACTTTTTTTTCCATTTTTTTTGGACTAAATCTTTCCAGTTTGGAGCCAGAACTTCTGTGAGATGACATGAGGGCATTTTGGATGATGGATTATGTCGTTTCAGACCAGTGGGAGAGTATAGACCTCAGTCAGATCTTGCAGCTGGCCTGATTTATATTCTGCTGTTCAGCTGAATTAGCCTCCCTCTTCTGGAAAGCCCAGGCTGTAGCTCACAGAAAGGAAAAGGAAGCTCTCATTTAATGCATTTTGGATTTGGTGCAGGGACTCCCAAATTTTTTGGAATGTGAGCCAACATGCATGAAGGAGACACTGGTTTTAGTGGTGAAGAAATAAATTTACCAGTGGCCCACATAGCTGCAGCAGAGCTTGGAAAGATGGGAAAGCCTTCCTTTGGGAGGGGCAGTGAGGATGGGGGATTGCCCCTCCAGCGCTGCTTGTGGCCCTGCTCAGAGCCAAGAGCTGCCCCCTCACATGGAAGAGCTGGTTTTTTTTCTGTGACAGTAACAAATAAAACACTTGAGATCGCTTCGTTTGAGAGATCTCAGGAGTCACTAGAGGACTGCTCCTATGTGTGTGCATGTCTGAGCACTTTTGTAAGGCAATTACTGGTCTTTAATTTTAAAACTGGGACCTCAGAGGTGACTTTTGGCAGAACAAGAGGCATAATCTGCATCTCCTGCTCGGCTGACTCAAGAGTTGTTGCTTTTAAATGCTGTTGACAATATGTACTTATCAGATCTGTCTTACCACTGGACTGCATTTCCTTTTCAGGGCTAGAACGGAATCAGGATCACTAATGTGCTGTAGTTTAGCAGGGGGGTAAACTGCTTGTAAATTGTTGGTGCCATCTTTTATTGCATGTGATAGTTCAGGGAGAGTAACAGCCTGTTCTTCAGCACAAATTGCTCTATGGATCTGGGAAGGCCCAGGATGAAATCTCTCTTTCTCCAGCTACTCTCCTTTCCTTTAAAATTGCTTGTGCTGCACGCAGTGTTAAAAAGTAGACTTAGAAACAAGACTATAAATCTTTTAGATTGCTGTAGATAAATGAGCGGGGTAAGTAAAAAGGAATTCTCAGGTCAACACTTCACCCCACATTTCTTTTCTGCTGCAGTTCTAGACTGAACATGAAAAGGGATAGGTAGAGTAACAAAGTAGAAATCTGGAACTGAAACATGATAGAAGCAGAGGGATTGCTGTGCTTATTCCAGCCCTTTGCAGCTTCTGTGCTACTCAAATATCTTGCCTTGTACATTCCTTGGAGGAATAACTTTGACCAGGCAAGGGTATGATGCAATGTAAGGTCATAGTAAATGTGATCTGTGCAGAAAACAGGACACAAGTGGGTATTGATTGTTCAATGGAAAATATTTTTTAAATAATTTTTTATTTTCCATATGAATGTCATACATTTTAGATGAAAATATTTGAGGTAAGCATGAACATATTAAAATGTAGGACAGGTTTTTGTGTCTTATTTACTGGGTTTGTAATGAACCAATTAATTGTCCAGAGTGCACATAACATTGCTCTATCTGAGAGCTTGTGATACTCACTCTCAGGTACAGGTCTTGATGTGCTCCTTTAGGAGCCTTGGCCTCACTCCCACAGGAGTTCTCCTGCAAAGCAGAGCTAATGAATGAGTGATTCTGAAGGTTGGTGTACAGCTCCAGAAGTTTTTCCTTCTTTCCAGTGAAGTTTCCAGTGAAGCTCAAAACAGCTGCTTCACTGCTGCAGCTCAGGGTCAAGTGAAGCATGTCCAGATGTGGTGGGACAGGTGTGCTTCAGTTAACATGATTGATCTCCAATTCCATCCTTCTTTATCTCTACTGACTAATTAATACAGAATAATCGGGCATTTTTCTTACTTGGTTCTTTTGTGCTTTTTTTGCTGTGCATTCTACAGATATTTTTATATTTTTCAGTGTGTGTGTTCTTTCAACTATTTAGAATAGTTGGGAAGAGGAGGAGCATCATGATGCCCATTTCTCCTTCTCTCTTTTTTAAATGTAGGCTCTCAGCACCTTATAGAGATATGGCTGAGTATCTGAACTCTAAAGACTTTGGAAATAGAACACAAGTAATTTATGCACATTTAGTTCTATTTTAATCATTTTTAATGATGTTGAGAGATGCAACTTGAAATTTTGCTGGTTTGATTATTTCACATTGCAAATAATTCATATAAAACATGCTGAAAATGGTCAAACACTTAAAACTAAAATTATAACTGTTTTATTCAAACTTTGAGATAGCTAAAAATATTAGATGTAAGAAAAGGGAAGCAGAAATGGAATTGGAGACCTTGTACCCAATTGTTGCATGCATTACTCTGACCAGAGCTGTGCTGGCTTCAGGATCTTTAAATTTGCTGAGGGAAAAGTGGAAGAGGAGACAAGAGAAGTGTGAATGAACACAAAAGCCTCATGGCCCTGTGGTGCAGCACAAGATTTTTTGCTTTTCATTTTTTTGGGGATGCCTTGACAGTATTTTAGTCATTAAAATACCAAGCATCATGCATCTCTATTTTGAAAAGGTATTGCAGTCACTTCAGATTCATCATTTCTGTCACAAGGTTTACAGTTAAGGATATCTTCCTTATTAGGAAGCCACTCTTGAAAGGACACTTTTGAAAGGATATGAGTTTCTCTACAGAAGTCAGATGAATCACTTTGGTGATCACCCAGATAGTGGGGTTTGAAAGGAAGGTAGATAAAATGAAAATAGTTGTCGTATTTCAAAATATTCTGAAAAATTAAACTGAATATATAAGGACAAATATATTGTCTATTTCATAAAAGAAAAATGAGATTCAAAGTGGCAGTTTAGAGTCTTCTTAAAGCAAGAAGTCAGCATGAGTCAATTTGTTTTGCCTTTGTTACATTTTTAATAGCTATAATTTTTTTCTTCATAACATTACAGTGAACACTCGTGTCTGTATCTGTGTGATTTTGGATGTGGAGGAAGAGTGGAAGTGTAACAGCATAAGAGATAATAAGACCTTGTTTAAAAAGAAACTATGAGAAGACAATGTATCTGGTTTTACTTCTGATTTTGTCGGGGAATAAGATACCAGCACACTGTGGCTGTTCACAATGTGCACTCTGAGCTCAAATCTTTATTTCTGGGTACTCCTAAGTGTGAAAAATGCCTGATGTTTAAGATATTAAATAAATTCTGTGCTTAACAGAGTTACAAATCCTCTCTGTTATGCAGCCTTTTTTATAGATTGAAGGAAAGTGGTAGAGAAGTGAAAAAAAACCAAACAAAAAAAAAGAGAAAATGGACCATGTCATGTTTACCAGAACAGTTCTGCCACATCTTTCAAGAGGTAAATAGCAGTTAGCATTGCTTTATACTGCGGTGCCACTCAGGCTATTTCAGGTAGTCCAGAAATGCCAGCCACAGATAAAAAGGTAAAAACATCAAATGCTCCATCCCAGGAGGGACCTGTCCTTGCTAATGAGTTTCACAGTCTCTTTGCTTGATGTACAACTGAGCTGCCCATTTGTGTTCACCGAAATGCTCAGAGCTTAGACTGGGCTTTAGGATGTTTGCAGCTGTGATAAAGTGATTAAGATTTTACATTTTGATGTAGACAGCTGGAAGGGCAGGCCTATCCTTACAACATGAATGGAATTAGTTATGCCCAATGCAAACTGCTAGGGCCGGCAGTGCTGCACCCAGTGATAGCAGCAGGCATATTTTGGGAAGTGTCAACAGAGCAAAGCTCATCTTGGAAAGATCACACCTGCCAAAAACAACCCCCAGCATCACTTGGGAGGCTGTTTCTCTGTCTGTGGATTTGAACCTGCATCAGTTTGGATATTTACCTTCCAAAGCTGCCCATGCATGTGCTACTGTGTCCACTGTAATGCAGAGCCCTTGCATGCCCAAAGGTGCGTGTGGCATTTTTCCCTTGGTTCTGTCCTTTTTTGCAGACTGACAGGGTTTGCTTAAAAAGGGCTGTTTAATATTTTGGTTTGCCCTTGGCATTCATTACATGGACTCACATCTCTTCTAATGCACTGAGGGTAGAAGGATTAATTTCCTTTTCAGTTTTTCTGTCTGGCCTTTTACTCCTGTGTCTGAGTTTTTCAGCAAAGTGAAAAAATTAATTTTCACAATGCTTCTGTAAGATGGCAGCCAACTGTTCTTTTTCTAAAGATGAGGAAAGAGGCATATAGGACCTAAGAAACAAATTTGGAACGTAAAACATTCTTTATTTCTATGTAGTGTGTACATATATATATATAGTGTGTTATATGTATTCAAAGCACACCCTCCATTAAGTCATATTGTTTGTCAGCAGCACTTGGTGTCTCCATGTCCATCAAATCATCTCAAGTGATCTCTGTCCCCTGGGCTACTGGATTAACTGGTAGCAGCTGGAGGCTGCCTTCCTCACTATTGAGCTGGACTAGAAAAGACTAGAGAGATTGCTGACTGCTTTCATGTTTATGTGCAGATGGTGGTGAAGGAAGGTTACAGTATCCTGAGTACATTTTCAGGCCTTTGGCCTTTGCTCTGACTGACACAAATACTTCTGTTCTTCCCCCAGCTGTGACCACTTTAGCCTGATCCCATCCATTCTGTTGTTTCAGACTTTGCCAGCAGTCTCCTGCTGCTGTTTTCTCCAGGCAGTGTCTGCTCCTCAACCTCTCATCCTAGGTCCTTTTTCTTCACATTTTCTATCCAGTCTCTCCTGCTCTGAAGCTCCCTGCCCCTCTCTTGTTTCCTTGTCTTGCTAAATCCAGCTCAGCATCCAACCTGCCTGTTCTCTCAGCCAGTGCCCTCACTGGTCCATAATTCCAGTTTCTGTGTTTGGCAAATTAGCTTGCTCACCCATTCTTTTCACCTGTTACCCTTCTCTTTCCTCCCTCTTTCTTCTTTTGCAACTGGTTTCTGTGGAGAGTTCCTAGGTTCCTTGGTTCCCATTTTCCTTTAAAACATCTCACTTTCCTACACCTAGGTTTCTTCTTTCTAGTGCAGCAGTTATCCCAATTTTCATTCATGAACTCTTTGACTTTCCCATTTTTTTGATTAAGGTACAAGAATGTATACACAGACACCCTCAGTTCCCAAAATGGGTGTTGGAGAAACAGGCCCAACACAATCCACAGCATTGCAGGAGTCCACTGATCCCAGTCTGTACTGGATGACTCCTGTTCTCTGGAACCTATTAGCAGCTTAGTTGCAGAAAGTCTGCTGAATGTGTATTTAATATTTTACAAAAATTTGTAATTTGACCAAAGTGATTTGTGAGTAGAAGCTTCCAGCTTTAACTTTTCTAGTAGTATCATGAGAAGCTGTGATCAGGCTTCATCATGTGTTGCTTGGCAAGACATCCTTAAGAAAATGTCTTTTCACTTCACTTTTATGTGATCTACAACATGGTAGAGCATGAAGTATTGCCTTATACCATCAGCTTGAATGCCTGTGATGGATCATATTGATTACTACTGAAAGCAGTATAGTAGATGTATTTTCATTTTATATATGAGAGGGATTTCTGAAGAGGAGTGATGTCTTAAATGAAAAATGTTGATAAATCTTGACCATGCTAAGAGAACAGCAATGGCCTGAGGCATTGAGCCTATGAGTGCCTTCAGATTGCAGACAAGCAAGAGCGACATCAACACTGGATACTGCTTGTCAGTAAATGGGCCAAGGACAAGGGACAAAATAAGTTGTTCTTTTAGCCACGGGACTGGAAGTCACAAATTGCCACCATGGTGAAAACTTGGTACCTTTTCCTCGTTCTCTCTTTAGGTACATCGAGGAGAGCCCGTCCCTGAGGCGTATGACCATGATGAGGGAGAAGGGAAGGCGACAGGCCATTAGGGGCCCGGCCTTCATGTTCAACAACCGGGGCACGAGCCTGACGGCCGAGGAGGAGCGGTTCCTGGACGCCGCCGAGTACGGGAACATCCCTGTGGTACGCAAAATGCTGGAGGAGTCAAAGACTCTGAATGTCAACTGCGTTGATTACATGGGCCAAAACGCCTTGCAGCTTGCTGTAGGGAATGAACATTTGGAAGTGACAGAACTGCTGTTAAAAAAAGAGAACTTGGCACGGATTGGAGATGCCCTGCTGCTCGCAATCAGCAAGGGTTACATTAGGATAGTGGAAGCAATTTTGAATCATCCTGGGTTTTCAGTAAATAAGCGACTGACTCTGAGCCCCTGTGAGCAGGAGCTCCAGGATGATGATTTTTATTCCTATGACGAAGATGGTACCCGCTTTTCTCCAGACATCACTCCCATAATTTTAGCTGCCCACTGCCAAAAATACGAAGTCGTGCACATGCTGTTGATGAAAGGAGCAAGGATAGAAAGACCTCATGATTATTTCTGCAAATGTAATGACTGTACAGAGAAGCAAAAACATGATTCTTTCAGTCACTCTAGGTCAAGAATAAATGCGTACAAAGGACTGGCCAGTCCGGCGTATCTGTCCCTGTCCAGTGAAGATCCAGTGCTCACTGCTCTAGAACTCAGCAATGAACTTGCCAAGTTGGCCAACATTGAAAAAGAATTCAAGGTAATGATGTTTTTGTGTTTCTCTGTCTTTATTATTGTTTTGAAGTTGTTGCTACTTCATATTGTCCTTGGATGCTGAAATGATTCCCTGTGCTTTTACTTTTTCAATTACAAGTGCTCTCATCTTAATGTCTCTTTTATTCTTGATACATAAGCCTTTAAAAGGATTTTTTAATGAAATTAAATTGTTTTTGCACCTGCTATGTTTAGAGAAAATTGATGAAATTGGAACTGGGAAAAGTGTGCGTTCTGATAACATTGCAGCAGATTGGAAAACAATTCTGGTTGCTGCAGTGCACAAGGATTGTTCTTAGTTACAAATGCTGAGTAAATATAAGCACTTTGCTTTTCTTGAGGGTACTGCAGCACTGACCTTATTCCCTGTTTTAATTTCTACTGATTTTGACTGATGTCTCCGAATTTTTAAGAATACCCAAAGCGTATTTTTTTGCATGCACCTTTTAGGAGTGTCATGTGTTCAAAACCAGCTGTTAGACTGCTCAAAGGTGTTGGTCCTCTTACCTGGTTTTCAGCTGTGTCTGGTTTTGTATGTCAGTGCCCTGACTTCTTCATATATTTCAGCTTCTCCCTCAGACAATTAATGGCTTAGTTAACTGTTGCCCAGTGCTTTTTTAAATGATTTTTCAGTTCAGTTAGATACCTTGAAAAGGACCATAACAGCCACCTTTCCTCTTGTCCTCTGTTCTCCTCCGTTGGCCAAACCCCACAAAAAATCAAACCCCAGCAGACTACTTGTAATGAGAAAAGCTTGGTTTGGGGAATGACAGATTGCTCTCAGTGAGTAGAGATACTCACAGCATTGTCTCTGGGTGTAACAGCAAATTTATTGGGGTTCTGCAAGGCCAGTGTTTGGTACCACTTGCTTGTTTAATATCTTCAAAAATTATCTGAGAGAGATAAAAGATGCATTAACCTCTCCAAACAGCAGCAGGCACTGAGTACTCCTGTGGAGTACTCAGAAGGAATATGCAACAACCTGGAGGAAGACAGGCAGAAATTAATAAAGTGAAATTTAACAGAAGAAAGCTCCTGAGAAAGAATAGGTGCCTATTCAGCTGAGTGAGTTAAAATAGAATTGAAAAATAAATTTTCAGTGGTGAGAAGGATTAATGTATTATAACACACACTGATGAAGTGTAAAATTCAGCTTAGACCCTTCCTCCCCTTTCTTTGTTGAAGGAACTCATTCATACCATGCTGTGTATTGTGTAACCTGGCAAATTAATTGAATACTTCCTCAATGTATTTATTTGGGGAAAAATGTCAGATTTTTCTTTTTTTCTGGCACGAAAAGGTACCCTGCCACCAAAAGCTAAATCAGGGCAAGCTGCATGGTGTTTTTGTTAGGCAAGGATGTAGATGATTAGAACTGCATAGAAAAATTACAGTGGAAATAGAAATTCATGGGAGACTCCCATCTCACAGATACTGATACCGTGCATACAAATTTCATTAGAAAAAAAAAAAGTAGCTTGAAATTTTGGAGGAAAAAAGGTGATTTTTGATCGAGTTTCTCATTTCAAACTAGAGTTTTAAAAAATTATTTCAGTTTTTAAAATGGTAATTCCCTGCCATTTTTGGGATGCCTAAAACCCCAAGAAATTCTCTGTTTTCACAGATTTCAATATTTTTGGATAGCACTTACAAGGCTACTAATCTTGCCAGGTGTATCAGATGATTCAGTTTTGGCACCTACAGTGAAAATTGTTCCTGACTCCTTGCTGGGATGGAAATTCCAGCTTCTCCTCAACGGCAAAACATTCCAGTGAAATAATTACTCTCCTCATTGACGTCACATCTCTTTTTTTTCCTTCTGTTTCTATGAAGCCTGATAGGAGAGCTGAGTGTTTTCCTGGAGTCTCTCCCATCTGTATCTGCCTTTTCAATGCTTTCTTCCCTGTAGATGTGTCACCTGAATGTGTTTGGCTGATAACTTATGTGCTTTGTCACATACCAGAGGAGAAGACTTCTAATCCAGCATTTGCATTCCTGCAGACTTCTGCTGCACTCTCCTCCAGGATCATCACTGGAAATGCTCTGGTGTTCCACTCAAATTCAGTTTGTAGCACAGCATTGAGCAGAGCTGTTTCAGGGTGGAGAAAAATGGGCAAAATACTTTGTCTCTCTCCCAACAAAAAAATGGACAAATCTGTTTAAATCACAATTTATTCTCAGTTTCTATGGAATATTAAGGGCTGCAGTGTTTCTTGTGCATGCTCGGCTTCCAAAATTCAGAGCACTCCTGCAGTTCTGGGTGTTTTTCCCACAGAGAAAAAGCATAGGTTGAACCTGTTTAAAAACACCTGAGGGCCAAATTTCCTGGTAAATGCATATTAAATTGGACCTAACATCCACTGCATATGCGAAGTCCAGTTGCCTCTTGCTTATCATTTACACTAAGAAATTCTAATGCACAAACCAAGTGAATTAAAAATGTGGGAAAGTGACTTAGGCCATTCATTCATGACAGTTAGTTCCTCAGGAAAACCAGATTAATTACACTGATTTTTATTAGGGGATTTTTTTATTTTCCTTTTACAAGTAAGGAGAAAGGATTCAGGGAAACCACAGAGTCCTGATTTTTCTTGGAAGATGCAAGAAATATGGGGCAAAAAAAGTACTGAAAATTAATAAAAATAGATGAGGAAACTGGATCCCAAAGACCATTTCGTTTTACTCCTTTTATCTCCAAGCTTCCTTACTTCCATTTGTGAAATCCTTGTTTCAACCTGCTGTTTGTCCTTTTGCTCTTCTTCATCTATTTTATTTATTTCTTCTTGACACTTTTACTCTGTTTTGATCTTTGCATTCACCTGTCTTCTTCCTATGTATTCTTCTATTCAATTCTCTTATGGCCAGGGCAGGAGGTACAGTATTTCTCTGACTTTACTTGGTATTCCTAGTCCCCCTGGTCTCCTAATTCCAGGGGTTGCCTGCAGGATTTCAGATGACATCAGGAATTTCAATTTGATCTCTGTCAAGAATGCTACCAAATCGTAAAAACTGGAACTGTATCTTCTCTTAATGTAAATAAGTGACCATTAACATAGTTGGAGAATTATCTTTTCCTGTACAGTAGCACCACAAAATACTTTGCTACACAAATATTTCCAATTTTTATGTTTTCCTGTTCTCCTATTTTTAGCAGACCATGGCCATTGCAGCTTGGCTTGGGGAATGATGGGGTTGGGTTACTAAAGTTAATTGACATTCACCCTCCTCCCTGAGAACTTTAGAGCTGTGACTGCCCAGGGAAGGGAGGGTTTCTGGCAGTCGGAACAGCTGATGGAACTTTTCTTTGGAGTCACCATAGGAAGAGGGAGGACAAGGTAGCTAAAAAGACCTGTGGTTATCTCTTTATACCAGCTTTCAACTAAATACTGTCCTGTGTAAGCAAGCTCAGTTCTCCCAGCTGAAATTGCTCTGGCAAGGATCAAAAAGGTTGTAGTCCTGCTTTTGATAGGATAAATCTCTGTTCTCAGTTTTGCTAAAAGCTCCTGAACCAACGGAAGATGTGGACGTGCATCTAAAAGCAGAATCTGTCAGTGTTCCAAGTAAATTTACATAGTGTTATCTCAGCTGAACTAACAAAGAGTGTTCAAGCTTGATCTAGGTTTAGGCCTAGCTTTTGAAAGGACAGGGCCCAGATCCATAACCATTAGTGCAATTATGTGCTTGATTTGCATATACAGTTACATGTGCAAACTCACCATATATGTGATTTCAAAGTGGACATTTACCAGATAATAACATAAATTCATGATTCTGTATAATGACTGTGAGTTAGTCGTGCATTACTCGTGAACTCTGGTGCTTGCAGGAGTGTGGCTCCTGTAACAGAATACAGATTCCTACATTTTGTTTGACTGCATGTGATTGCTCAGTATAAATTTCCTTTGCAGTAGTTACAAATCTTGTGTGAAATCAGCTGAAGTTTTTCTGTTGGTGTGCTTTGTTCTTTGCACACAGACCAATGTACTCTTTGTCAAGACTCCAGATGAATTCTCAGGGCAGTGCTTGATGTTATGAGTAGAACAGAACACAAAAATTTGGGCAGGCTGAGATCCAGCTTTCAGTGTGTGTCAGAGTCCTCTGAAACTGCTTGTGAGACACAGCTTTGCAATTCCATTTGTCATCAATTGTCCTGTATGTGCTGGAGTCAGCTGCAGAACCTGGGAAATGCAGGGTGTAGGCTGATATTCTTTGATGTTACAAAGATGTTTGTGCAACTGTTAGTGTTGAGCTGGTGGCTTCATTTGTGTGCTCTCAGGAGTGAACAGAGGTGATTTGGATGACTGGGACCACAGATTAAAATTTCTGATATTCACACAACACCCTAGAGGTAGAAGGTTGTTTGAGAGTCGGGTACTGTTTGTCTGTTTAATTCTGTATAGCAATCAGATAGACTGGGATAAATTTGATTTGCTAATACATAGGTAAGTAAAGACCTGGAGAGGGAAATCTGACAAGTTTTCCTGCTATAAGATTCAAAGCCAGGGTGGGATAGTAAGAATGCACATGTTGGTTTTCAGTCCTCAGAACAGCATTTGTGGGTAAAGTAGGCTGTATTTAATTGTTAAATATGACAGAAAAAAACCTCATCCATTATGTCATTAATTTTATCTGGCAATAAGCATAACTTTTATAAGCAAGTGGTGTATCTACCAATGAAGAAACATGAAATTCATATTTCTACTGTTATTCTACTGCTATTAGAAGAAATCTGGGCAACTCTTGTGGTAGGCAAACATGCAAAGGGTGGAAAAACTCTTCTTATTTCCTAACTATTAGAAATCCACTATTTCTTCTTCTATGTCTTCACAATTAGCAAAAGAATGAGAAAACACTTTGTAATTAAAGCCTCTCCCTTCAACTGGACAGACCATGTTCATTCATACAAGGACAAAATTTGGGTTCTGTTATGTCATAAAGCACTTGAATAATACAAAACCATCTAAACTAACTTTATCAAACCTTAATGAGATACCACTTTACACTTTAGGTTAAATACAAATAATAGTAAAACAAATACTTCTTTTTTTTCTTGAGAAAGTTAAAAGTGCCTGCAAATTCAAGTGAGAAAGAATGTAGTTTCTCTTTTAGTTTTGTTGTATTATTACTGAAGTCACTGCAGGAACTGTATCCTCTCATACACTTTGCATAGCAGATTTACAGCTACTTTAAAGTTTTAGAGAAAAATTGATTATCAGTCTTATTCTTGTTGAATTAATGTTAAGCTGTGTCTGATGATTTTCATGGTTTTTGCACAGCCACCTCCATTAGTAAATATTTCCTTGAGGTATAGTGAGATGTGTAAGCAACTCTTGCTTGAAATTAGATGCTTAAGGAAGAGTGTTTGAGTTCTCATTCTCACCAATATTTAGGAATTCTTTTGTGGAAACAATACAAACAACATAGGACTTGAACAAAATGAAGGCATGGTATTGTTTTTACCTTTATTTGATTGTCTTCAGTCACTCCTTTTTCTTCAGTGAATAAAATCCCCATCTTCTTTTCACATTGTGTCACCTCCTGGTTCTTTGCTTAATATTCTCCACAAGCTGAATTATAGCAGTTTATACTTAGAGTTTTGGCCTCAGTGATGAAGCTCTTTCTTGAATAGGTGTCATGAAAAACTTTTCCTCTTCGTTGGTGGGTTGTTTTTGGTTTTTTTTGACTGCTGCTATTTTCTAGAGTCTTCTTTTGCAAGGTTTTTATCTTTGTAATGTCTGAGATCTAATCTCATTTCATGTAAAAGCTGTATCTGCATTCAGACCTCCATGCTAGCAAGTATATTTCACTCCCTTGATTTATTTTTTTATAAGGCTTTGCCTTTTTTCAAAATCCTAAATCTTGGTCATGCTTAAGCTTACTTATCCCTTCACTGAATTTAATCACATATTCCAGTATTATTTTTATAATTGGCTCTTCTGTCCTGTTCTCTTTGTTTACCAAAAACAAATCTAAAATAACCTTACATCCTGTTGCTTCACTGACAACTGAATTAATTTGGCCTCTGTGCCCAAAGGAAATAACAGGATCCTGTTAAAGTCTATGATTAGGACTGGTTGTTTCCAAGTCTGTATCAGGGATGTTAGTCTTGTGTAATGACACAACTTCTAGGAGTATTTGTTTGTCTCCAGTAATGTTTCATTTTGATTCATATCTGAATCTGATCTGTGGGATTGATGGCTGATTCTTGCACTTATCCTATGCAGCCACTTTTCCCATCATTTCCCAAAATAAACTGAAACTACTGAGAGCACATTAGTTTCTCTCTCCCATTATATAGATGCTAAGTTGAAAATTTAGCAAAACTGCCAGTACAAGGAGGTAAAATTACTTAGGAAAGGAGGAAAAAGTGAGTGTTTCAGAAAAAAAAAAAAGAAATTAAGTGAGAAAATTATGAGGGCAGAAGCAGTAAGGAAACGTTTTTGAGAAGACAGGGACCTCTAAGGGAAAATCTGCACTCCACCCTCAAAAAGTGAATTTGAAAATACCGTGTCTGGAAACGAACTGTAAAACACAAAAAATGGAGAGGCAGAGGGCTCAAATTAGTATTTTGGTGGGCAGGTGGTGTTAAAAAAAAACACCTGAAGAAAAGCTATGGAGTAATTGAAAAAAGTGGTTGTGCACTAGTTGGGCACTGAAGGTAAAATTGTCAGATTCAATGAAGTTTCCCCCTCCAGCTGTAGCCTCATGTGAGGAAATCATAGGCCACATCTCAAATATGGAATTTGTAGAAATCTGTCTGAGAGGACATTGACACAAAAATGAAGACCAAGGTTTCTGCTGAAGCAGAGATCAAGATAAAAGTTTGGTAATGTCACAGAGGTGGTGGGAGACATTTACAAGTCTAAACAAAAGAACAAGAAAAATTTCAGATGTGCATGCTTTACAAAGTTAGGTAAAAATTCTGAAATGCAGCCACAAATGTTTTGTCAGAGGAGGAAGGAGATTAGAGAGAGGCAAACATTTGACGTTGATGTATATGATAGTCCTTGGAAAGACTGAACAGGTATAGAAAAAGAATTGTCCTGTTCTTTCCAGAGTATTCTTACAGGAAATTTGGGGTGTTTTGCCCACAATGTTGGTGTCCAAGTTTGTCCCGCAGTTATTCTATGCAGTTACTTTGTAACTCACTGTACCAATTGTTGGGTGTGAGAAGTTCCCAAGAAAGGTGGGAAGCAGAGGGTGGAAAAGGGAAAAGGGGAAATGTACCTGGTGTACATGAGAGTAACATGTAATCAGCCACTTTAGCAGTGTAGAAAGAGCTAAAAGATAATTGTAGCCTCAGAGGCAATTATTTCATTAGCTCTCAGCAAAATTTTTGCAAGAGTGAGGTTACTCTTTTTGATGGTCCTGGTCCTGCTTTGTTTGTGATATTTTTATATTTTCAGCTGCCCCTTGTTGCCCATCCAGGTGATTTTCATTACACCCTTTTATCATGTTCCCGTGCTCTGTTAAACAGCTGCTATTAGGTGTTCACCTTGCGTCAGAGATTACAGGATTCTGCTGTACAAAACTCCTGTAATATCTGATACACTCCAAACCTGACGCAGTAAAAATCAAACACATCATTTTCAGCAGCTTGCACGGGTCCTTTTTCCTCACCATTGACTCTTAGGCACGTTTGTCACGGGCCATTTTCTGTCCCCCTCCTGTTCCATCCAGAACGACTACCGCAAGCTGTCCATGCAGTGCAAGGACTTCGTGGTCGGCGTCCTGGATCTGTGCCGGGACTCGGAGGAGGTGGAGGCCATTCTGAACGGGGACCTGAACGCAGAGCCGGTGGAAGTGCAGAGGCACCGGGCGTCCCTGAGCCGTGTGAAGCTGGCCATCAAGTACGAGGTGAAAAAGGTAACTCCTCACAGTTCTCAGGAGCTGTGGCAGGACGGCAGTGCCACCTCCTCCTGCAGGTGCTGTGAACCCACGGACAGAGGCACAGCTGAGATGTGGTGTGAGTAATTGAGACTCTCACAAGGCAGAAGGGAGCTGTAATGAAGGAGTTTAGTTTAATCTCCTTCCCACCGCTGAGAAGTGGCAGGAGATTGTAATGATATGAGTGAGTTGTTCTAGATAGGCTTTGCACAGTTGGTCAGTTCCTTCTCCTGATTAACCCAAAAGGTATTTCAGTAGAGCCAGATTTTCACTCAGTGACACTCAGGCTGTGTCGTCCTGTCAGTCAATCCAATAATACCTGATCCAAACAGAAGGCTGTGTTGGTGGAAGTGTTGGTTTCAACCCATCAATAGCTCATCTGCAACTGTGTGTTGTACTGAGAAATTCCATCTGATTTACTGTGTTTGTTCCTTTAAAAAATATTTTAAAACTCAGCCCTGGAAATGCATGGAATATGTCTGTGGCTGCTTGAACAATTAATTTCAGTTCTTCACCTTTGTACCTGTGTTTACTGGTATTTTGGCAAGCGTTTTCAGTAGGTGCCTCTCTCAAAGTCGTTTGTATTCTATGAATGAATGTTATGCGTTGAAAAATGGAGCTGTGCATCACATATTTGACATAAATACATATCCTTTCATTGTAGTTCTTATTGTATTGTTATGCTGTTCTCCTCAAGATCTCACACTAGACTAGCACAGAAAACAGTTAATACTGTGTCCTGTTGTGAGAGGAGCCAGGAAATACAGCAGTGCCTATGTATTATTTACAGCTACCTATTTACATGATTAGCATCACTTCCATTCTTTATAGCCATTATAGTTTCATCATCTCCACAAGAACACTTGTTTCTTTCAGCATAAACAACCCTGTGTTCTGTGGCCACCTCTTGAGCCAATCTGCCATATAAAATGAATTGTAAGGACCCTGCCAGAACAACTGGGGATTGCTGGTGTTTATGACGACCCCAAAAGATTGATAACAAAGATTGTAAACACAGATCCCAAGCAGCAAATCATCATTTCTAGTATAAGATCGGTCTACAGCAGATAAATGCATATTAATTACCAAAAATCAAGGTAAATATATACAGGCATTAAATTAATTTAAAAGACTGGAAGGGGAAAAAAATATCAAAGTGCATAAGCATGCTGTAATGTCTAAATATATACATTCTTGATGCTATTGCAATATAATGTGTACAAAAACTTTGTTGAGACTTATGTCTCAGTTTTCACACTGAAGGCTGTGGTTTTCTTTTATGAGTTTGTTGTAACTGATGAAATTCACTGCTGAGCAAAGGGCCACACAGATCTGTTAAGAATAGCAGAAATCTAAATAGAGCAAAACAAAAAAAAAAAAGAGAGAATTCCTCATAGCAAAGTTGTTTTCTTCTTTTGCAAGAGAGAAGCTCAGAGTGCTGGCTGCTGTTCATGACAAATAGAGCTCAGAACCTACAAGAGGAATGATCTTGATGGGAGAAAATAGCTGGTGCAGAGTTGTTACCATATTCATACATGTGCAGTTCCCTGTAAGTGGCCATTACACAGGGCATAGCAAGGATGGAAATGTCCCTGCCATGGTGGTCCTTAGATGCTGGATTTGCTCTGTTAGAGCTGTGACGCGTTCTAGTGATATCCTGACTGGATATCACAGATTCCAGTGTGGGAACTCCACATGGGATTATTTCAACCCTCTCACCACAGGAAGCAGACAAGGATGTGGCCTATTTCCTTAGCTTTCTGTATTTCTAGCTGTGCTTCCAGGTCAGTTTCCATCAAGGTCAGTTCCCCATTGCCAGCAGTGCCAGAGGGCTCTGCAAACAGAGCAGCAGGTCCATGAAACAGCTGATGAGCCTATGCCCTGTCCAGAGAGAGGAGAGGCAGGAAAAAACATATGACAAGTAGCAAATGTGCTCAGAACTTCACTGCTAGGGAAAGGGAGTTTTTAATTTTATTAGTAATGAAACTCTTAAAGCCCTAGGTACTGCACCAAAGTGGAGCCTGTCTTTTAAACATGACGTGATTTTGAAGCTAAGGTTCAGACTGAAACTGCAGCCCCAACAGTGAAGGACTAAAGGAATTAAGGGGGAAAAAATACAAAAAGAAAACAAATTAGTCTTGTTCTCTATGCTGAATTACTGCTGTAGTAGTGCTTTTAGTTTTGTGTCTCAACTCTGTCTTTAGACTGCCAACAAAATTCCAGAGAAGAGCTGACACTTGGCCCAACAAATCTGCAGTTCTTGCCGAGACAAAAATCAGGATGTAATTTCCAAGTGAAATCAATAAGAGCTGAAATAAAATCACAGGAGTTAATTTTCAAACAGTGGCATGTTCAACTGATAGATAAGAAAGAAGAAGCAAAATTCTCTTGGTATTTTGTGTGTTAGTGTATCAGAGTGTGCCAGGATTTGTTCTTGCTCCATCTAAACCCAGCCATTGTGATGGTAAAAATAAATAACATAATTACTCTGAGTCATACAGAAAAATATTTACATACTGATGACTTAGTTCACGGTCATAAAACTGAAAACATCAGAAGTGTTACTGTCAATTATGCTTGGAAAAGCAGCTTCATTAAAATTGGGATCTTTTTTCTTTTAGTGATCAGATGCCATTCTTTATGCATCATTTTTATTCACTGGGGTTCTGCTTGGAGTTGAAAGTATTAGATACATGTGATAATAAGTTCAACATATGTAATAAAAAGTGAGAAACTGCATAGAAAATAGAGTGAGAGGAGGAATGCAGGAAGGTTGTAGGATGATGTGAGCAGTATGTAAAATGTGATGTGAACATACTGTCCTTGGAGGAGATGAAGCTGCAGGCAGGCAAATACAGGTAATACAGACACACATGCAGCAAGGGTGGGCATGGTTTAAAGTCGCTGAAAATAAAACCAACCTAATCATAAGCTGAAGTATTTCAGTAAAGACTGAGAGAGGAGGGATGAATTTCAGAGCTTTTATGGATGAGAAGTGACACAACTTGCTCCGAGGGCTTGGAAGTGGTGCACATTGTGCAGTTGCCAGCAGTTAAATAAGTTGCTAAGATCCTCTCAAGAGCCTTTAGACTCACTGCCAGAGAAGAACTTGCCCATAACCCTTGGCATCTTATTCACTAAATCTNAGTGTCAGATCAAAATGTTGATAGATCAGGAGAATAAACCAGCACAGAGCTCTGGATGAGATGCCACAGGGGCCATGGGCTGATTCCCAGCCCTGGGTAAACTTCCTTAAAGCTCCTTTTACTGTTTCTTCCCATTCCCTGTGGTAACAGATGAAGTGATGTGGGTGTTTCTTCCCTCCTCTTCCCTACAGTTTTAAGCCTGGTTTTAAAAATGCCTTTGTAATTTGAAATAATTATTTACTTTCCTGCCTTTGTCCACAGTTAATCTGCTGTGGGATTTGTCCCTTTGATGTCCTGAGTTGACAATGAAATTTATCTTAGCAAAAGAAGAGGCTGGGGGCATATGTCAGAATGCACAAACACACAAAAACCCAATCTCTTCTCAAATGGGCCAGGCTGGCAGGTTTTTTGGTGCATAAGCTTCAAAGATGACAGCCTAATAAAAAGAACAGAAGCAGTTTGAGTCGACATTAATTTCTTAAAGGACTCTTTTACAATCTCTTTATTAATTTCTCTTGGCCACCCTACTTTATGTACAAACTGCAGTAATATGTGAAGTAACTGCTTAATGCATCACACCCCAAAATGCTTAGAGACTTTAATTTTACAGCAAAGTAGATTAAAGTATAAAGATTGCCTCCCTTTTTAAAGTTCATGCAGCAGTTTCAGATTGCTCTTCTTGAGAGGTTTAAGGTTACCTGTTTTCATTGCCAATGATTTAATTTGATTTTCTTTAAGAAGTCTGTCCTATTGTACTACTCTGTGCACTTTTTAATGAGATTTGGAATATTAATAGAGTTTTGCAAGCAGGACCTGGCAAACAACAGTGTATGTAGTACATAATGATCTCTGCAGAATACAAGGGGTAATAAAATGGGTATCCAAGGTTTACAGTATTTTAATGCTTTTTTCCAGAGTATAACCAACTGATACCAAATTTCACTCTTAACCCAACACAAATTATGAGTTATCAGTTTTATTTTCAAATTCTTTTTTGTGAAACATCTAGTCTTCTTTATTCTGATTCATTAGTTATTGGTAAATGTATTACCAGATTTCTTCAAACTGCTGTGAAAACCAGACTGCTCACCCTTGTGCTTAACTGGTGTCCCACATGCTCTTGTGATGTGGAAGTTTCTTCTTTGTTTATTAACCATTGTTATAAAGGAAATAAGAAAAAAGCCATGGTACTTAAATATCTGGTGTTGATTTAGACCTTAAAGTGATGACAATTGTGCATGTAGCAGTTATGTAACTCTTTTTATTAATGACAGCACGTCTTGACTTCTCTTTTTCTTTTTCTTTTTTTTT
>VZTB01007459.1:395965-409316 GCA_013397245.1 Thryothorus ludovicianus
CTTTTTCTTCTCCTTTTTCTTCTCCTTTTTCTTCTCCTTTTTCTTCTCCTTTTTCTTCTCCTTTTTCTTCTCCTTTTTCTTTTTCTTTTTCTTCTCCTTTTTCTTTTTCTTTGCAGTTTGTGGCCCATCCAAACTGTCAGCAGCAGCTACTGACAATCTGGTATGAAAACCTCTCAGGATTACGGGAGCAGACCATAGCTATCAAGTGTCTGGTGGTGCTGGTTGTGGCATTGGGCCTTCCCTTCCTAGCCATTGGTTATTGGATTGCACCATGTAGCAGGGTACTGAATTTTATAATTTATGTGTCTTGTGCTGTTCTAGGAGCTGCTTTTACTTTTCTGGCACTCAACATGCAATTTCTGCTGCTTACAAATTTTAGCTAATTAATGATATTCTTAGCAATCTCTAACCTTGAGCCAAAAGATGCTGAGGGTTTTTTGTTATTTGCACTATAAAGAGGGGACCACAATGATGAAGTATGGATATAAATTAGTGTCAAGCTGAAGGAAAGAAAAATAACCTTCTCTTAGAGCTTTTTCTTTTTTTAATTTTCCCTAGGTTGTGCTATTAGTAACATGGATTTTTTGAAAGTCACCACTCAGATTCTTTATTAAGTCTCCTCTGGTGGCATCCTAAGGTCTCATGCTGTTCCCATATAAAACATTTGCAACCATCTGTTGACTTTAGTGATGCAGAACTTAATCTTAAATAAAATATTTGTTATCCCAGCCCTAGGAGGTCTGTTTGCCAGCTGAACCATAAAGCAGAAATTAAATTAAATGCATCATTCAGACCATGTAGTGGGGTGTATTTGTAAAAGAGCATAGCTGTAAACTCTTACATTTTTAAAAATACGTGAAAGGATAAGGGTGCTCCCACCTTTCCTGCTGATTTCACAAGGAAAGGAACAGCAGTTTCTTTGAAATCCTGATGGTCTGTAGCACATGAATTATCTGTAAATTAGGTATGTTGATAGATCTTTGGTATATCAGATGAAGATTTCCGTTGCATTACATTTTAAAAAAATTTAAGTACATTTACTCCTGTGCTGAATGTTGTCTTTCAATTTTATTTCCTTAGAAGTGTAAAGCAAAGAAATGTGAGTTTCTTTTATATTTAAATTTTTTAGTTCATTTCAAGGAGGATAAGGTTTTTCTCATCTACATATTTGAAGTAAACCTGATCTTTTCTCTGGGTTAAATATTTATTTACTTCAAAGATAAAATTTTATGAAAGTAGTGTAATTGTTACTCACATTATCCTCTGAAATGTTACTTTCCATTAATATCTCTAGTACATATATTCCCCACAGCTCCATATAATAGGAACATATTAATATATTTTTGGCTGGTGTCTAGTATGGAAAAATGACATTTGTCCTTGAGCTCTAATTCCTAGTAGCAGAAACATCTGATCTTTTTCCTTAGTGCTCATGTCAAATAAAAGCACTGTACATTCAGGTCAGTTGTTGGATTTTGCAATTACAAAATGCTTTCTAAAGGTCAGGAGCAGGAAGGGAACCTGAGATTATTTGCCCAGGTAGTAAATGCAGTTTAATGTGTGCTGGCTTGCTTTGTTCATAGTAGACCCAAATTTCAAGGAAAACAATCCCTTGAAATAAGAAAGCTCCTGTGGAATTCTGGAAGCAGTCCAGAAGCTGATCTGAAGCTGGTCCCCTCTTCTGGGGCAGACAGACTGTCCCTACTGCTGCTGTTTGTTTTTTACCAGGTGCAGATGGGAATTAAACATTAAATTTATTTTAAAAATCGCTAATATTTCTGATCTTATTTTTCTTAGTCTGTTTTGTGGAACAGTCATTAGTTTTAATAGACACAGGTACTTATTTGGCAATTAGAGCTCTGAGCATTTGTTCTGTGGATGGAATATAGTAACTAGAGATAAGAAAGCAACTAATTTTTTCCCAGAGCTGGAGTTATAGAAAAGTTAATAGTATGGGAAAATGTTTTGCTGGAGATTTTAATAATTTATGTTTCCCTGGGCTTGCTTTACAAACTCTTTCTGGTCACTGCCATGGTACATTTGCAATTCCTTGGAGTGTTTCCCCTCAAACATTGCCATCTAGAGTTTATGGAATAACATGAGCACTCACTTACAGGACAACATACTCTGTGAGGTTCCCTGTGGGAGCTTTTTGTTTGAAATGGCAAAGCATCACAGTTGAGTGCTCTTGGAAGAATATCCTTTAAAAATTACATTCCTGGCTGCCCTGAGCTCTGAGTGCACGTTTATGCTTCTGGAATGCCTGGTGTTTCTTTGAGAAAACTGAGTGACTGCTTTCATTCTGCCTTTGCAGCTTGGAAGAATTCTTCGAAGCCCATTTATGAAATTTGTGGCACATGCAGCATCCTTCATTATTTTCCTAGGCCTGCTGGTGTTCAATGCTTCAGACAGATTTGAGGGCATAACAACACTGCCAAATGTCACTGTCACTGATTACCCCAAGCAGATCTTTAGGGTGAAGACCACCCAGTTCACCTGGACAGAAATGCTGATCATGGTATGGGTTCTTGGTAGGTATATTGCCCCTTCATCTTCCTGTTTTCCTGCAAATAGAAATTCTGAAAGGGAAAAGAGAAGTCCAGGTCCCAAACCTTTGATCCAGCTGCTATGTGCAGCGATTGATAAACCCTTAGGGCAGGGAACAGGGCATTGGAACAGATTTTGAATCATTGTATCTCCTGGTTTAAACGCTGCTTTATCCTAAATGGTGTCAGGGTAGGGAGATGAGTATCACTTGCATGCTGCCCTTTGGGAGCTCCAGTTTATACTCTTTATTTGACAGAAGGCAAGGGCTGGGATTTTCCAATCCAGTGTGTGGTTGAGATGACAGCAGCAGCCCCTTTGAATTACACAGCCAGGGAAACAAGAAAAAGGTTGTGGGGATGCGATTTTGTTATTTGTTGGATTTTTATTTTCCCTAAGAAACCTCTTTGAATCAAGCAAAAAGTCTTGATTCACAACAACTGCATCTCATGGTTATGGTGAGGCTGTGATCTGGATTAAATCCACATAAATTACTTTCTGAGAAGACGTTTAAGTAAGAAAACTTAATTACACATAGCCAAATTCCACTTTCTATGCTGAAAAGCATGTTATTCTGTAAAGTAGAAAAGCAGTAGTATAATTGTGCCCTTTATATTTGGCCACCTGTGTCATTGGGTAGTTGTATTCTTGTGGAAAAATTAAATCCTCTGATTCAGAAGTGACTTAGGAATGTAAATGGCAAGAAAGTAAGAGGACATTTTTTCCCCCACTTTATTTTTCTTCTTTTGGAATTACAGCTGTTTTGTTGTTAGGCCACAATACTTTCAGTGCCAAGTCAAGGCTCCACTCTACCCTCTGTGGGGTGATGTCTGAACTATATTCCCATTAATTAATCTCAATTAGTACCTTGCTGTTTGATCAACCCTGTTGAAACCAAGAGAGAACAACCTTAGTGAAGGGGATGATGATGCTGTGGTACTCCAAATAAGTGAATCTTCTCTCCCCTGCTATCACCCCACTTCCATGAAACGGGAGAAAGTGGGGAATCTAAATGACAACAGTTTGGCAAACATTATTGTGCTTTTTAATTTCTTTTTCAGGTATGATGTGGTCAGAATGCAAAGAGCTGTGGCTGGAAGGACCCAGGGAATACATCTTGCAGTTATGGAATGTTCTGGATTTCGGGATGCTGTCCATTTTCATTGCTGCTTTCACAGCCAGGCTCCTGGCATTCCTTCAGGCCACAAAAGCACAACAGTATGTGGACAACTACATTGAGGAGAACGACCTCTCCGAGGTTACACTTCCTCCAGAAATTGAATATTTTACTTATGGTGAGCTTAGTTTTTCTGCCAAAGATCTGAACATAGGAAAGCTTGAAGGATGCACTTAGAAGCCTCTCTTTACCCTAGACCTAAATTTGACCCTCTTGATTTTAAACATTTGGAAGTTATATTTTATTCTTGGCTAAAATAGATAAAATGTTGATGTGATTCCTTTCTGTTTTTTTTTTTAGTTCAGTTGCTTCATAGTTATTCATGTTCATAAATATCTATGAGTATTTCTTCTGAAGGAAGGATGCTGGACTTGTGAAGGTCTGCTTAAGCAGAATAAAACCACTAAATACTTATTGCAGTGCAGAAATGTCAATAAAGGTGTGATTAATCTATATTTGCAACACAAGAAAATGCAGCTGACAGTGAATTTTAGGATGGACTTCAATATATTATAACAGCAGATTTGGTTTTGTTACTTACCTTAATTGCAGTATAACCAATCTGAACTTGTGCATACATAAATACACATTTAGAAACACAGGGTATTTTGTTGTGAAACACATTTTCATTAAATGCTGCTCTGCTAAGTTGGTGCATGTATTCACATAGTAATTTATGAATTTCTGTATAACTCAATTGTTTCTGTGCACATGGTGTGTAAAACCCACAATCTTATTTCTTTTGAGGTAATTGGCAAAAATCTTTATGGTCACTATGAGAACTAGGTTATAGCCTGCAAAAAGCAAAAGCTTGGTGTGACTAATAAATGAAATTTTTCATCAGGCAACATTTGACTTCCATCAATAAAACACCAAATAGGAATGAATTTCCCAGCTTTAGTGTACTGCTTGTTAAGATAGCTAATACAGATATTTTAAAAAATGCAATAAGGAATTAGCTTTTGTCTAGTTCAGGTTAAAATCCAAAATACAGAAGAAAATGTCATGTTTCTTCAAGTCACTTTTCTTCTAACAGAAGGTAATGTAACCCACATTCATAATTTGTTACTTAGATGAAATAGGAATAGAGCAGCAACTATTACACTCTTCAAGTATTTGTCTCAACTAAATTCAGACATGTTGATGGAATAATCCTGTCATGGTTTATTCCTCAAGATTGTGATAAATGAGTAATCCCTTTATTTCATATCTTCCAGCTAGAGATAAATGGCTCCCATCTGATCCTCAGATAATATCTGAAGGCCTTTATGCAATTGCTGTTGTTCTCAGCTTTTCTCGGATTGCATATATCCTGCCTGCAAATGAGAGTTTTGGGCCCTTGCAGATCTCACTTGGAAGGACCGTTAAGGACATCTTCAAATTTATGGTCCTTTTCATTATGGTATTTCTTGCATTTATGATTGGAATGTTCATACTGTACTCCTACTACCTTGGAGCTAAACTAAACCCAGCCTTTACAACGTAAGTATGGTTTCATTGTAAGTAAAAAGCCAATCAAAACTTTCAGGTTTTTCACTAAGATAACAAAGTCTGTGAGATACTGTGTGGTCTCTCTTAGCATTAAAATAAAACTGAAGACCTCAGAAAGCAGAACACAAAAGGCCAATTGTTCCCTGTTTGTATAATGGAAGCTTTCATTTCAGTCTGAAATAATTTCACCTGTATATATTTCAGTCATGCAGACTAGTGGGCAGCCAATTGGAAGAGAATATTACTTGATATAAAATACATTTCTAGTTCCTGTTATTCTGCATGTATTGTTACAACTCTATTAGCTGTGATGGATAGGTGGAGCACAGGGGAGAAATTGAAAGTGCTGTGAAAAATGGTCCTTGCATGTTTGTTGTTTTGATCAGTGCACTGATTCATGGACAAATTAACTGAGGTTGTTTATCAGTCACTCTAAGCACAATTGTTGAGGGTTAATTTGGTTTCTCGGCTAACGTACCAATTAATGTTGAGGCTTATTTTTTGCTGTGAGATAGGATTAAAAGGAAAAAAAGCAAAGCAGGTCTAAACTTGAAAACATATAAAGAAAATTTTATTAACAGAATTAAAGGGGAAAATAATAATAAGAAAATTAGAGTAAACTTTCAGAGCACTTCTTTTCTTTCTCACTGACAATGCAAAGATAAAATTTACGACTTTCGGTCAGTTTACCACTTCTAAAATAGTATTTTTTTTCAGTTCATTTATGGAGAAGAGTTTCTTTTGCTAGGTTATGGAGACTTTTCCACAAAAAAACCAGTTTTCTTGTGGCTTTGTCACAAACAAATTAGCTGCCCAGAAAACAAAATTTTATTCGCAGTATTAAAGTCTTTCCCATGTCTTGCAGCTTTCACATAGCTGCTTTCATAAACTATATCAACTATTGGGGTGTTATTTTTTAAAGATGAGTTGGTTTAGTATAAAACAGTTTTCTTCATCTATCTCTGGGAACAAAGGTTTTTACACTATCTTTCTCTATCTCTCTCTCTGTTCAAGTTTCTCATTGGATCACAGCAATATCTATTTGTTTCAAATACTAGTGTTTCAGCTTACTGTTGTACCAAAATGTTACATCCCCTTAATGCATTTCTATGAGTCACAGGGAAAAAAAAAAGTCTGATATATCAAATATATATCTTTACCATAGCCTTACAAAAGAATCTTAATCCAAGCTCAAAGCATTCTCTTCAATTCTCTCATCTAGTGTTAAACTTCTTCACTGATCTCAGAGTTAAGTTTTATCATTAACTGAAATGGTTTTTATAGAGTCCTGCAACTCTGAAAGGTTAATTTGGTCCAAGCTTTACATCAGGAACATGGCTCGCTGTGCCTCTCTGTTGGCCACGTGGTCTCCACCAGCACCATGTGAGCCCTGCTGGCCTGGCTCTGCTGGGGTGCTGAAATTAAGAAAAGCTGCAGCTGATGCTTTTGTCCTTTTGTCTCAAGCTGGCTCAAAGTGGCTGAGCAAATTTAGTTCATTGTGAGCCATGCCGAGGTGGCCGTGGCCGCCCGGCCCCATCCTGGCCGCTCTGATCCTGGCCACGTGGCCACTCACGGTCTGGAGTGGCAGCAGCTGCACGGCCTCTCCTGGCCTTGGGGCCACCCTTGGCTCTGACTACAAGGCCACTTTCAGTGCTGGTCTCTGCTGCATGGTTGCCCTCGGTGCTGATACAGCCTCTGGCTGGCATGGCTCAGTTGTTAGAAAAGAGAGCAGCAGGCTCTGCTGGGAAGAGGGTCCGGCTGCCCCCGAGGACAGGGCCTGGCGGGCTACCCCGTGAGGGGCTCGGCAGCCCCCTCACCACCCCTCTGGGAGCAGAAAATCTCAGCCAGGCCAGGGGGTCTAGACCAGCCTAGACCCGGCCCAGCCCGCCACCTCCTCCAAGGCCGGAAGCCAAGAGAGCCACTCTCGGCTTTTTTCTGTCTTAAAAATGTATTCACAAAAGGCATATCCAGCCCCCCATTGGCTCAGTTGTATGTCAATATTGAACAGTGGCTGCTGACTGGTGCTTTGCTATATCTGCAGGGTCCCAAATCGAGAATTGCTCCACATTAAAAATTGAATCAATGCTAAACTGGGACAACAACTTGTGTATTTCTTTGTGTAGTTACTAATAATGCCTTCCTCTTTTTTTTCCCTATAGAGTGGAAGAAAGTTTCAAGACCTTATTTTGGTCTATATTTGGCTTGTCTGAAGTAACATCTGTTGTCCTCAAATACGATCACAAGTTCATTGAGAACATTGGTTATGTTCTTTATGGCATATACAATGTCACAATGGTGGTGGTTCTGCTCAACATGCTGATTGCTATGATCAACAGTTCTTATCAAGAAATTGAGGTGAGCTCTGTTCTCAGGTTGTTCTGTTATGCAGAAAAAAGGGAAGAGTTAATAGGAATCATTTCAGTGATATGCAAAGAGTACAAAGGAGAGATTACCACAGGAAAGGGTATCACAAAATGTATAAGATAAGGCTGACTTTATATAACAACTCAGCCAAGCTGCAGAACCTCACAGTATCTAAACAAGTTTATCTCATGCCATGTACACATTATATTTGGCATCCAACTCCAATTAAAAAAGAAATCAGAAAATGGAGAGTATTGAAGATTATTTCAAAAATAAATCTCAGGTTGCTGAAATGAAACTAAAAGTGTATTTATAGTGCCAGCTTTGCAGACACTGAGTTCAAAGAGTACTACATTCACACAGATGCAGGCACGCACCCACACGAGCAGGAAGGAGGATTATCTAAGACATACTGTACAAATGGATATGTCATTCCTAGTCTTTTCAGTGAGTTCTGGGAAAAATTAGGGAATTCAGCAGGAGAAAACAAGTTATAATCCAGCCTTGGAATACTTCAGTAAGTATGTATTAGGACAAAATAAATTTGTCAGTATTTAACACAATTTCTTCAGGACCACAAAGTTTGTATTTTCTATACTCCATTATAAATCAGAGTTGCTTGTCCTGGTTATGTAAAAAGCTGTGAGCACTACCATTTTAAGCCATTTTTTTGCCTTGAGTCCTTGAGTCTTACACTTCAACACTTATGCAAGTACCAAACTCATATGACCGCTTTAATAAGAAAAACAAGACTTGAAAAACCCTGAAAGCTCCACTTTAAACAGCAGGGAGTTGATATGTTGGCTTTCACTTGATGCAAAAATTAAGCTTGTTTAAATGCTTCATGTGCTTGAACTAAGTACTCTCAAAGAAATGTTGCCATAAAGAGACAAGGAAATTTGGTTAAAATAGACTAAGTAAAGTGGCTGCATTTTTGCAGAACTGCTGGAAGCCTTACTAGCAAGAAAATAACCTTTTATCTAAAACCAGAAAGATATTTCAAAGCAGTTTGATTTGAAAGGAGCTTTGCATTTCATAAAAACCAAGAGCATCATCTGTTTTATTTCCTAACACAGGATGACAGCGATGTAGAGTGGAAGTTTGCTCGTTCTAAACTTTGGCTGTCATATTTTGATGATGGAAAAACATTACCTCCACCCTTCAGTCTTGTACCAAGCCCCAAATCTTTTTTCTATTTCATCATGAGGATCATTAACTTCTCTAAGTGCAGGAGGAGACGGCTACAGAAGGACATTGAAATGGGAATGGGCAACTCCAAATCAAGGGTAGGTTCTGAGATCTTTCCATTGCAGTGAAGAATTGTATGCCCATTCCAGCAGTCTTCCTTTAATTTTAGCCTATAATCCATGCTTCTGATTATAGTAATTAATAATTTATATCAATAAATTTCTATTTCAGACTGCTTAAACATACTGCATAAAATAAGAAATAGACTTAAATTTTGTTAGAACAACCAAATCTGGGGAAGCACAATTAAAAGAAAAATTGATGAGTGTTCAAAAATGCAATAATTTCCACAAGGAGTTACTTGAATATTGATCAAAGATAGTTTAAGCCTATTTTCTCAGATAAAATTATGATCTTTAAAAAAACCAACAAAACAAATCCAATGTATAATTAATTTTTCAATTTATAATCTCATTTTTTGAAAAATAATACTCTGATACAGTAAAAGATGGGAAGACCTCCAACATGTCTAAAGAAAAAGAATAACGGAGATGAATCCTAACTGCAAATTCCATAATTTATTTTAATTTTGTCTTATTTATTCTTAGTTAAACCTTTTCACTCAGTCGAACTCCAGAGTTTTTGAATCCCACAGTTTTAACAGCATTCTCAATCAGCCAACACGCTATCAGGTAAGTACATACAGTGATCACTGTCTTGAGTAATAGAACTGTGAGAAGGTTCTAGCAGAATTTTGTGTTTCAAGTACATTTTGCCTTCACCAGATTAAGAAAATCTCCTGCAGAAATCAAACTCTAGGATGCTCCTGGAAAAAAACAGTTATTGTCCAAGGCCATTATTTGAAGCATTTCAAAACCAGCTCATGCAGTACTTAAAATTGATGTTTAATGTCCCAGTTGGAAAGTGTGAGAAGCAAACATCTGAAATTGGGGAAAGAATATCTGAAATGGGTTTCTAGGTAAGGGATGTAAAAGCTAACTAGGTTGGCTGGTCCCTTCCTTTCTCAGCATGCCCCCAGAAAAGCCCGTTTGAGGCAAGTGCTTCATCTGGGGCTCTTCATTCTCTCTCTTAGGCAGATGTGACAGAGAGAGCTAAGAAAGAAAAATGAACAATGTTTAATTATATAATCTCACCTGATTATATAACCGTTTTAATCTGGCAGCAAATAATGAAGAGACTGATAAAACGTTACGTTCTGAAAGCACAAGTGGACAAAGAAAATGATGAAGTCAATGAAGGTAAGAAAGAGACTGCAATATTCAGAGGCAAAATTTTTCATGTTGTTTTAGGAACCAGTATTACATGGGGGTTTTGAGTGAAAAGAGGGATTATTTCTATTTCAGATGCACTGAGGCTCAGTTAGTAAAGGAAGTATGCCCATGTCATCAAAAAAATGGAAAAGTAGGACTAAAGAAGTAGAACTGAGAAATATTATGGGCCCCATTTTACAGAGAGAAAATGAGAGCACAGACATAATGCACAGAGGAAATCTGTGAAGGAGCCATTAACTGTATTCATGATTCCAGAGCCCTAATCAAAGCTGCAGGATCTTCCTTTCTGTTTCATTCAACTGAACATACAATTACCCACAATTTACCACTTTACACTATGAACTACTTGTCCTCCCTTCCTTCATAAAGCTGTGAGGAATAATCACCTGTGAAGCTGCCCATCATTAAAGAAATGCACAGTCATCTGCATGGTGATAAAAAAATGACAAAATGTAACCTCTATTTTAGTGAGAGACCTTTTGAGAAAGAGTGGATCTGAGCTCCCTGGCAGATGTGAGAGGTGCTTGCTCTCTCTTGCCCTAATTCACCACTGGGATGAGATTATGGCAAAGGCTGTCTTCCTTCCTTCAACCTTCCAGGAATGAAAGATAGGCCTGCAGTCCAACAAGGAAACTCCTGTGCTCTGGACAGGTCCCCAAACAAAAACTCTAGCTAGAATGTGTCAAGCAATAGAGTGATGCAGTGATGGGCAGCCTGGGGCCAGAAGATGTTTCACTGGCATGGCAGCATCAGGCAGCTGTGTGCGTGTGTGATGTAAGGGGCCTGAAAGGGCTGCTCAGCTCTCAGCTAAGGCAGCAAAGCTTCTGTTTTGCTCCTTAGCTGCTCTCTGCTTGCCTGTAACTCTATGCAGGGAGAAGCAGGGAGCAAAAAAGATTAAATTAAATCCCCCTCGGTGCCTTCAAAAGGCAGCATTGTGCACTGACTGTTATCCTGACTCTTCTCCATCCTGTGTGACTGTACAGAGCTGTGATTGTCAGTGACAAAGGCAGAAAGGCTCCTAAAAGTGAATTCTCTCCGTGTGCTACTCTCCTGAATTCCCACTGCTCTCCTCCTGTTCCTGCTCTGTGATGTAGGAAATCATCTACCTAGTGATTGATGAAAAACTGTTCTGTCACCAGCAGTGCCAGCCCTTTCCAGGTCCCTGATGCCACTTTGGTGTTGGCAGAGAGGTGTTTAAATTACCAAGACAGTGCAGAAGAATCAGGATTTACTGACATCATGGTTCTGATTTTGGCACCAGATTTTGTAGAGGAAAGTGCACTTTGATCATTCCCTTGAGTTTCACTCTTCAGCTACACAGCCAAGTGCTCTGTGTCCCGAGCATCTCATTGGTACCAAAGGTACAGACCCAGCCTCTGAAGACACAGTTCTTGAAGTCTGCTATACCCTAAACAGAAAACATTGGCATTTCTATGTACGACAACTACTTTGACAAAAGTTCAGAAATTTTCCCTGTTCTGCATCACTAGAGAATTTAGGTCTCTTCATACTCTTTTAACTTCATACATGACAAATCATTTCCAGAGGCAGATACTGTGTAACAATTCATATCCCTCGCACTTGCTGGAAGAACAGTATTGGAACATTTTTAAAAGCTTTTGCTCTTGAACTGAATATCCTACAAGGGAAAACATGCTGCTGCTTATTACGAGCCTGGGCTTGACAGCTGTCTTTGTTTAAATGTGTTTTTAATATTTCTGTCAAATTGTAACATCATGTTAGATTGGTTGACGTTTTCTAATTCCAAGGATGTTGGTAAGGAAGAGGAGAGAGACTCAGGAGCTGTGAGTTTTACTGCCAGCTCTGCCACGCTTTTCCTTTGTGATTTTAGCACATCCCTTCAGAAAAAACCTCTTCTCCTTTTCTCTCTAAAAAGGGGATTCTAATATTTACCAGCTGTTCAGCAGTGTTGGTGTGATTAATTCATTAACCTTTGTACAGTCCTTTGGGAATCTTGGATGTTCTGTATACACATGGAGCACAATGCGAGACCCTAATGGACTGTCAAAATTCCTTTGGTACTATCTAAGGATGGAGACACATCTCACTGGGAATGAAGAAGAGGTAAATCCTCCTGATCCATCGTGTACCTGCTCTCATAAACACTATGGAATGATAATCTGAAATAGGCACTGATGTGACTTAACAGAAAAGTATTGACTGAATGTTAAAATTTGCTAACGAGTGTTTCTTTCCATTATTAATGCAGGTGAATTAAAGGAAATTAAACAGGACATCTCCAGTCTTCGCTATGAACTGTTGGAGGATAAGTCCCAAGCAACAGAAGAGTTGGCAATTTTAATACATAAACTCAGTGAGAAACTAAATCCTAATATGTTGAGATGTGAATGATTCAACAAAGGACCCGTGGCTTCGACTACAGCACAACTATTTATTGGCAATAATATTTCAGTATCTTATACTTGAAAAAAATGTATTGTAGATTTTTAGCACTAAATAACTTTATGTACAGCTTCTCTGGAATTTAGTCTTAGGAACTTTTATTAACTCATCACAAAAAGATTGCTCTTCATTTTAATTGTCTAAAAGCAAGAACTATCGTAACATTTTTTTGCATTTATGCATTAAAAAGGTATAATGGTATCGATTGCTGATATTTTAACAGGTTTATGATTACATATGGAGAATTCTTTGCACTAAATTTGCGAGACAAAAAATTAACAGATACAGCGTAATACTCTGTTCCTTGCAGTGTCCAGGTACAAAAATAGGATTTTTCATACTACAATAAACCAACTAGAGATGAGTGGAGGATTACTTGAAATCTTTGTTCTTTATTAGTGGTGCTAGTAACGCGTGTAAGCCCAGAACTCATGGTTATGACCACAAGGAGTTGCTGAGAACCAGGTAAAGTGGGAATTAATGGCAGCAGCGCTGTTTAACATGTCTGTGTATACACGTACCCGCACCGACCCTGTCTTAATTCAGTGCATTTGCTTTGCGAAGAGTAAGGCGGTTTTGTTGTTTTGCTTTTTTAACTCAGACTCCGTGCAGGGCTGGTATTTTTGGCTTCGTCGTTAAATAAACCAACCCTCCCGTACGGCTCGGCACCGAGCCCGGGCGCCCCTCAGAGCCGCTCCCCCCGCAGCCGCCCCGCGGCGCTCCTTGCTCTGCCCGCCCCTCGCCCCGCCCCCGGACCCATCCCAGCCAATCGCAGCGGCCGCCTGGCCGAGGGCGCCCCACCCTCCCGCCCGCCCAGCCAATGGGAGGCGAGCTCGGCGCGGAGGTTGCCGCGGTGACGGGCGGCGGGCGC
>VZTB01007459.1:409340-426292 GCA_013397245.1 Thryothorus ludovicianus
GCTCCGGGCCCCGCTCAAGGAGCGTCTCTTCCATCCATCCACAGGTGGGAGTCACGGCGCAGAAGACGATGAGGCTGCTGCCCGCCTCCGGGAAGAAGGCCACCCAGAAGGTACCGATCGCCTGGCGCTTCGCTGCCCCCTGTGCCTCATCTTAGCGTTAATCATCTCCAAAGTTTCCTCAGATATAGGACGTCATGAGGAAAGACTGCGCGACCCCATTTTGGGGGTTTGGAAAACCTTACTTTTGGAAAAAAATACAAAAAAGTCTAAGTTTGTGATTGGCAAACTTAAGAACCAGGAAGGAATTTTTGTAGTTTGCGGCATTGCTGAAACCACAAGGGAGTTCTTCCATATTTCTCTATTTTGGTTTTACTAACACATAAGACTAGAGGAAATGGCCTGAAGCTGAGACAAGGGAGCTTCAGATATTAAAAAAAATATTTTACTGTTAGGATGATCATTGGAATAGGCTGCCTAGGGAGCTGGTGGAGTCACCATCCCTGGAGTTGTTTAAGAGATGTCTGGGTCTGGCATGGGTGCCATAGTTTAGGGGTTACAGTAATAATGACAACTTGATGGTTGAACTTGATGATGTTAAAGATCTTTTCCAGCCTTGATGGTCCTATGTATGTAGTATTTCTTTTGAAGTTTTTCTTAGTATATTAACTTCAAATTAAGGAAACTTTGTTGGGGAAACTCAATAAAAATAACTGCATTTTTTTGTCCTTCAATAATAAAGTCTTAGTGTGAAAACACAGCTTTTCCCAAATGTATCTTCACCTCACTGTTGCCGNACTCCAAATGTACCTTCACCTCATTATTGCCGATGTTTACAAGTAGAAGCAGAAAAAAGATTGTAAATGCCTGTACTTGAACTGCTGCTCAGTGTCCTATCTACAGCATTTTATATAGATCTTTCAAGTATACTCCCATATGTAATTAAGTACTCTAGAATTTTGAGTCCTTAAATATATGAAAATATCAATACCTTTATAATAAAGGGACTTTTTACAGTAGCACATAGTGACAGGACAAGGGAGAATGGCTTCAAACTGACAAGACAAGTAGGTTTAGATTAAATATTAGGAAGAGATTCTTCCCTTTGAAGGTGGTGAGGCACTGGCACAGGGTGCCCAGAGAAGCTGTGGCTGCCCCAGCCCTGAAGTGTTCAAGGTCAGGTTGGATGGAACTTGAGCTACCTGGGATAGTGGAAGGTGTCCCTGCCCATGGCCAGGGGTTGGAGCTGAGTGATCTTTAAGGTCCCTTCCAACCCAAACCATTCTGTGATTCTATGAATACAGGAAGAGTGTTATTTAAAAACACAGTTGTGTGTGTAATAAAAAGTAACAGTGTATTATACTTTTGAAGGTGGTTGTTGGAGATCAGGATGGGGTCCTTACGTGTTTTGGCATAAAGAAGGGGGAAGCTGTGGTAAGTGGAAATGTTCCATTTGAAATTTTATTTTTGAAATGTTCTTCCCAGTGAACTTTGAAAGTCCATTTTTTATTGACATGGCAAATAAGATGCCTGTGGAAGGTGTCTAGGTAGAGCTGTGGACTGATGCCTGATGTGCTCAGGGCATGCTGATCTCATGCCTGCTCAAGCAGAGGATCCTCCACAGTTACAGAGCCAAAAAATAATGTGGATCATCACCAAAAAAAGTAATTTCCAAACATTTTGCACTTCAGTTAAGTTGGGCTTAAGACTGGGCACATACACAGTCATTGTAACAGGACAAAAACCTGCAGATTATTAAGTCACCTTAGGGATTTGGACAGACTGATTGCTTTTTATGCCCAGCTCAATAAAAATTACTTTCTTTCATGGGTTTTCTTCTCCAGGAAGTTCATGGTTAGTTCATAAGTATTCTATAGCAATACAAATAAATCAATGTAGACTTCTGGAATAAGAATGTAACATGTGAGAGGGAGGGAGTGTGTGTGTGTGTAGTTCTTAAAAAACAAGCCACCAACTAAACAGCTGACATCAGTGCTGAATTTTTCCCATTGATGGATAAATAACATCAAAGTAATGAAGTCTTAATTTCTTATGTTTTAAAGCTTTTTGTATTTATTTACTGATAAAATGCTTGGTTGCTCTGTGATTCTGAAGATAAATATACAGATTATTTTAGTCTGTGTACAACCCATTGCATCTTAGTTTTGCCAGAAAGTGTAAAGAAATTTCTTATCCTTTATGTTAAAAAAGTACCTTAAATATGATATTGTGATGATAAAAATTGCTTTTCTGTTGACAGCCAGTGTTCAAGACACTGCCAGGACAAAAGATCTCCAGACTGGAGCTGGGAGGAGCTCTTAACACACCACAAGAGAAAATTTTTGTGGCTATAGGCGCCGAAGTCAGAGGTTTCACAAAAAGGGGGAAGCAGTTTCTTTCCTTTGAAACTAACCTTACTGAAAGCATCAAAGCTATGTATGTAGCATCTTTTTGAGAGCTGTTGCAGATTGTTAGCTTATGATTTTATGCAATGTTTTTAAGCATATTTTGTAGGTGACAACACTTAAGTGCCGCTTCAGCTTCAGCTTGTGCTGCGACCTATAGGAGGAATTTGGAATATCATGGGGAAGTCTTGGAAGTGTAGGGGGAATTGGGAGTGGTCTGGAGGCGCTCACAGCACTGCAAAATCTATGTGAGCAGAGCTGGGGTTATTGCCACAGTGTCTTGGGTCCACAGAGCTCCTGAAGCAAAACCTCTTTTTGGATTGTGTTGGAAGATGCTGCCATAGACAAACCAGCATTAAAAATATAGTAATTAAATTTCTATGAAAATATCCTTAGGGATTTGCCTGAAGACAAAGTAGAAGTGTGAGAGCTATAGAAGCCACGTGGTTTTAATATTTATAAGGAACTCTAAAAGCTTGCAGGGTCCCATGATACCTTGGAGCATAAAAGACATAAAAATAAGGCATAAAAGCATAAAAGACTCTTGCTGCAGCAAGGGGCTACAGGAAGTTTGTTTTTTTTTGCTTAGGTACATTTCAGGAGCAGATCTCTTTCTCTGTGCAAGCTACATCTATAACCATTACTGTGACTGCAAGGACCAGCACTATTTCTTATCAGGAGATAAAATCAATGATGTTCTCTGCCTTCCTGTGGACAAAGTGAACTGCATCACACCGGTGCTTGCGTGTCAGGACAGAATCCTCAGGGTGTTACAGGTTAAAATGCTTCCTTCTTTATGTTTTGTGTAGGGCTGCTATGGAATTGGACTAGTTATTAAGGGAATATATATCAGCATGGCTTAAACATCATAAAGATCAGTGTATTGTGCCTTACTTGGCAGTGTTGCTGCTGGTGTTTTCCCTTTCTGTTGTTTTTTTTTTAAAGGAAAATCCTTATTGTAATCTTGCAAAAAATGAGGATTAATAAAACCACCATGAACAGGCTTTGGGTTTCATAGGTGGAAGTCAATGACAAATTGATCCCTGCTAACTAAAAGTGCTCACATACGCATTTAATTTCCTGAAGTCTATCACTTTGGGAATTCTTGCTTTCATAAATTACTGTTGTTACAAGTCTTGAGCAATACTAAGTAGTTTAACATTTTAAATTGCCAGATGAGTTGCTGGATCATTTTTAATGATAACACGTTTCAAGAGTTCTATGTTTAATTTCTACAGTTTTCACCCAGTTTTTGACTTAGAAATGGTTCTCCCATAGGAGTTTAAACAAGTAAATCTTACCTTTTAGTATGATCCATACTAATGTTGTCATTGTGGGGCTTTGGTGTGGTATGTGGCTGGTGTTTTGGGGTTGTTCTTTTTTTGTTGTTTTGGCTTTTGTAACAAATTCATTTGAGATTATTCTCTTTGTCCTCAGGGGTCTAATTTGCTGTATGAAGTAGAACTTCCTGGACCACCTACTGTTCTTGCTCTGAGCAATGGAAATGGGGGTAACAAGATCTTGAATATACACTAATTAATAATACTATTTTACTATATTTTTAAGATTTTGTAGCTTTTCTTTGTTAATTATTTTGTCTTGATTTTTAAGCTGATGTTAAAAATGCAGCAGAAAAGTGACTCACTATGAGAGGTAATTTTTTTACATATCAATAGACACAGTGATATGGCTGTTTTAGACAGTTCTAAATTATATTCACATTTAATTGAAGTCCTCTTACAATGCTAGTGAGATCTGAGGGGTCTCTTTGTGTAAATACAAACTGGACTTTTGGGGGCCACGTCCAGGTTTTAGGTTTGTGTTTCTCTCACACATGGATTTCCATATAGAATACATAGATGGACGAGAATATTGAGTAGAGCTAACAATAAAGACTGGAAGGTTCAAACTTTAAATAGTTTTGATCATCCTTCTTGCTAATCTGCTCTAACCTCATAGAAATCGCTTTAGGGTGTTAATCTGGTGCTTAATTTAGTTTCTGTTAGACTGTGTGACAAACATCCAGACCTGGTTTGGAAATGTAGTTCTTAATTGCTGAAATTTTGGCACAACATTCACTGCTGGATGTGTATTCTGAGAGAATTTCTCTGTTTCTCTTCTGTAAAATCCATTGAATAGCATTTATGCTTCAGCCTAACTTTACTGAAATATGTAGTATTAGATTCTGACTGGTTTTAGGCAGAACTCCAGTGCAGGAGTGCAGCCAAACACAGAATAGTGATAGCCACGAGGAAATGATCAGGATGGGTGCAGTTTTTGTGGATTTGTTTTCGTGTTTGAAGTCTGACAGTTCTGTTGCACATCACTAATTCAGTGGTGTCTTTTCCCATGGGCTACAGGGTGTAACTACACAACATTCTGGTGTGCTTGATTTTATCAATTTTAAATTCAGTTTCCCTGTTTAGGTGATTCTGGGGAAGAAATTGTGTATGGGACTTCAGATGGGAAATTGGGTCTCACACAGATTACTGGTACCAAGGCAATACCAAGGTGGGAAATTGGAAATGAAAAGAAGCGAGGAGGTATGTGTCTCAATTTCTCACTCTTTAGCTTTCCAGAATACCTGAGGCTTTGTTAAGGGCAGGGTAGTCAGGGAATCTTATTCATAGATAAGTTTGGAGGCGTGTTGTGATTATATCACAATATGACATAATATTGTGACATAATCACATAATATTAATATGACTAAGGTCTCTTTCATTCTTCCGATTCTCTGACAAATAATTTTAGTTTGTCTTGCTTTGGATTTTGGGTTCATATTATTTCCAGTATTTGGGCAAGCCTTTGTTTTTACACTGTTTTTGAAGTGGCATTTGTGAAACAGTGTTGATTCAAATATGATTGAGATGTTTATCCTTTTTCTATTTCTAAGTGTGTATATATTTGGCAAATATGCCTGCCAAACTTCGCAGATGTTCAGTGCTTTTAAGGTCTCTAAGGAGTCATAATGAAGGGTTTTGTTTGAAGGTGGAATATGTCCCCACAATAGCTGACCAAAACTTTCCCAGTTTTAGCCTTGGTATGCTGCTTCTGGAACATTTATTAGCCCACACTGCTTTGTAAAGGAGAAGATCAGGAATGGAATGTATAAATACATTTTTATTTAGTTATAAGAGTTATCATCACATTATTTTCTTAAAATGCTTCCTAGTATGTCCTTAGTCTTTCTGAGAAATATGGAGCCATAAAAGTTAACCTTGAACCTGAAGCACAGGGAAGGGACTTCAGCCTCGAGGACTCTTCCAGAAATCTCATTATTAACACCTTAAAAGCTGACCAGGAGTCTCTTTCCATGTAACTGAGTGTGGCCTGTGTATTACTGTATCATAAACTAATAAAGATGAAGCAAATGGCTTTGTTTTCTTCTTCATTAGGTATTCTGTGTATTGATAGTTTTGACATTCTGGGAGATGGAGTTAAGGAATTACTTGTTGGACGAGATGATGGAATGATAGAGATTTATAACTTTGAGAGTGCTGATGATCCTGTCCTTCGACATGATTATGTAAGTCCTCATTCTTCATACTCTACTGGGAAAAAAAACATTAATTAAAAATAAAAATCTGTATTTCAAAACTTACGTGATCATTACTGCTAAAATATGTGGTTTGTTTTTAATTTATGAACTTGAAATCAGTATGGTAACTTGTAAAAACCAGAAAGTGAAGCAGTTGTGATTTGAGCAAAAATCAAAATACTGTAGAGAGTGTGTATTGAAGTTTTGACTTGGTTAACTACTGTGTGAAACCTAATACAGAGTTGCTCTCTCAGTGAAAAAAACTGAGAGTGTTGTGTATGGTCCATGATTTACAGGTTAATAAATGGAAGCTGCCAGGGCTCCACTGAGCGTAATTACTTGGCTTATCAATTGTTTAAAATAGTAATTGGACTCAGAGAGATCATTTCACTTCAGTCAGATTGCTGATTTTTGCTGGAAGAACACTGTCCGTCATTGTTTTGCTTTCAACTTTTCAACGTGTTTGCTCTGTGGAGTAGAATCTTCTAAAAACTTCTAAAATGAGTGCAGTGATATTTTTCTCTGCTTGAATGTGTTTATTTGAAGGCTTTATCAGAGAGCATTGCATCAATCCAGGGTGGCTGTGTGGGAAAAGATGGCTATGATGAAATTTTAGCAGCAACATACTCAGGTAAGCTTCATATCATTGACACAATAAATGCAATGTGTGGTGAGATGATAACATGAAACAGGTTATGTTGTTAGTGCAACTCATGTCTCTTAAAATTTTGTGTTGGAAAGACCTCTACTGGTTTAATATATACAGTTTAAAAAAAGTTTCCTACACTATATTTTAAGATATTCATCAAATGTAATACAGTGACTGACTATGTTTTGGTGTAAACTGCTGCCTTATTGTGATGAATTAATGAGTATGTTTGAAGGAATTAGATATTATTTTTTTAATATATGAAAAATGTTGATATATAAGCATGTTTCCCTTTTATTTTTCTGTCTTTTATGTAATTTCATTCCTTTTCAGCTTCAGTGCTTTAAATGGGGTTGATTTTGATTTTAGCTCCCCCATGTGAGGCATCTCAGCAGCTCCTCTGTAAGTCTTGAGCTATTGGCCTGTCTGTGACAGAGGCCATGAGAAACATGCTGCATATGTCAGCTTGCTGGGAGCTAAAATATTGTAAATTCTCCCTCTTTAGTGACCTTCAGTGCTAAAATTTGACCTATTGACACTTCTTGTAATGCAAATCATATCACTTGGCAAGATACAATCCTCAGTCGGTTACTGAGAAATAATGGTGCTCCAAGTTCCTCTTGGAAACATTTTTGAGTGATCAAAAGACCCTTACCCTGACCTCATATGAATTGTTTTGGTATGAGTGGCCACAGTAATGTTGCAGCCCAAGCCCTTTGTGGCTTCTTTTAGGGGGAATGTTGTAAAGATCCGTGGATCGTAGAAGAAATGGAAAAAGGGAATGCCTGTGTTCCCCTGTAGGCTTTCAAAGGTGAATTCTGGTAGGATGTGCACCAGACTGATTTTGGCAGGGAATCAGAGCACTAAACACCCATTCATGTATGCATCTCATGCCTGAGGTATCAGAATATAATCAATTACTATTTGCTTTTCTAAATAAATGTAATTTAGTAAGCATAAGTATAACTTATTTCAATCAGCCAACCTCTAAGCCCACTGAACAGCATCCAGTTTGCTATAAACAGATTGCATAGCTTTTGTTTTGATTTCAGTACTGCCAGTAATTCAAGGTTTTGTCAGAAAAACAGAGGTGAGAAAAAAGTCCAACTGCTCTGTTAAAACCTGTTAAAGAAGAATTTACTTCTCAAAGTAGTAAATAAAAAAAAAAAGTAATGTTTTTCAATTTAAGAATGAAACCCATAAAAAATGATGCTCAGTGTCTGGGATTAATCCTACGAAAAAGGATTAAATTGAGCTCAATTCTCTCTACCCAGTGTGTGGAACAAACATCACACCTACAATGGCTGAGTGTAGAATTTTCTTTTTAGCTTTTAAGGAATATAAACTTCATATATTGGTTTAGGCTGGCTGACAGGACTGACTACAGAACCTGTCCATAGAGAAGGTGGATCAGGTGAAGAACTAAAATTAAGTCAAGAAATGCAGAGCAAGATTTCATCCTTAAGGTAATTGTGCTAGAAAGAAATTTAAGTGGAAAAATGGAAATGTTAAAAGCTGAAATGTCATCTCTCCTTCCTATCTCGCTGGATTTTCTTTATCATTAATATATCTAGAAGTAGAATCAAACCTTTTGAAAGTAGAAATGAATAGCAGCCTTATTTCACAGTCTTTTTCTATCTTGCCTTCACATGATGTTGTCTTAATGCTTTCTGCCTCAGTATCAGCCAGAGAAGATTCCTTTCTTCCTTGCTGCTCTGTTGCTTCTAAATGCTGGCAGGAAAAAATGCACTACCATATTATTCAAAATGCATTGTACTCTTGAAGGAAAAAGATTGTCCTTTCCTGTGTCTCAAAATCCTCTTTTGGCAAGGAGCATGTAAAATACACATGTCCATGTGACAGAGTTGATATTTTATCTTTGCCAAGTACTTCGGAGGGGAGTCATCAGTCACTTCTGGCTGGAAAATTGAGGACAGGAGATAAACAGGATTGCCTTGCAAGTTTAAACTACTTAATTTCTAGGTAGCTCTATAGTTGCCTTTTTAAAAGACATTGTGAGTGGTTTCCCTTTTCTAGGAATGAACTGGAACAATTGCAGATAAAAGTACTTCACGAACGGGAGAAATACCAGCAGTCCTCTCAATCCAGCACTGCCGTTTCCTCAGTACCTGCCTTCAGTGTGAATGAAAAGTTCACACTGAACAAGGATGATGCCAGCTACAGCCTCGTCTTGGAGGTGCAGACAGCCATAGATAATGTCCTGGTGCAGGTCAGTGAGGCATTGTTGTTCCTGTTGGCTTTCTTGATGCATTCAAGAATCTTTCTAGTTCAAAAAGCCAAGTTACTGCATCTTAAGGACATGCTTGTTGAGGAGCAAATACAGCAAATTCATGCTGAGCAGAGCAATGGTACATTAGCAAAATAGACCAAAGTGCCTGCTGTAACAGAAGATTTCTTTGTAACTTTGTGCTTGCTTTTGCATGTACTTATTTAAACACCAATTAAATGAGATGCACATCCTCACTGCCAGTTAAGTGCCCTCTGTAGAGGAAAATTAATTTCAGAATGTTATGGGCCACCTGTTCACTTCCAGTGTGGAACAGCTTCTGATTTGTGTATAGTTGGGGAGAAATACTCCTGCCCATCACAGCAACTGTAATTAATTATTCCTTCTACTGTATCAGCTTAAATTAATGCCATCTTTGGTAGTCAGAAAGAGTAGCAGTACTGAATTGCTTTCTTTTGGGAAATGCTTGAGGAGAAAAATCTGACAAGGAGGAATTTATGTGGCGAATTTTCTATAACAAATGGGAGAGAAGTATTGTAGGGTTTTATTTTTCACTTCTTAATAAAAATCCTGTTTTAATTAAGGATGTTACAGAGCAATGCTAAGCTACAGCTAATTTGCCACTGTATAGTATCAGATGTTTCCATAGCTAAATGAGAAATAATGAAATTATTTAATCTACCTTTCATGTTTGAAAGACAGTTACAGATTTAACACTGAGGTTGTGGTAAGCCAGGCCCCCAGGAGTTCAGGACTCTGTAAGGGAATAAGAGAAAGATCATCATGGTACTCCAGGATTAAGTAGTAAGCTGCATGTCTGTTAGGCTTTTGCTTCTGAGATGAAGCAATCTCCTTGCCTCTCCCTTACTTCAAAGATTGGTGACAGTTAGAGGATAAATGCACTTGGAGCTACTCAGGAATGTAAGCTTTTTATTTTCCTTCCTCCTGTGTCCTGCAGAGTGACGTCCCACTAGACTTGCTGGATGTGGATAAAAATTCTGCTGTTGTTAGTTTTAGCAGCTGTGATTCTGAGGTGAGTGAAACAGAGGAGGTGATGTTTGTAGAGGCGGCATGATGGAAACTCTGTAATATTGTGTAGTAAAAATAGAACTTGTATTTATATATCTCTGATTTAAAGTGCATTCAGTTAAACTACTCATCTGGTAACTGTGGGGAGCACAGCTCCATTAGAGTTATTGCAGAATTAGGAGTTAAAGGCAGGTCCTAACATAAAGCAAACCTAAATATGTGCAGAAATATCTGCTCTCTTCCCTTCTTTTCATTCCTGAGGAGGATTGTGAGACACATTCAGTATTGCTCTCTTCTCTGGATTTCATAGACTTGTGTACATTTACTTCCAAGTAATTAGCTGAAGAGTGCTACATTTCTTACTTAATTTCTAAAAAATATCTTTAGAATGTGACAGTTCTGCTGTGTGGAAAGTCAAATGTTTGTGTGCATTTTTTAATATATAATAACTACAGACTTAAATAGTTACAGAATTACTATTGACACTGAGTGCCGGGGAGAAAATCCAGAAACTACCTTAGGATTTATGAAAATCTTCTGTAAAATCTTTTCCCTTCCAACAGTCCTTTATTTTAATTCTAAGAACTGAATTTGCACATCATTGTTCTGCCCTGGAGCTCTCAGAAATCAGCTTTTTATTTTAGGTTTTGTGCCATTTATGATGATTAATCTAGCACTTTTTGTGGGTGTATTTTCTTACTGATCCTGCTTTAGTTTTTGAATGTTGAACTAATTTTGCAGATGAGTGGGGCAGGCTGACATGCATTTTTCAGATGAAAAGTAGGTATCTATATAATCTTTGTAGAGATATTAAAGAGTATTAAAGGCTTTGTTTGTATTCTCCTTATATATAGACAGCTGGTTTTTTTTAACTCTATCATAATTAAAACTAATTGGAACATTCAGGAGAACCAAGGATTGCTTTTTTGTATTTAACTCGTGTAACTCTTGACATATCTACAGTTAAAACAGACCAGTAGAAATTTTGTGAAGCCACAGGCCTATTTTATATTATTTCCCTGTTTAGGTTTTTTTTTTTTTCCTTTTTTTCAGCCAAATAGCAACTTTGTTCTTGCAACTTACAGATGCCAAGCAAATACTACAAGACTTGAACTTAAGGTAAAATGCTTTAAAAAAATGTTCCATAAAATTAATGGTTAGTCCTGCTTTGGAATGGAGAGTTTTCTGTGTGGATCAGTCCAGTTTCTACTGCTGCTTTTTTCCTGAGACCTTCCAATCTGGGGCTTGTGTTCCTTTCTATTTGTCTTTAGGATTTCTAAGGGCTTTTAAAAACCTGTCAGTGGAGAGCCTGGGGTCTTTTTGAGTGTCCTTAAGATGGAAGCAGTGGGCCCACCACAGATTGGAAAAATACAGAATTCTGAAGGCAATGTGGGGAACTTAATTCTGAGAGAGGTGTGAGAAAGAAACCTCTGGCACTATTTATCCTCTGAAGTGTTTGAAGGAAGTTACATTGGGAACTAAGAAGGGAATATAGACTCAATTTGTATTTTGGGGAGGAAGCAAATCCTCTCGTCCCATGCTTATTACACTTAAAGGCATCTGGGTGTTTTGGAGTTTATTTTTGAGGTTCCACTAAACTAACACATTTTATGGCAACCACCACAGGAAATAATTAAGGAAATCCTGATTAGGAAAATGCTCAGCATGCACACAGGCATGAGGTTTTTCTCTTTTTTTTACTGCAGCCCCCTAATATGACACGTGTTTACATAAAGCTCTCAATTTTGAGGCTTTTTATTTTAACTGATCAGAAAATGAGTTAGAGGGTGTTATTAATATTTAATTTGTCTAATACAGCAGCACTTCACTGGACTATGCTCTATTCAGTTTTAGAACTCATCTGCTTTGTTTATAGTGGCACTGTCAAGTGAATATAGCACTCTAAATATTCTTGAAATGTTAGAGGCTTTATTTAACATACTTTGAATATTCACTAAATTTCCAAACATTGGCAAAACAATCTTTTCCCTTTTCTTCCTCTCTGTGGGTCCTCCTTTCCTCTCTGCAGGTGCGCTCAATTGAAGGACAGTACGGGACACTTCAGGCGTATGTAACTCCCAGAATTCAACCAAGAACCTGTCAAGTTCATCAATATCAAATTAAGCCACTTTCACTTCACCAGAGAACTCATTCTATTGACGAGGACAGGTATGTGCAGAGAAAAAGCAATGCCTTTTTTCACTTGGAAAAAATAACACAAGCCAGCTGAAACATTTGCTCTGTAAAACTAAGTATGGAATTTCTAACCCCTAAACCTACACTTTTGAGCCTATGGTTCCATTTCATGGGTTTCTTAATAGAAATTATGGATTAGATGGGTTCCCTGCCATTCTTATTTTGGGGCTATTTTTCATTTTACTGCCCTGGGTTACAGTCCAGCCCCATGTGTTAGTAGAGCTGAGGGTGTGGTAGAAAGGAAACCCCTCTGTGTCTTCAGTTTCAGCCTCATCCTCTGCTCCACCCTTTTCCTCTCATTTTTTTCTCACAGCTAGTTTGGCCCCAAAACTGAGCCAAGACTTTTTTTACCTTTATCCCTCTGTTATAGGAGTTTAGTATTTTGCACAATTTATGATGGATTTTTGCCCCCCTTCAGCTAACATCTCATATTGCCTCCAAGGATCTGCTTGTTCAAACCAAAACTGAAAGACTGAAGGGAAGATACCAAAGACTTCAGTGTGCAAATGAGCTCCACTAGGCCTTGTTCTTGATAAAAATGCTACAGCTGGAGTTTACAGCACAGGAGGCTCTTGAGACTCTGCCTTAGTCATATTTGCTCTTGTCAGTACCTTTGTCCTAAATTTCAGGTTTAACAACTTGCAACGGGACATCAAAAACTTCCAACTTGTTTTTTGTTTTTTTTTCTAGATCTGACATACCTAGCGAGAGGTAAAACTTGAATGTGCATATAGCTTTGCATTGTGAAGTACAGAAAAACAGCTGAAATCTGCAATATGTATCTGAACTTAGGGGGAGACCTGATTATTTACAGGATGCTGATTAAAAGGAAACCACCACGTGGAGCAAAACTTTTTTTACATAGATTGTATCCCTCCTTCTTGAGTATTAACTGTCTTTTTTCTCCTTTAATTTCACAATGTCACAGGCCCATGAATACACTGATGCTCAAAGGCCAATTCAGTTTTGCTGAAATTCACTCCTGGGTTGTGTTTTGCTTGCCTGAGGTGCCTGAAAAGACTCCTGCTGGAGAGTGCATCACTTTTTACTTTCAGAACACTTTCCTGGGAACACAGCTTGAATGTACCTACAGGTAAAATACAATTACTAAACCTAATGCATGCATGTGTGTTCAAGTCAATTTATTTAAAATTTTTCTTCTTTTATAGGAAAGGTGAGGGATATTTTAAATCTGACAACATCTCTACAATATCCATCCTCAAAGATGTGCTTTCCAAAGAGGCTACTAAAAGGAAGATTAATCTCAACATATCGTATGGTAAAAATTCCTCTCTACATTGTTGTCCTTCAGTTCATTTATTATTCCCATAAATGAAATATGTAGTACTCATTTGCTTGTTGGGGTTCTTTTTCTCTCCCTGCTAGATGTAAATGAAGAATCTGTGAGGCACACATTAAAACTTATCCACCCTAAATTGGAATATCAGCAGCTGCTGGCCAAGAAGGTTCACTTAATAGATGCTCTGAGAGTAAGTATCTGAACTCCTGGGGTTTGATTTTTATGGGGGGGTTTATGCTGTCAGATGTCAAACCATGGCTCAAGTCAGGTGTGTGTGATGTGGAGATCTGTTCCCTTAAATTAAATTAAATTAAAGCATGTATTTTAAGTGTCTAGGAGACAAATCTCTTCAAAAGGAAAATTCTCTTTTTTGCTATATAACTAGTGAGTAACAAGAAGGATTACTGAAGATGCTTAAATTGGATGGTAGGAGGGCAGCAGCCAGTTTTATCATCTAATGTTCTCTCCTAGCCTGCTGTTATTTTCCAGCTTCTTTTGTCCCTCTCTCCACTAACATTTATAGTTCTTTAGGTCATCCAGGCCAGATGCAGCTTCTTTGCTTTAGAACTTCATCTCAGTGTCTCATAACTTCTGAATCATCTGCTTTTGAATCTTTTGCTTAATACCCTGCTCAACAGCCTTTGGGAGGTACCAGTTAGGCAGCCTGTCTCAGCTCTTGGACTTTTTTCCCAACAACCAGGATTTTCCTGTGAAAAGCTCACCATCAAGTTGGTATTTTTTATTTAATGGGAGGGAAGGTGAAAATGTTCAACCAGTTCTCTCTTGTTCTTTTGGGGGAATCAAATACTTGTCAGAGCTCTTTAGATAGTAGAAAACCTGGCTACCAATGAGAACAGTGTGAATCTTCATTATCACTAAAAGGGTTTTACATGGGCTTGGTTTGGCACATGAGGGATGTAAACAATAATAGAGAATTTATTCTTAATGCATATTGTGTTTGTGCAATAATAATGGTGTTGTACACTTGCTTGTTTTAGACAGCAAATCTTCAGCAAATTTTTTGGTCACTCATTTTTTGGATTATAACTTAGTGACAGGCAGTAAAATAATTAATGATTGATGAAAACTATTATGCCAGCAGACTCACAGTGCACAACATAATTACCTCTTGTCTAGAACAGAAGTGCCTTTCTCTGGAGGACAAAGAGATCTGTACTATCAACCATCCCAAACTGGTCTGCTGATAGACTGAGGCTTTTTAGAAGAGGCCTTCAGAACTTTTTGCTGTGACAAATTGAGTGATACTTTCAGAGTTTACTTTTACCTTCAGACTTCACTGCATGCTACACTTTTTTAGGAATTCACTTATTCTAAAAATGAAGGTGTGGTCAAGGCTGGAGTCTGTATGCTGTGATCCTGTTCTCAGCTCAGAGCTGGAAGCTGCACTACACAGGATTTTGAGAATCCAGTCTATGAAGTGACACTTGGCATTTCTTTAGAAGACTAGAAAATGAGGCACTGTGAAAATAACACTTGCTAGTCTAGAAGGGGATTGTCTTCCCTTTGAAGTACTTCCTTCTGACATACCTAAGCTTCATTTCTTCTTACTTACCTGCTTTTATGATACTTGACCTGCTGTTAGCTCTTACCATTTTAAACTGTCTTTGAGGAATTACAAGTTCATGAAGGCAATGTGGACTTCCTGCTCCCAAAATACCGCAGCATTTTGGAAGGGGCAGATCAGCTGCTTGAGGAATACAAGAGACAACCTGCACATCTCGAGAGACTTTATGGTTTGTTGACAATTTAGCTTTATTTAAATGGGGCTTAATGTCCAGAGATATGGCTGAAATAGGCAGCTGCTTATATTTAGATGATTCTTGTTGTTATGGACATGGTTAAAGATTGTGTGCAAATTTGGGGTGGCATTTAAGAATGTATAAAAGTGAAGTGGCTTGGATTTGTTTACAATTAAACCATTGTTTAAAAAGTGAAGTTTAAAAAGTGTTCTAATAACTGGAATACTTGGTACATAATCATGAGTTAAAAGTAGAGATACTTCCTACTGCAAATAAATAGTAATTCCTGGAATTTTACCTTTACAGGTATGATCACAGATCTCTTCATAGATAAATTTAAATTTAAAGGCACCAATGTGAAAACCAAAGTTCCTCTCCTTCTGGAAATGCTGGATGGCTGTGATCAAGACGGATTGATTGCTTTTTTTGATGCTGCCTGAGAAGGAAAAAGCAGAGTAATTTTTCTGGTTTTAACCAAGGCATTTCAGTATCAAGTCAAAAACACTTTCATGTTGTACTGTCAGCTCTTAGGTTTTATTCATATTTATTATCATATTGGATACAGTAGTAACTTCATATAAACTATTGTGCATGTTAATTGCGTGCAGAGGTTTTATGTACAGTGTTAATAGCTCAAGAAAGATCAGATGTAAATACCAAATATCCTTTGGCAAAAATGTTTTCACTGCTTTTTAAGACAACATGGAGTAAGTAGCCTGTCCCCCAGCTGCAAGAATGGATGAAGAAACTGGTTTTCAGAGACTTGGATGGATTTGGAAGAAATCTGTGTCTAAGCTGTACCTAACTTAGATTTTCCTGTTGTGTTAAGAATGTGGTGTGAGAATCTCACCAGACTTGATGTAGCTGGTGTGTGCAGAGGGGGGAGAACTCTGAATTTTAGACTGATGTCAGCTCCATTTAAAGCCACATTTGTTTAGGAATGGATGGCATTAAACTTCCTCAGTGCTTCTCCAGCCCCCCTGTGCCTCATTTCAAAACTCCACCTACTTGCTCACTTGGTTTTATTTAAAATTAGAAGAGGTGAAGCAGCCAGTAGAGACAGAGATCTGTTTGCAAGTGAAAAACATCAACTCCATTGAAGTGACACAGAATCAAGGTGGAAGAGACCTTTGAGATCATCAAGTCCAACCATCAACTTGTCATTATCACTGTAACCACTAAACCACATCCCTCAGCACCATATCCAGACACCTCTTTAACACCTCCAAGGATGTTAATCCTCCAAGGATCGCCCTAACAGTGATAATATTTTACCTAATTGTCTCCTCTGAGGGTGAGGAAGCCCAGGCACAGGTTGCCTGGAGAAGCTGTGGATGCCCCATCGGTAGAAGTGTTCAAGGCCAGGCTGGATGGGGCTCTGAGCAGCCTGGTCTATTAAAAAGTGACTCTGCCCAGGGCAGGATGGTTGTACCAAGAGTACCTTTGTGGTCTGCTACTCTTTGATAATCAAAATCTCCCGTCCCATCCTGAGGCCATTTCCTCTTGTCCCCTTGCTGCGGGCACCTCACGACCCCCTCGTTTCAGAGAGCTGTCAAGAGCGATGAGGTCTCCCCGCATCCCGCCAAGCCTTCTTTTCTCTCGACTAAACCCCCCCGCCTCCCGGGACACGTTCCCGGCTGGGCAAGCTCCAGCACGTTTCCCACACACATTTCCCNTTTCCCACACACATTTCCCGGCGGGAACGCCCGAGGCTCTTGTCTCTCTCCCTCCCTTCGGCAGGCGCGGGGCCTGCTGTGCCCGGCGGCCGCGTTCCCTCCCCGCGGGCTCCCCGCCCTCCGTGTCCGCCCGCATCTGTCTGTCTGTCTGTCC
>VZTB01007460.1:0-32121 GCA_013397245.1 Thryothorus ludovicianus
CCTGGGACGTGTGACCCCACAAGAAGGGAAACAGCACATCCATCCCTCACCTTCCACAAAGATGTTCAGTTCCTCACTTCGAGCCAGCACAGTGCCACCCTCTAGGTAATGGCAGCTGTAGGTACCCCTGTCCTTAGAGGTGGCATTAGAGATGGAGAACTCGGCCCTGCTGCCACTCTGCTCCAGGGTACGGAGCTGGTGGCCATCGAAGCTCCCCATGCTGTGCTGGCAAATGCAGCAGATGGTGGTGAAGCCTCCTGGTGAGATCACCCCAGGTGGCTTCAGGTAGATGGAAATTGTGGGTGCACCTGCACAGGGAGAGAGATACTGTCAGACAGACAAGGAGCTCCCAGCAGCTGCCCTGCTGTGAGCCCGGGGCTGCCACCAGGCCTCATCTCCACACAAGGGTAAGTTTTGTTCCAGGGGCCCTGGAAGAGCCCTGAGAGGTGAGTGGGCCCAGAAATGTGTCCAAACCACCCCTCAACCTCCTTGAGATACTCACTTGGTGTAGCCTCGCTCTGTGCCACCAACCAAGCACCTGCAAGAGAAGCAGCTGTGTAACATCTCTGTGAGCATGTGGATGCTCCTGTCGCCCTCTGTGAATCCCCACAGCCTCTGGCACTCACCGAAGGCCAGCACATGGCTCACAGGAAGCATCACGTCCCTCTTGGCTCCCTCTGTATTCGGCTCAAGCAGGGCTTCTTCAGAGGAAGGCTTTGGCCAGAGGCACTGAGCAGCTCTGTGACTTCTTGTGGCTTCTGATACGACCTTGTTGCCACAAGCCACCTTCTGTCCCACGTCTTGGGTTTCTGCAGTACATCTGCAGGGCTGGGTTGGTTGAACTGGAATCACAATGACCCAGTCATGCTCAGGGCTCGGCCCTCGTGACGACTTAGGTCTTAAGAGCCTGCAGACCTTGGGGGAAAGGCTATCAGGACTTTCTGTTTCCCTTTCTTAGATCCGGTCACTAGATGGGGAAATGGCTTCTTGCCTGCCTCATGCAATAGGGAGTTGTTTTGCAACCACAAACCCACAAGTTTGGTGGCTCAACAGAATGAAATACGAGGTGTTAGAAAAATTAATTCACAAACACCAGAGATTTATGTCCAAAAAGGAGACAGAGGAGTCCTTTTACTTTATTTGAATAAAGGGAGATGCCATGGGGCATTTCCCCAGGGGTCTTTCTAATTTTTGGGGCATGAAGCCTCCCTTTTATCCCAATTTCCCAGCCACATTTCTCTCTCTCTTTCCCCATTGGCTGAGGTACTTGAGAGGTCCAGACTTTCTGGAACACTTGATATCTAAGATTTCCCTCTAATGTATAAACCTCCCTTTTAATTTTTAATTCTTATGGAATTTATGGTTTCTCCCCATTGTTTCTTTCCTCTTTCAATATCCAATTTCATTTATTAGCATACCTACAGTTTGTTTGTGAGGCAAATACCTTTTTTCAATTCATCAATCAGTGGAATCCTTCCCATTGTTTCCTTTATCTCTCAGTGCTGGCTTTATCTACCAGCAGACCCACAGCTTATTTGTAAAGACAAATTCCTGATTACTCTCAGAGGGAAGGAACTTTACTTCCTTTTTGGTCTTTCCAGGGCAGTTGTGTCTTCCTGGCCTACAGTGTCTGTCATTGCAGGAGAGACAGTAATACCTCCTACCTGTAGGTCTGGGTACACCCCACAGGACTGGTCTCACTCCTCATCCATCTATCCCCATCCAGTCCTACACTGGAGCAACCGATGGTCCTTACTCTAGACAGATGCTCCCTTCCAGCCCATACCTGGAGCCAGGTGCACCTCAGCTGCACCTCCTCTGGGTTGGCCAGTGATGTAGACAGAGCTCCCTTTGCAATAAGGAAGGGCTAATGAAACAGGGGAAGTCTCTTGCACCTCGATGTGGCAGAAAGGAATGGATGGATGCTGCCACTGAGGCTGTGTGGGACACGTGGCAGCTTGTCCAGGGGTCCTGCTCTGAAGGTGGTAGCGTTTGTAGCTCCCTGCCTTGCTGTGAACTGCAGGCAGCACATCCTGTCCCCTCTGTGTCTGCAATCTCTGCCACAACTGGTCCCTGCAGGAAAAACAGGGAAGGCTTAGGGCTGGGTAGGTGGGGGTTATATGGGTGTAAATCAGGGGAAAAAGGCAAAGCTGGACTTCTTCCTGACCCTTTTCTACCCTTTTCTTTCTTCCTCCTTCAGTTTTTTTAGTCTCCCTTGGAGATTCCATGGGCAAGGAGTAGTTTTGGCTGCAGGGTACTCCATGGCCTCTTCCTGTTCTGGGCACCTCCTCTGGCCCTCTCTTCTGTCTAACCACCTTAGTTTGGAAGACAGTTGTGTCTGCTAAGGAAAAAGCAGGAGCCTGTCTTGGAATAGAGAATGCAAACCTCCTCTCTTGGACTTGCTATAATTTTGAAATTAAAGGGTTCTCCGGCAATGATATTGCAATAGGAAGAAAAGTTCTTTACTAGTGTGTCTAACAAGATAAACAAAATAAGAATAATAATTATGGCATTAACAACAAATAGAACTTGGGAAACATCCACAGTTTTCTCCGAAGCGGGCACCTTTCCCCTTTGGCGCCGTTCCTGTCACAAGCTGCTGGAGCGAGCAGGAGTTCCAGGGGAGGAGATGTATCAGAAGCTCTGCGGCAGAAGCTGGAGCTGCAGAAAACATCCTGGCTAGTCAGGGGGTGTGGGCCATGGTGTGGAGAAACCCAGAGGAAAACTGAAGAAAACAGCAGGTGCAGGGCAGCAGAGCAGCTGCTGGCAGGTGCTGGAAGAGACCAGGTTTTGAATTCTCAGGGGCACACAAAGGTCATTCCGAGCTTAGCTCCAGGTGAGGGCCGGTGAGATCTTATCCCAGTGGAAAACGGAACCACCCCGGCTCTTCCCTCCGAGAGCAAAACCTCACTGAGAGAGAAGTGTGGTCCCGTGCCACCCTCTCCCTGATTTAGCAACTTCCTTTGTCTTTCCCAAGCACCCATTAGTACTCACAAGCACCCTGCAGTCAGCTTCCTAGCAACTTCTAGGAAAAAAATATATAAGAAAGCAAACCAACCCCCAACACCACCCTTTGCCTCCCCCAGCCTCTACTGATCCTTGGCATTGATGCCTTAGTATTTAAGCTTTTATATTTCATATATTTGTAATCCTGCAATTCTTTAGTGCATGACTCTAAACTCCATGCAGTGTTACCTACTGCTTTCCTGTTATAAATGCATATTATAAAGTTGGCTTTTCGCAACTATTAAGATGAGTGTTATACATATATGGTTGTTATAAATACATATTATGGTATTGGAGTTTTTTTCTTTTCGCAGCCATATAGGGTGAATACTGTATGTGTGGTATGGAAATNGATGCCATGGGGCATTTCCCCAGGGGTCTTTCTAATTTTTGGGGCATGAAGCCTCCCTTTTATCCCAATTTCCCAGCCACATTTCTCTCTCTCTTTCCCCATTGGCTGAGGTACTTGAGAGGTCCAGACTTTCTGGAACACTTGATATCTAAGATTTCCCTCTAATGTATAAACCTCCCTTTTAATTTTTAATTCTTATGGAATTTATGGTTTCTCCCCATTGTTTCTTTCCTCTTTCAATATCCAATTTCATTTATTAGCATACCTACAGTTTGTTTGTGAGGCAAATACCTTTTTTCAATTCATCAATCAGTGGAATCCTTCCCATTGTTTCCTTTATCTCTCAGTGCTGGCTTTATCTACCAGCAGACCCACAGCTTATTTGTAAAGACAAATTCCTGATTACTCTCAGAGGGAAGGAACTTTACTTCCTTTTTGGTCTTTCCAGGGCAGTTGTGTCTTCCTGGCCTACAGTGTCTGTCATTGCAGGAGAGACAGTAATACCTCCTACCTGTAGGTCTGGGTACACCCCACAGGACTGGTCTCACTCCTCATCCATCTATCCCCATCCAGTCCTACACTGGAGCAACCGATGGTCCTTACTCCAGACAGATGCTCCCTTCCAGCCCATACCTGGAGCCAGGTGCACCTCAGCTGCACCTCCTCTGGGTTGGCCAGTGATGTAGACAGAGCTCCCTTTGCAATAAGGAAGGGCTAATGAAACAGGGGAAGTCTCTTGCACCTCGATGTGGCAGAAAGGAATGGATGGATGCTGCCACTGAGGCTGTGTGGGACACGTGGCAGCTTGTCCAGGGGTCCTGCTCTGAAGGTGGTAGCGTTTGTAGCTCCCTGCCTTGCTGTGAACTGCAGGCAGCACATCCTGTCCCCTCTGTGTCTGCAATCTCTGCCACAACTGGTCCCTGCAGGAAAAACAGGGAAGGCTTAGGGCTGGGTAGGTGGGGGTTATATGGGTGTAAATCAGGGGAAAAAGGCAAAGCTGGACTTCTTCCTGACCCTTTTCTACCCTTTTCTTTCTTCCTCCTTCAGTTTTTTTAGTCTCCCTTGGAGATTCCATGGGCAAGGAGTAGTTTTGGCTGCAGGGTACTCCATGGCCTCTTCCTGTTCTGGGCACCTCCTCTGGCCCTCTCTTCTGTCTAACCACCTTAGTTTGGAAGACAGTTGTGTCTGCTAAGGAAAAAGCAGGAGCCTGTCTTGGAATAGAGAATGCAAACCTCCTCTCTTGGACTTGCTATAATTTTGAAATTAAAGGGTTCTCCGGCAATGATATTGCAATAGGAAGAAAAGTTCTTTACTAGTGTGTCTAACAAGATAAACAAAATAAGAATAATAATTATGGCATTAACAACAAATAGAACTTGGGAAACATCCACAGTTTTCTCCGAAGCGGGCACCTTTCCCCTTTGGCGCCGTTCCTGTCACAAGCTGCTGGAGCGAGCAGGAGTTCCAGGGGAGGAGATGTATCAGAAGCTCTGCGGCAGAAGCTGGAGCTGCAGAAAACATCCTGGCTAGTCAGGGGGTGTGGGCCATGGTGTGGAGAAACCCAGAGGAANCGGCAATGATATTGCAATAGGAAGAAAAGTTCTTTACTAGTGTGTCTAACAAGATAAACAAAATAAGAATAATAATTATGGCATTAACAACAAATAGAACTTGGGAAACATCCACAGTTTTCTCCGAAGCGGGCACCTTTCCCCTTTGGCGCCGTTCCTGTCACAAGCTGCTGGAGCGAGCAGGAGTTCCAGGGGAGGAGATGTATCAGAAGCTCTGCGGCAGAAGCTGGAGCTGCAGAAAACATCCTGGCTAGTCAGGGGGTGTGGGCCATGGTGTGGAGAAACCCAGAGGAAAACTGAAGAAAACAGCAGGTGCAGGGCAGCAGAGCAGCTGCTGGCAGGTGCTGGAAGAGACCAGGTTTTGAATTCTCAGGGGCACACAAAGGTCATTCCGAGCTTAGCTCCAGGTGAGGGCCGGTGAGATCTTATCCCAGTGGAAAACGGAACCACCCCGGCTCTTCCCTCCGAGAGCAAAACCTCACTGAGAGAGAAGTGTGGTCCCGTGCCACCCTCTCCCTGATTTAGCAACTTCCTTTGTCTTTCCCAAGCACCCATTAGTACTCACAAGCACCCTGCAGTCAGCTTCCTAGCAACTTCTAGGAAAAAAATATATAAGAAAGCAAACCAACCCCCAACACCACCCTTTGCCTCCCCCAGCCTCTACTGATCCTTGGCATTGATGCCTTAGTATTTAAGCTTTTATATTTCATATATTTGTAATCCTGCAATTCTTTAGTGCATGACTCTAAACTCCATGCAGTGTTACCTACTGCTTTCCTGTTATAAATGCATATTATAAAGTTGGCTTTTCGCAACTATTAAGATGAGTGTTATACATATATGGTTGTTATAAATACATATTATGGTATTGGAGTTTTTTTCTTTTCGCAGCCATATAGGGTGAATACTGTATGTGTGGTATGGAAATGGTTTTAAAGGTACAGTTTTCTTTAGGAGTAAAGTAAGTTGATGAAATGTCTTTGTAGTAAGTGAACTGACTGCCTGATCAGGATAACACCCAGTGAAGATCCCCTGCTGCTGATATGAAGAATCTGTAACTGATAGACCAGCTACCAGCACTGACCATCCATAGAAATTATAGACCAAGGCCCAAATTAATACTGATAAGAAGAATTAATTAAAACCACAGCCAAGAAACACGCATGCTCTAAAAGGCAGGTCCAAGGAGTGACCATGCAAAAGAGCTCCCAGAAACATGGAAATAAGTTCTTAGAAAAGTTTAAGTGTACACATTTAAGTGGGGAGAGTTCTCTAAAACAGCAGGTTGTGTAAAACAACAACACCCCAGCCATGTATTTTGCTTTATTGCCTTGTCCTTATTGTCTTTTATTAAACCTTTTAAATTCTACCAAGAAAGTGAACTTCGTTTTTCACATTTCCCATTTTAGTGAGACAAAACATGTCCTCTCTGGGCCTGGGAATCAAGGACACCTCACTGTCTCAGGGCCCAAGAAATGTAAACAAAAGTGAATCGGGGGAGGGACAAACTTGGGGTAAATGACTTTGTTACTTGAAGCTATAATTGGAAGATTAACTCACAAGATGCAAATGGACCAAACTTATAAAAGTATGAAAACCTGTGGCCCATCATCCATTTTCATTGTGGCCTCTAGGGGGCTTTGTCTGCCCAAAAGGTACCTGAAGGCCCTTCAATAAACATAACCTCTTATTATTCCCTTCATTTTGTCTGGCCTCTCTTTTTAGGTAGTCCCAAAAAGCCATCAGCGTCTCCTTGGAGAGCCGTCTTTCAGGCCCATTTGTCTCCAGAGCCCCCACTGGCCACACCAAGCTGCTCTGGGCTCATCAGTGCTCAGTGGAGAACAAGCCCTGGCCATTCTGTGGCTCTGGCCTGGCTCACACCGTCCAGGATGATGTTGGTGGCATCGCCGTGGGCCCATCCATGGCATCACTGCAATCCTCGCTCCGCTCTCCAAGCCTTTTCTCACATCCCTCAGCCTGAGGCCGACCTCTGGGTGCACATCCAGAGCATGGTACCATGGAAAGAGCTTTCCCCTCCATTACCACTGTTAGGAGCAGCCTGAGAGAGAGGAGGCTGCCACAGTTGCAAGCCCCCAGGTCCGAGCAGTTGTGGAGCCCTCAGAGGACAGCTGGAGTCACACACACAGACACAGCCAGTCCCACAGGGACAGGCACACAGGGCCTCCCACAAACAGCACCAACAGGATGTGCTCCTTATTGTATCCCTACAAGCACACTTGAGCTTAAATATCAAAAGCTTTAATGAACAATGTACTGTCAGAGTCCTACCACCATAAACGGTTCTACAGGGGTTATGGAAAGATATATGTGGAGACAATTCCTCATATCCATTTAAGCAGCCCCAAAGAGCTCCCCTGTGATCTGGGCTTCACCCCCAGCTATGGCTACACCTCCCTCTGCTGCCCAAAGGTGGCTCTTCAGCAACTGCATTGCCTACAAGACAAGGCTGCTGCACATCTTACCTCATCAGCAAGTGAAATGTCACCCTCTACAGGAATCAATATCCCTAGCATTCCTGATCCCAGCCACTTTAGCTCTTTCTACCATTGGACGTTCTCACCTTAGAATCACAGAATATGCTGGTTTGGAAGGCACCCATCTGGATCATCAAGGCAAACTTCTGGCTACAGTGCAAATAGTGAGAAATAGGAGATTTTTATTTTTTTGGCCCTGAAGGAAATCATTGTCACATAATATTTCCCTTTCAGTCACCAACCTCCACCAGTTTAATCCTGCAGCCTCAGGTCACTGGCTAGAGCAGAAGTATGTCCATACTAGAAAAAAACCTGTCCTTCCTAGGGAAGGATAAAGAAATACAAGCTGTTTCTAAACCATACAAACATCACAAGGAACCACCCCTGCTGCCGAAATCAGCAACTGTTGCAGTGCTCCCAGTCAGCAAAGCAAACTCCAGCAAGGATCTTCTACCTGCTCATTGGTGGGACCATCACGTTTGTAACACCTGAATCCAGGTATCCTGATAGCCCTGCAGGCTTTGGCCGTTGCTTCCCACCTGGATTGTCTCTGGCTGTTGGTGGAAGTCTTAATTACAAACTCTAAACACATGCAGAAGCATCTCCAGACAAGCTAAGCTGAGCTAAATAAACTCTCTCTCCCTGCTGTTCACACAGCACCACCTCAGTGTGCATCCATGTCTTCCAGTGTCGAGGCCAGAGAGCAGCAAGGCACAGTCTGAAGCAGACTTCCCAGGAAAGGTGGCTTTAGAAGTGTCAGGGCAGACTTTACATTGTTCTAGACTCTCCTCTGCTGAAGAGAAGCAGCAAATTCAGGCTCCCAAGGCAAGCAGCACCAACCCACAGTTCACTGAAGTACACTCAAAATTCAACACGATGCGATGTTGACTATAATTTGTGCCACAGACATGTTTAGATTTTAACCACTAAGCTAAGACACAAGTAGTTTTTTACTGTCACACAAATTTTAGAATTTTAGTTTAAAAAGCCAAAAACTTGGAAAATAAGGCTGTTTAAAAGACAAATGAGAAGAAATTACTATAATGAATAAATTTTAAAAAATATTTTATGCAAATTATATTTTTATCTTCTTTTTTTAATAATTTTTCACACTTTTTGCATTAATTCAAATATTGTGATGAAAGCATCATCTTGAATTATAAAATAGTAAAATATTCTTCTTGACAATATCAACAGGAAAACATTTTTTTCACCTGAGTTGTTTCAGATTAGTTCAGAATATTATGAACTGATTCTTTCTTACAATCAGATTGTGTTGGTTTTTCTGTTAACCTGCATTTTCCAAAAGAGAAAAAAAATTTAAATTATAATGTCAAGACTTGTTTTGGGTTCCACTTCCTTTTCTTATGATCTGCCTATTTTTGCCTTTCATTTTCAGTTTCAATTTTTCAAATTTTGCCTTAATTCTGAGAGCCAAGATGCTGGAGAATAAATGTCTAATTAGATCCCTCCCTCCCTGTCCCTTGTCTTTGAACACCGGTGTTTGTCCTGGCTGTACTACACCCAGAGAGCACTACAAGAAGACTTTGCTCCAGACATGCAAAACTGTTCCAAAGGGCCCAGAAGGTGCCTCAGCTTGCTGTCCACCCCTCAGCCCAGCACATGAGAAAAAGCAGGGAAGAGAAGGGTCAGTTTTACCTATCAAAGGAAGGACTCATTTTACATATCTTCTGTCACAGTATAATCCCAGACAACAACTGAGCCGCACACACGATCCCCAGTGGGACGGTGGAGAGAATCAAATGGTCAAAGTGTAAAAAAAGCCCTTGTGGCTTGAGATAAAGTTGTTTAATAAGAGAAGCAAAAGCTGTGCATGCAAGCAAAGCAAACCGAGGTATTCATTCCCCTCTTCCCACTGGCAGGTTCAGCCATCCCTGGCACAGCCTGGCTCCATCATGGTAACAGTGACTTTAGAAAACAAATGCCATCACCCAAACGCTCCCCTTTTCTCTTCTCCAGGATTCCCTGTGAACACAATGCCATCCTCTGGCAGAGTAGCAGCCGTGTGTCCCACTGTCCCCTGGCTGGCAGGGATCCTGGCACCACTGCAGGAGCCATCCCCACTCCTGCAGAGGAGGAACACGGGGCAGAGGCCCATGGCTATCTGCAGTGCCGCCACAGCTCTGAGGGTCGCAGGGATGAGAGTCTTGGAGGAGTGTGAATCTGCCTGGAGGGAGTGTGAAGCCATGGAGCACTGACTTGCACACCATCGCACTCAGGAGCAAAGGGAAAGAAGGAAGAGCTGAGGAGGCTTCCCTGCAGAGGTGTCTCATTGTATCTCCTGAAATTTGTCCTACATTTGCCCCAAGTCACAGGTTCCTTCTTGTGAAATACAAAGTTGTGTTTCGTGTCAGGTAAATACAAGTAACGTGTGTACTTGTGATTGTAATATGTGTGGAGCCTGACCAGGGACAGTTATAAAGACGAATTCTAATAAATAATTAAGGAAAGTAAAGCATGGAAGAAGGCCTTTGAATCTATCCTTTATTCACAATTAACTTTTATAAGTCTTAAGTTGATTTAGGAGCATTTGAATTTAAGTTTTAGAATGTTGCTTTTTGACAAGAACTTTCTGCTTCTAGGTAAGCCTTAAAGATTTTTGCAATAATAACCTTTTGAAGTATAATTTTAGGATATTGCTTTGTATTAAGGATTTGCAAACCTATAACTTTAGAAGGAAGTACGCTTATCTCGAAGTTCCTAAAAGCAGCTTGAGAAGGGAAGCTGGACATCACTATCATAAGATTAATAGTTTTGGAAATTAGAAACTGGACCCCCATCTGAGAGCTGAACCCCATCATCTGGGATACTCCTTTCTCCTTTCAGAAACTGGACCCCACCACCTGGGATACTCCTTTTGGGATGTACATCCTGAGAAGACTAGATCATAATAGAGTATAGAATTGGGATGTAAAAATTAGGAATAGAAACTGCTGATGAATAATAAAAACTGGGAATAGAAACTGCTGAGAAAGCATATGAATACACCTATAAATACCTGTAAGCCTCAACTATCGGTGTGCAGTTGGAGGGAGAATTCTCCCACTGTACCCAGCGCTGTTTGCTCATATTCTACCATATTAATTAATAAATTGATTGCTGCTTGAATATTGTCCTAGTCAAGCTTCTCATTTAAAACATTCTTCACACATTCCAAGTGGTCTCATGTCTTTATGGTCTTCTTGCCTGCAGCCTACAGTTCAAGTAGCCTCAATGTGGTGTCCTTGTGCTATTATTATGTGGTCCCCACATGGCCTGTAACAGTCCATGGGGCTGAAATCTTTCTTATATGACCCATACAGTGCAAGTGATCTCCATATGGTGCCATGATTCATTTGCTACAGCTCCTTCATCCAGGACAGTTCAGGCATTTCTGCAGGCCAGTCTTAGGCAGGAGACCAGGCCCTGATGGCCCTGAGCCCACAGCATTATCCCCACAGATTCACATCCTACATCCCTGTTACCATATCCCCCATGTATTCCCATACCATCTCCCTGTAGGTACATCCCTACATATTTCCATACCATATCCCTATAGACATATTCCCGTGTATTCCCATATCCCACCTATGTATCCTCGTGTCCACATTCCCATATCCCTGTCTCATAGCCAAGTTCCTGCCCCGGTGTCGTCGTCCCTCCCCTCCCCTTCCCGCCTTTCATGTCTCCTTGCTCCCGTCCCCCGTCGCTGTTTTTGGCACAAAAAAGGCATTTCCCCGTCTGTGCGTGTTCAGCTGAGAATCGAAACTATCGGTCCGGGAGGCGGGACCGGGGAGGCGGAGCAGGGGCGGAGCGGAGCACCGGGGATCGGCACCGGGGATCGGCACCGGGCAGCACCGGCACCGGCAGCGGCAGCGGGCAGGGCTCTCCGCGCAGTGCCCATCATGGCCCTCAAGCAGCCAAAGGCGTGAGTGGGTCTGGGAGTGTCTCTGGGGGTTTGTGAGGGGACACAGGACATGGCTGGAGCGTTCTGGGTGTCACGGGGGCTATTGATGGGGCAGGGGGCTCAAGGGGTGATGGAGAGAACTGAAGGGTGACTGAGGGAGGTGGGGATTGCGGTGGTCAGGGCTTACAGGGAGGGGGTTTCAAGGGCTGCTGCATGTCCTGGTTTTGTTTAGGATAGTTAGGAACGGGCCAGGAGATGAGCTCCCTTTGTACAGCCTTTATTAGAAAATCAGTTCTGAGGTGGGGGCCCGAGGGGTCATGCACACTGCCACTGCTCCCTTGGCTGCCGCAGAGGGGAAGAGTGCAGCAGTTTTGCCCAGAGACAGAACTGGGGCTTCCATCCTCATGGGAGTCCTCAGAAAGAGTCTAGGTTGCTCCTAGTCCCGGGGTGTCATGCTGGTCCAGGCTTACTGTGGTCAGGGCGAATTCTAAAAGTTGGATGGAGAGACAGCTCTGCCTTTTCCTTATACAGTCCTGCAATTGATTTTGTTCACTTTGGTTCGGGCTCGTTGTTCTAGGAGTATTTATTTTTAAATGGAGGCTTTGCGCCCTTCATTTGCATATTCCACCTTATTCCCTGCCTCCGGGCACCATTTTGGGGAGCAGTGGCAGTTTCAGCCAACGGAATGGGAAGGTAAAGAGGAATTACAGCTTGGGGTTTTAAACACTGGGGGTAGGAGATAACAGGGTTGATAAACTGGGAATGTCAAATGATGAAAACATGGGGTTTTACAGCCTTTTGGGTAATTGGGGTTGGAACATACTGGGATGATGTAACACTTTACAGAAATGGTGAACTTTAACTTCCACCATTAGAACAATTAACATCAACATGAGAAAGTTTTGAGATTTTATTCATAACATTCAGGATGTAGCACGAGAACAGTGTTGGTTGCACACTGATGTTTGAGTTGGAGCCCAGTCAAGGCCTTTTCAGTCTCCCGTGCTCTGCCAGAGAGGGGGAGCATGGCCAGCAGACCTGACCCCAACTGGCCAGAGAGATATTCCAGATCACAGAACCTCCTGCTCAATACAGAAACTGGCCAGGAGCCACTGATTGCTACTGGGGAGCACCTGAGAATTGGTCAGTGGGTGATGAGCAACTACTGGGCATTGCTGGTTTCTCTTGTGTTTTATTCCATTCTCTCTCCTTTCCATTACTATTCTTAACAGTAGTAGCAGCAGTAATGTCAGTATATTTAGTTTTGTTTCAGTTATTTAACTATTCTTATCTCCACTCACGGTTTTTACCTTTTCCTCATCTTTCTTCCACCCCACCAGAGCAGTGAGTGGCTGTGTGGGACTGAGTTCCTGGCTGGGGTTAAACCATGACAATCCTTACTGGTGCTCAAGTGGGACACAGAGTTGAGATAACAATAGATCTGAGCAGAGTGTGCTCAAACAAAGTTGTTGTAAGCATCTCTCACATTTATTTAATAGCTGTGGGTCACAGTTTGCTCGCAGAGTTCCTGCCTGTGTGCTCACAAGTGCATTTTATAAAACCCTTCCTGGTGTGTGTGTTCTCCCTGGCTCTGGGCTAAGGTTATCATTCTGCTGTGGTTGGTAACACCGGGCTGTGGTGCGAGAGAACGGCTGGAGCTGAATCGAATCTGCCGGCTGTGCTCAGCATTGCCGTCCCCGCTGGGCTTCGGGAGCCATCCAGTGGGAACTGTCAATAATTACACCTTTAGGCTTTCCTCCTGCGAGAGCCAAGCCAAGAGACAAATCTTCCAGCATGGCTTTGTCTGTTGCCTTCCCCTTCCCTTCTCAAGTCTGAGGTTACCCAAACCCTCAGGACAGTTTAATCCCTGCCTGCAGCTCATCCCACAAAGCCACTTGCTGTTCCCAGTGGGGGAGAATCCAAAAGAAAAGGTAAAACCTCTGAACTGACACAAGAACAGTTTAATAATTTAAATAAAACTAAATGTATTGATATTACTACTGCTATTAATAGTAATCAAAAGGAGAGAGAACAGAATAAAACCTGAGAGAAACCAGCAATGCCCAATTAGTCACTCATCACCCACTGACCAATTGCCCTACCCATTTCCCAGCGGTGATTGGTGGCTCCTGGCTAACCCCCTTTATATTGGGCAGGAGGTTCTGTTGTCCGGAATATCCCTCTGGCCAGTTGGGGGTCAGGTCTCCTGGCCATGCTCCCACTCTCTGACAGAGCATGGGACACTGAAAAGTCCTTGACTGGGCTCCAACTCAGGATCCCAGGAGGACATGGGGGTCCAGGTTATGGAGCCTCCCCTACATCTTCTCTCCCTCTCTCTGCTTTACAGGGAGACATTCTGCCAGCAGGCTCCCATCTTCCTTGACTACCTGCACAGCATCCTGCAGAAGTACCCAGATGGAGGGCAGATCCTCAAGGTGAGACACCCAGGGAACTCACCTGTCCGGGATCTCCTGTCCAGTGGGGCAGAGTTACCACAGGCAGTGGGGCTGGTCCCTGTCCAGCACCAGCTCCAGGACCTTGGTGCCCAGCTGGGAGAGATTGTTGATGCTCTCCTCAGGGCCTGGGGGCCCAGGTGACAGGGCACTGATCCCTAATTCCAGGAGCTGGTGCAGAACGCAGACGATGCTGGCGCTAATGAGGTCGTGTTTGTGTCTGACGAGCGGGAATTTGACATCACCAGAGGGGGACTGGAGGGCACCCAGGGTGAGAGGCACTGTGGGCACTGGGAGAAACTGGATGAAGCCCTGGGGTGGCACTGGCTGGTGCTGGGAGGACTGAGGGAACTGGAACTGGTGAGGGGTTCTGGCATGTGCTGGGGGCTCTGAGGGTACTGGGAGGACTCAGGGGTACTGAGGGGGGTTTTATGGGACTGGAGCTTGTGGGAACACTGAGTGTGAATGACAATTCCCCCTCCATGTCCCAATTCTCCCCTAACCCATGGATGGTGCTGACTGCCAGGCCCAGCTCTCCTGGCCTACAATGATGCCGTGATGTCGCCCCGGGACTGGACAGGGATTCAGCGCCCAGGGGTGTCACACAAGCGAGAGGATCCCCGCACCGTGGGGCGCTTTGGCTTGGGCTTCACCTCTGTTTACCACCTCACTGGTGAGTGGCACTGGCAGCCTCAGCTGGGACTGAACTAAGGATGTGGGTTTTGCTGGAGATACTGAACTACAAGTCCTGGGGAGAACTGGGTGGCACCAGGGATGTGCAAAATGGAGGGCTGTGTCCCAAGTGAGGGAAAATGAAGTGTCAGGAGGTTGCCTGGCATTGGAGGGCAGGACTAGGGGGAACAAACTGAGGGAGGACTGGTGAACTAGGATTAGGCTTTGGATCATGGGAGGCACCATAGGGATAAACTTGAGGGCATTGGGTGGGCATTTGGGATGCTGGTGGGTTCGTATGATCTGGGAAGGCAGTGGTGTCCCTGTCATCTCTGTGGCCTCATAGTTCCCATGTCTCCAGACCTGCCAGGTGTGCTGAGCCCCCCATACTTGGGGGTGCTGGACCCCAAATGCCAGGTGCTGCCTGGTGCTGGCAAGCGCTGGGACATCTCTGAAGCCCAGGACCTTCCTGGCCTTTTCGAACCCTTCTGGGCTGGGCTGGAAGCTGTGGGACAACACCGTGACTCAGCCCAGGGTACCCTCTTCCGCTTCCCCCTTCGCCGGCAGCCCTCAGAAATCGCTGCAGGGGTCTCTGATCCTGAGCGCATCTGCAACCTCCTGCAGACCTTCCTCACTGAGGCTCCGCTTGCCCTCCTCTTCCTCCGCCATGTCCGCCGTGTGGCCCTGCACCGTGTGGCCCCTGATGGGGCCCAGACACTCGTGGGAACACTTGTGGCATTCCCTCAGCCTCTCCCTGTCCCAGTGCCATTGGAGGATGAGGGGCTGAGTCTGGCATGGTGCCTGGTAGCCCTTCATGGGGATGCAGTGGGTACTGGGAGCAAGTGGCTGGTGGCCACAGGCAGGGCCACTGAGGGACCAGCTGTAGCTCTGGGCACAGGGCTGGGGTGCTGCCCTGAGCTGAGCCTGGCACACCCCCTCCACGGGGCCTGCCAAGGGCGGCTCTGCTGCTTCCTGCCACTGCCAGCCACCGACGAGATGGCCACAGGGCTGCCTGTCCATGCCAGCGCTCCCTTCGCCCTCTCTGATGATCGCCGCCACTTGCGCTGGCCCCAAGAGAGTGAGAAGGATGAGGAAGATGCCCGCTGGAATGCTCTTCTGCTGCTCGACCTCCTGCCCCGGGTCTACAGCCACTTGGCCACCGTGGTTATGACTCTTCCCAGTGCAGATGCCTACAGCCTGTGGCCAGACCCTGAGCGCACGCCGAGCTCCGGCCGGATCCACAGCGTGGTGAGCCGTGTGTGCCAGGAGCTGGCAGCTGCCCCCATCCTGGTGCCGGCCACGGAGGGGGCGGTGGGGCGGCTGCGGGCACCTGAGGCTGTGCTGCTGCCGGAGGTCGCGGGAGACGTGGCCACACGGAGGGCGGTCCAGGCCTTGCTGGTGGCAGCCGGGGAGCCAGTGGTGGAGGTCCCAGCCCATGTGTGGAGAGTGCTGACTTTAGGGATGCCGAAGGGTCTGCGGGAGGCCACAGCGGGACACGTGCGGGAGGTGCTGCGGCACCGTGGGACTGCAGAGCTCCCAGCTGCCAGCCGCCTCTCCCTGCTGCGCTATGTGGCCGGGGATGGGTGCCATGCTGAGCTCTGGGGCCTCCCCCTCCTGCCTCGCGCTGACGGAACATTTGTGGCCTTTGGAACTGCATCAGCTGTTGTCTACGTGGACACATCCGACTGCCCCAGGTGAGCCCCATCAGCTTTGTTCCCTTCAGAGTGGGCAGCACAGCCAGTTGCCCACAGTCGCAGCTCTCGCTCTTGAATTGGGAAGGGGAATTGTGGCCAAACCTGGATATTTGGGGTCCTCACTCCTCTCACATGGTGTCATCAAGTGGGAGCTGAGGCAGGTAGCCATAAAGCTGCTCTCCATTATCCCTCTAGGCCCCCAGCACCTCTGTTTGTCCCTACAGGGAGCTCTTGCCTGGCTTGGCTGGGTCATTCCTGCCCTCAGACCTGGAGCCGGGCTTGGACAGCCTCCTGCGAGGCATTGCCAAGGAGGGTAAGAGACAGGGGTCTCTGGACCATCTTTACGTCCCCTAGTTGCCCCCCATAAACCCCAACATCCCCAGGCTGCCTTGTACACTTTGGGGTTCCTCTGCAGCCCCAGTGTCTCCACGTACCTCCCTGTCTGCCTGGGGATCCATGTCCCTGCTGTTCTCCCCACATTCCCCTGTCCCTTCTGTGCTCCCTCAGGCCCTGGGAGGATCCCTGTGTTCCTTGCCTGAAGACTTCTGTGGTCCCCAGTACTCATCCCCCTAACACCTTTTTACCTCCCACATCTCTTCTATCCCCACTGGGATTTCTGGGTTCTCTGTGCTCCTGTTAAGGGTATCCACTGTCCCTTCAGAGCCCAGGTCCTGCCATATCCCATATGGGGGCCACCCATCCCCTGCAGGTGTTTTCTCCCTCATCCTGGGTCCCCCTGCCAGGTCCTAGGTCCCACGTGTTTCTAGTCCAGCCTCTACCTCTTGTACACAGGTCTCTTCCCCAACCTGGTTCTGCTGGATCCGGCTGTGACTGTACAGACCCTGCGCTTGGCTCTGCCCCCCACCTGGACATCCCAGTCTTCAACCCCAGTGACCTGGTGCCCAGCCCAAGGCCCCCCCGAGCCCCCAGCCTCCTGGTTCCCAGCCCTGTGGCAATTCCTGGCCCACCATGTGGAAGACCTGGGCCCTCTGGAGGGGCTCCCTCTCCTATCCCTGTCCTCACTAGATGCCCCCAGTGTCCGTCTGGCTCCACTGATACCTGAATCCAGTCTTATCTTCCAGGCGTGGGAGGACCAGGTCCTGCCACTTGCTGTGGCCTCTGTGCTGGAGGTCCTGGGTTGCTCTGTGGTGACACCAACTATGTGGCACCGTTCCCTGTCCCGCTATGTCCTGCCTCCATCCCCCCTCAACGCCCTGAGGGCCCTGGGCAGGCAGGGGGCTGCAGCACTGGCCACCCACATGGCCTCTCTGCCTGCTGCAGATGTGGACACCCTCCGGCTCTACCTGGCAGATGTCCCATCCCTGACAAAGCAAGACATAGCCACGCTGGCTGCTCTGCCCCTTTTTCTGCCACTGCCCTGCTTGGCCACCCCACGGCCCACGGAGCTGGTGCCAGCCGGTGCCACCGCGGCGCTGGAGCCAGAGCTGGAGCTGCCCCAGGGTGTGGTGCTGCCCGAGGCCACGCTGCGGTGCCGAGATGAAGTTGACCGGCGGCTGCTCGGGAGGCTCCAGACGCCCCTCATCAGTGCAGCCCATGTGATGCTGGAGGCCATCAGAGCCGTGGCCCAAGGCACATATGCAGGGCGAGTGGCTGAGACACAGGCTCTGCTGCTCTGGGTACTGCAGCATGGAGACATTGTCTTTGCACAGAGCCCCCCCCTCCGGCAGGCCTGCAGCAAGCTGGCCTTTCTGGAGACCCCTGATGGCCCCGTGTGCCCACGAGACCTCTATGACCCCTGTGACAGCACCTTGCAGACACTGCTGGGACCTGAGCACTTTCCTCCTGCTGCCTTCCACGATCCGTCTGTCCTGCGTGCCTTGAGGGCCGTGGGCTTGCGGCACGGTGAGGGGTGCCTGCTGCCCTCAGACATCCTGGCAGCTGCAGCAAAAGTCAGTCAGGGTGGCACGACAGCTCTGGACAGGGCCGAGGCACTGATCACAATCTGCAACCGCCCCAAGGCACTGGATGGCTTCAGCGCTGCAGAGCTCAGGCAGCTCCAGGCCCTTCCATGGGTGCCTCGTTCCAGGTGCACAGGAGAGCCTGGGCAGCTCTTCCTGTGCCCCAGGGAGCTGCGATGCACCCAGTACCAGTCCCTGGTGGGGCTTGCCATGCCCCTGACCAACACCTTTGTGCCAGAGGCAGAGAAGAAGCTGGGACTGAGCCAGACACCACCACCAGAGAGAGTGTGGGAGCAGCTGAGAAAGCTGGTGGGGCACAGGGACATGGATGAGGTGGGTCCTGCTCTCCAGCCCATCTACCGGCACATGCTGGAAAACCTGAAGGCCTTTGGGACTGCTCCGGATTGTGCTGTTGTGTGGACGGGGTCTGGGTTTGTGCTCCCATGTGATGCTGTGCTGGGATACCCTGAGAATCTGGAGCTGGGCATGCTGGTGCCCCGGGTGCCCCCTGACTTCCTGCCCTATGGCTGCCTCTTCAGGGCTTGGGGGGTGACAGAGGGGGTGAGTGAGGAGAGGGCAGTGTCAGCCCTGCGCTGCCTGGGCCAGGACATAGACGGGCGCAGCTCCAGAGCGGGCACTGCTGCAGAGTTGCAGGTGGTTGTCTCTGTCCTGGAGTGGCTGAAGAGTCGGGGCCACCAGGGCAAGGGCACTGTGCCAGTTCCTGTGAGGATCCCGCAGGGTTCAGGCTTTGCCCTCCGTCCAGCTGCCTCTGCCGTGTACCTGGACATGGAGCTGGAGGAAGAGGAGGATGTTCAGGAGGTGGTGCACGAGGCAGTGCCTTCCAGCACAGCCATGTTCCTGGGCACGGAGCTGCTCACGACGCGGGTGCTGGGCCCAGAGCCGTTCACAGCCTGTGGCCCCTCAGAGCCCATCACCCTACGCCTCCGCAACATCCTCCGGGAGTACGGCGAGGAGGGCGACATCTTCACAGAGATGGTCCAGAACGCAGAGGATGCTGGTGCTACCGTGTGCCGCTTCCTCCTGGACCTGCGGTGCCACAGAAAGGCCACCTCTGGGCTCCTGGACCCAGGCATGGCAGCTTGCCATGGCCCAGCCCTCTGGGCCTACAACAACGCCATGTTCACAGAGGATGATCTCCAGAACATCACCTGGATTGGGGCCGCCACAAAGGAGGGCCAGGCGGGCCGGATCGGGCGCTTTGGGCTGGGTTTCAGCTCTGTCTACCGTGTCACGGATGTGCCAGCAGTGCTGAGTGGGGAGACACTGCTCATTTTTGATCCCAATGGCACCCATCTGGGCAAGCATATCCCCAGGGCCAGCTCCCCTGGCCTCCGCCTGGACTTCTCCAGCCGACCACGCATCCTCCGTGTCTTTGCTGAGCAGTTCCAGCCCTACCACGGTATCTTTGGGTGCTGCCTGCCTGAGCCAGGACCCTTTCCAGGAAGCCTTTTCCGCTTGCCTTTTCGCACCCAAGAGGAAGCTGTGACATCGCAGATTTGCTCGGAGGCCTTTGGTACAGAGCGTATCCAGTCCCTCGAGACTGCTTTCCTTGGCTCTTACCGGCTCCTGCTGCTCTTCCTGAAGAAGGTGAGGGAGCTGTCCCTGGAGATGCTGCCAGACACGGCCACCTCTGCAGAGGATACCACAACTCTGGCCACGCTGCAGGAAAAGGAGATCCAAGACTTGGGGGCCTCTGGGGATCCACCAAGTTGGTCAGCAATCAAGCAGCTCTCAGCCTGTGAGGAGGAATCCAGGACCATGTGGCACTACCTAGTTTTGGTGTGTCAGGGTGATGGGGAGTTGCTGGAACTCTTTCACCAGAACACAGAGGCAGGACTCCATCCTCCACCTCCCATGGCTGGAGTGGCCCTTCCCCTTGCCCCTACTGAAGATGGCAAGTGGGTGCCACGCCTGGATGCTGAGAAGGGGCAAGTTTTCTGCCACCTTCCCATGCCAGTCATCTCAGGGCTGCCAATCCACCTGCATGGGGCCTTCAGCATCCTCTCAAATCGCAAGGGGCTGTGGGACACAGCGGAGAGGGGCAAGTGGAATCGAATGCTGCTCCACAATGCTGTGCCCATGGCCTGGCTCCGGGCACTGGACCATCTCCGTGCCATGCACGAGGCAGGTGAGTTGAAAAACTATGAGTATCATCTCTTCTGGCCAGACATTAGCACTGCCCGCTACCCCTTTACAGAGGCTGTGACTGGTTTCTACCAAGCTGTGGCAGCCAGGAATGGCCCCAGGCTCTTTTCCAATGGCCACTCCTGGTGCTCGCTGCAGGACGCCCGCTTCCTGCACCAGGCTGTGGAGAGACACCCAAAGCTGGGTGCTGTGGCACAGAGAGTCTTTGCCACCACTGTGCCCCATCCCCTGTTGGCTGTGACCTTGCCTGGGAAGGTGCAGGAGGGCCTCGGGAAGGCGCTGGATGCTGGAACCTATGACTGGAACCTCTTTCTCTGTGAGCTTGTGCTTCCCAACTTGAAAAGCCTTCCTGATGTTGACCGGAACCTGCTGCTGCTTCATGCACTGGACGTGTCTCATGAGGATGTGGACAAAGTGCTGCAGAGAGTGCCCTGCATCCCTGTCGCCCCTCATGGTCACCTGCAGCTCATCAATCGCCTGGTGCACCCCAGAGGCCGCGCTGCCCCTTTATATGACCCTGAGGATGGGTGCTTCCCCACTGGGAATGCCTTCCTTTCTCTGGAGAGACTAAGCCAACTGGAGAGACTGGGCATGGTGAAGGACACCATGGCCCTGCCAGAGCTGCTGGAGAGGGCAAAGACCGTGCAGCTTGTCTGGACCAAGAATCATGCCCAGGGCTGCCAGAGGGCTGCCTGCATCCTTGAGTTACTTCAGGATGCAGTGCAGAAGAGAGCAGACAAGACCCTGCAGGCTGCTTTCCAGACTGTTCCCTTCCTCCCTGCTGCACTGCCCACTGGTGACCATGTGCTGCTGCCAGCTGCACAGCTCTACCATCACCTCCATGCCCCGCTAGTGGGACTCAGCCACCCTATCTTGGCTTCTGAAGTGCTGGGGGAAAACTTCAGCCTCTCCAAAGAGGTAGCGTCCTTCTTGGGGCTGGACCAGAAGATACCATCAGCTCTATCAGTCCTTAAGCAGCTGCAGGCACTCAGCTGTAACTCCAGCTCTCTCCCTTTGGAGACCCTGCAGGACAGCACCAACTGCTGCTACAAGCACCTGAATGTGCTTCTTCGGGAACATCGCTGCAGCTGGCATGAGGTGGCTTCTGCAGTGGCCCAAGGGGAGCCCTTCATCTTGGTGGGCTCCCGTTTTGTGCCAGTCACAGCTGTGGCCGAGACACTGTCCTTTGAGGCTGTCCCATACCTTCACCAGCTCCAAGAGCAGTACAAGCCCTACAGAGAGCTCTGGCAGTGTGTGGGGCTGCGCCGCACATTTGCCTGGGATGATTATGCCCGAGTCCTCTGCACCCTGGCAGAGACACACGCTGGAGAGCCACTGCCTGCCGCCGAGCTGGATCTGGCCCTGCGGCTGGTGTCCTGTGGCTTGATGGAAGATGGCAACCAGCCAGCTGCCTGCCAGACGCAGCAGCTCTTTCTGCCTGATGAGGAGGGCATTTTGCGCCCACGGGACAAGCTCCACTTCAATGATACACCATGGATGCTGTTGGACAGGGATGTCCTGCTGTGCCATAAACAGCTGTCCCGAGACACAGCCCTGCGCTGTGGGGTGGCCACTACACGCCACCGAGCACTGGAGAAGAGTGAACTCACCACTGATCACCTGAGCCTCTGGGCACAGCCATTTGGTGCCCATGAAGATTTGCCAACACGGCTGAAGAACATCCTGAGGGAGTATTTGGCGTCGGCTCCTGCTCTGGTGAAGGAGATGCTCCAGAATGCGGACGATGCTGGGGCAGGGCTTGTGCACTTTGTGTGGGACCGCCGGCAGCACCCAGCGAAGGCCACTTTTAGTGAGAAATGGAACATCCTGCAGGGCCCTGCCCTCTGCATCTACAACGACCGCCCCTTCCAGCAGCAGGACATTGAAGGCATTCAGCGTCTGGGGGTGGGCAGCAAGCAAGACCGGCAGGATGTCACAGGCAAATATGGCCTTGGCTTCAACACTGTCTACCACTTCACTGACTGCCCAGCCTTCCTGACCGGAGACAATACCCTGTGTGTCTCTGATCCCCATCTCTACTACCTTTCCACAGCTACAATTGAGAAGCCTGGTAGCATGTTTACTGTCGACACCAAGTTCAAGAAGAATTTTCCAGACGTTTATGACACCTTCCTACCATCCTTCTTCAACCTGAAGCAGGGCGTCCTTTTCCGGCTGCCGCTCCGCACTGCAGCTGAGGCTCTTAAGTCCAGGGTGTCTGATATGGTTGTGAGAGACGAAGACCTCAAGAACATGGAAGATACACTGGCTAAGGAAGGTGAGGACTTGGTGCTCTTCCTCCGGCACGTCCACACCGTGGTCTTCTCTGAGATCCCCCCAGGTGGGACAGAGTTGGTGGAGAAGCTGCGGGTGACCACAGAGCTCACAGGCAGTGATGCAAAGCTGAGACAGGATTTTCAAGCAAGATTAAGCCAAGCCATGGACAAGAACAGCCCCAGCCCTCTCTCCTATACCATGAAAGTCAAAAATAGCAGGGCTGAGACCACAACTGTGTGGAGGGTGGTCTCACAAATTGGGGTGCAGGGCGGGGCTGAGGAGTCTCTGCTGCTTAAATGTGTGCCCTATGGGGCTGTGGCTTCCTGCCTGGAGCCTCTGAACCCAGTCACGGGCAGAGCCTTCTGCACTCTCCCACTAACCGTGATCACTGGGCTGCCTGTGCACATCAACGCCAACTTCTCTGTGGATGCGGCCAGGTGCAGTCTCCGCTGGGTCAAAGGCTGCACAGAGGCAACCTGGAATGACTTCTTGCTCCGGCGCTTGGTGGTTCCACTGTACTGTGACTTTCTCAGCAGGCAGTGGAAAGCCCTGGGGCCAGAAGAGCTCCAGTATAGGTCCCTGAAACTCTGCCACCAGCACCTGCACTCCCACTTCCTCCAGTTTTTCCCTGTTAGGGAAGGGGTGCCACCTATCTTTCATGACATGGTGAGAGAGGTCTACAAGCACCTCAGTCATGCACGCCTGCCCATGGTTCCCGTGTACCACGAGAAGTCACCTGGCAGCATGGTGACAATAACCTGGGCATCTCCAGGTGGAGGGGACATGCTAACAGAGCCGTACTTCCTCAAGAAGATGCCTGACCCAAAAGTCAGGGAAGTGCTGCAGCAACTGAACATGAAACTGGTTCCAGCATTCAGCCACCTGCAGCAGATCCATAAGGAGTTCATTGAAGCCCAGGTGAACACTGTTGTATTAGGGACAGATTCTCTCCGGTGCTTCCTTAAGGCCCTGGCTCTGCCTGTGCCCTGCGAGCTGGCTAAGACACCCCTGAGGACCCCAGAGAGGTGCTTGTACCTGCTGCAATACTTAGCAGGAAGGAGCAGGCACTCTCAAGGTACTCACAAGAATGAGGACAAGGAAGAACTGGAGGGCCTGCCCTTGCTGGCCACAGAAGATGGTTTTCTTAATGCTTTCAGCATCCACCACCCCGTCTTCAGGAACTCCTTTGCCCATCTCTTCCCCAAGCACAGCCACCGTTTTGCCAAAAAGTGTATTCCTGAATGGATCCCACCTTGCTTTGTGAAGGAGCTTGGCCTCCCAGAGGCCACACCACTCATCCAGGAGGCATTGGGTCAGTTGGATTTGACCACAGAGGGGGAAGAGTGGCTCAAGGGGCTGTGGACCTTCTTTGTCAGTGTGATCTCCACCTCCTCAGATGGGAACATGGAGTCATTCATGGATCATCTCCAGGATATGGCAGTGCTGCCTATTCAGGGGAATAAGAGAGACTTGAAGTACCTACTGCCACTGTCCTCCCTCTCCAAGGTTCTTTTTGAGTGTTACTCCGAAGTGGAAAAAGTGTTGCACAAACTGGGTATCCCTGTGCTGCGGCAGTCCCTGCTGCCCTGTGGATTTGCCCACTGTTGCCTGAAGCCAAGAGCACTGCAGGTCACAGATGCCAGGGCTGTAGTGGCCCATCTGGCAGACACAAGAGCTGATCTCTGCTGGGAGGATTTAGGGCAGCAGGATGTGACAGCCCTGTTGTACTTTTTCCAGGAGGGAAAGCTGGATTCACATGCACTGGAGCAGCTCCGGCACCTGCCTCTCTTCCAGAAGTTTGGGGGGGGCTATGTAGCTGTGGCTCCCCACCGCAAGGTGCTGCTGCTCCACAGACAGGTCCGGGGAGTGCCCTTGACTGCCCAAGCCCTGTATGCCCTGGACAAAGACATACTGCTTCTCACAGCAAGCCCGATCCATGAGAAACTGGCCAAGGATTTGAAGTGGGACTTCACAGATGACCAAAAGCTCTTCATGACTGTGGTGCTTCCCCGGCTGTCCCAGCTCACACGGCAAAACCTCATGGAAGCTGTACGCTTGTTCCTTGTCCTGAAACCCATCTGTGATGCTGAGAGCATGGAGGCCATTGTGGCAGCTTTTCAGAAGGTGGCCTTTATACCAGATGGCCACGGAACACTGCGCCTGGCCTGCTGCTTCTACCATGACATGCCCTCCTTCCGCACCCTGCGGCTCCAAAATCACTTTGTGCCTGAATCTTTCTTGAAGGAGCTGCATCCAAAGTGGGATGCTGTGGATTTCCTCCTTAAGGCAGGTGTCCGCACCAGCCTCTCTGTAGAGGATTTTGTGGCACTGGCTGAGGAGATAGAGCATGAAGCCACTCAGCCTACCTGCTGTGCTGCAGAACTGCTGGAGCGACAGCAGGAGATGCTAGAGCAACTTGCAATCCTGTTGGAAAATCCTGAGTCAGGGGGTTTCCTGAGGAAAATTGCCTCAATCCAATTCCTGCCTCCATTGGATATCCCCCCAAACTTGGTGAACCTCCACCCTCCTTTGTCAGTCTGTGCTAAGGCCGTGGCTCTGAAGGGCAGTGTTTCCTACAGTGAAAATGTGGCTGAGCTCCTGTGGACATCAGCCACCATCCTGCCAAAATCCCTTGAACTTGAGGAGAGTTCCCTGAAGGCCATGGGAGTCCTTGTAGAGAAACCCACTGCCCTGGTGGTGGCCAACCTGGAGCACGTGTGCAAGGCAGCCTGCTCGACACAACTGCAGGTGAGCACACGGGCCAGGGTGCTCCATAGCATGTACAGCTTCCTGCAGAGCCATCTGAAGGAGGTGGATGCAGAGCACCTCGCTGAGCTGCCTGTGGTGCTGACCAAGTCAGGGGACATGGCCAGGCCACAGCAGGTGGTGACATCACTCCCGGACGAGGCTGACTTTTACCCCTACCTCCTCACACCTCACCCCGATGTGGCTGCCTTTGGAGATCTCCTGCAACACCTTGGCGTTGTCCTGGTCCCCACACTGACTCACTACAGCTATGTCCTGGCCCAAATGTACCAGGAGAGCCATGGCAGTGGGACTCTTACTAGTAGGCAGAAGAAGACAGTCCTGCTGGCTACACGGCATTTCTTCCAGCTGCTGCAGGAGGAACCGGAGCCCCCTGATTGCTCTGCTGTGGCTGAGCTGTACCTGCTGAGCACTGCTGACTGCTTGGAGCTGTCCCACAGACTGTGCTTCAATGACTGCGTGCCCTCAGAGACCGCTCGGGCCCTGGAGAAGACCTTTGTGTTCATGGCTGCACTGCCAGTGTCTGGGTGCAATGCCAGGTGGCTGCTGCAAAGGCTGCCACCCCACCTGCGTCCACAGGCACTCTCAGAGGTGACAGAGAAGCAGCTGAAGGAGGGTGGTCCACAGCCGTGTCACTATGGCTCTCAGTGCCCCATGCAGAGGCGTCTGCAGACCCTGCTGATATCCCCGTGGTTTAGGCTGGGGCTGGAGTCCCTGCTGCAGTGGCAGAGCCACAAGGCAATGGCTGGAATGGAGGGGGATGATGGCTTTGCAATGGAGCAGCTGAAAGTGCAGTGCTGCAAGGACATCTGCACTGTGCTGGTGCACAGTGGAGCTAAGGTGGAGGGCAGCTCCCAGTCACAGGTTATCCATGTGTGCCCATCTGGTGGTGCCCAGCGGCTCCTCTACATCCGGCACACAGAGATGGAGCTGAACCGGCACCAGCTGAGGGTCGTGGAGACACTGGCACAGGAGATCAATAATATCCTGGGTGGGCAGCTGGAGGCACATGCTCTGTCTGTGCTGCGTGAAATGCTGGTGTGCCAGGAGCCACAGGACGTGGCCTTGGTTCTGGAGGAGAACAACGTGGCACTGGTGGGTGCTGCACCAGAGCCAGAGAAGAGGCTGCAGGAAGGGGCTGTGGCAGAGGAAGGGCCATGGGAGGATGCCAGCCTAGCAGCCTTCACGCCTCGGCGTGGTGTCAGGTGGCCAAAGGTGTGGCCACAGATCAGGGTCCAATACAAACCTGCGAGTGCCGCCCGGCACCACGGACAGGGAGGTCGTGGCTCCTGGCTGAGCAGTGAGGAGCTCATGGCCCTGACTCCGTCCATCCCCGAGGCCCTGCGTTGGCTGTGTCAGGCCACGAGTGACCTGCAGGCAGCCCACAATGACATCCGGCAATGCTGCCCCAACTGGGTGCTCTTCAAAGTGCACCAGGCCCTGGAGAAGGCGCTGCTGGCAGCTCTACTTTGCCGTGCTGAAGCCTTTGAGGGCCATGGGGGGCTGATGGGTATGGCCCAAAGGCTGGAGGCAAAGGAGCCAGAGCTGAGGGGCCTTGTCCTGGATGTGCAGTGGTTGTGTGACTGCGGCGTGGACGGCAAGGCCACACAGTACCCAAGTTACCATCCCTTTCCCATGACCCCCAGTGAGGCTTTCCACAGTGTGGATGAGGAGAAGGTCCTGAAGCAGGCACAAGAAGTGCTGGTGAGACTGAAGGACCATGTGAGCAGAAAGTGAGCAGGTCCCTTTGGAGGGGCATGGCACCTGGGCCAAGGGACCTCCAGACACCCATCAAAGCCCCACCATGGACCTGTTGTGGACTCACGGTGGACTTGCCACAGACCTTCCGCAGGCAATTCCAGACTGTCCAGCTCTGGTAGGGGACTTTTGGTGACAGATTGTCCTGATTGGCCAATTTTTAGTATTGACGCATTAGTAAACCCATGAAAAGGGTACATACGACTTTGTGTATGTTATAAGTATATAAAGTTTGTTAATCAAATCTTAAACAAGCTATGTACTTTAAGCTAAGGCCTTGTAAAAGAAAAAAAAAAGAGAAGAGGCTTTAATTAACATAACAGCCAAACAAATGAACAAAAGGTAACAACTAAAGATAACAGTTAACAGAAAATAACAAGATGAAAGGTATTCCATGACCCCCCGGGAGGCAAATAATGACTCCTAGCAACTGGCCACATAGCAGAAGATACCAGCTAAAAGTCACGTATGCAAGAAATACTAGAAGAAGAAGAAGAAGAAGAAGAAGAAGAAGAAGAAGAGTATAAAAAACTCACACTAACCAGAGTGAGGTGCATGCCTTGGTGGGCAGGAGACCTCCTGGCTGCCCAGTACTGATTTGCCTATTATCTCTTGCTCAGTAAAATAAATTGCTTAATTGGCCAGACTCTGTTGTATTTATTAGACAGAAAAACCTATAACAAATTTGGTGCTGTGACTCAGATCAAGGCAATACAGCTCAAAGCTCTCAATGAGGAGGCGCCCCACTGGACAAGTGGCCCTCATCGTGTATTTTGATGCTGAACCCTTGACCAACGAGCCCTTAAATCGGTAATAAGCAAATAAAACCGGTAACCCCTTAATCTTTTTGCACGAAGTCCAAACGAAGACGCAGCACGCATGAGTATAGGCTGCTTCCTGTTTGGTTGGGGTTGGGTTTCCTGAAGCATGCCTGTGTAAGATGTCTGGAAGGGGCGAAGTGAGAGCGGACCCTCAGTAGTGCCAGTTCCCAAAACCCCACAAGGGGCAGAGCCACGAACAAGGGGAAGCGAGTGTGTGTGAGTGGAAGAAGGCGCTTCGGAAGATGGGGCAGAGGAAAAGCAAGCCCTCTGATCCCATGGGTGGTTCTGAGGTTTAGATTAGGCTTCCGCAGATACCACTGGACAGTCCATTAGGGCTAATGATAAAATTTTAAGACGCATAAGACGCATACTCTTCTAGGCAGGGTAAGAGTAAAGTAAAAATGATACATTACTGTATAGAAATTTGGGGTGGAAGACAAATTGGGGATGACCCTCTCTATTGGCTAATGTTTAGAGCTTTTGAGGATTGGATCTGCCAGGCTTTGAACATATATGTTAATTCGAAAGAACCATTTAGCCTGGAGGAGGNTCAGGGAAGTAGCCATGGGAGGACCACAGCCTGAGATGAGATATGTTTCTGTCCCCCTTAATTTGGGGGATGTGCGGGAATTTAAGCGAGAAATGGGGAATTTGTTAGAAGATCCATTGGGGGGTGGCTGAACAAGTAGATCAGTTTTTAAAACCCAACATATATACCTGGGATGAGTTGCAGGCGATTCTAGAAATCCTATTTACTGGAGAGGAAACAGACATGATTCGGAAGGCAGGTATGAAAAGTTAAGATCAACACCAACAAGGATCTGCTGCAGACGTAAAATGGCCCTTACAAAGACCGCCATGGAATAATCAAAATGCGGTCGATAGAAGCCATATGCAGGATTTAAGAACCATCATTATTCAAGGAATAAAAGAGTCTGTCCCAAGAGGACAAAATATTAATAAAGCCTTTAATGAACATCAAAAGAAGGACAAGACTCCTACAGATTGGCTGGAAAGGCTGAGAAAAAACGTACAATTATATTCAAGCCTAGACCCCACAACACCTGTTGGCCAGGCCCTATTTAAGACTCAATCTGTTGCTAAGTCACGGACAGACATTAGACAGAAACTAGAAAAAATAGATTAGCAAGATTGGGGATTAGATGAGTTATTGTGAAAAGCTCAGAAAGTGTATGTTCGAAGGGAGGATGAAACACACCAGAGACAGGCTAGGATGCTGGTGGCAGCTGTTAGAGGAGGACAAAGGGCACCGCTGCGGGCAAGAAAACCAACTTGTGTCCCTTAAAACTAAGTTTCCGAAAGGTCTGAGAGAGGGGCAGGGAACTTTAGTTTGTTACTGTTGTAGAGGAAAAAGGACATATGAAAAAGAATTGTAGGAAAAGGATATTGGATGAGAAAATATTCAAGGAGGACTAGGGGTGTCAGAGACTCCACTTGCTGGGGACCCAAGGGAAAACAGAGGCTGTGATAAAATTAAAAGTGGGTCGTCAGCAACATGAAATCAAGTTTTTAGTGGACTCCGGAGCAGAAAAATCCACCATTCAAAAACTGCCCCGGGATTGTAAAATATTGTCTGAAACTATTCAAGTCATTAAGGCTAAAAGAGAACCTTTTGGAATCCCAGTAATACAGGAAGTAAAAATTGAAACCCCCACAAAATTTAGAATAACATCTTTGTTATTGTTGCCTGAGGCTGATTATAATTTATTAAGAAAAGATCTAATAGGAAAATTAGAAATCAGCCTAGAGGCTAGGAATGATACACTAGAGGGTAAATTGTGCCCCTTGAGAACAGCAGATGAGGAGAAAATTAGTCCCTAGGTCTGGTACACCCCAGACTCAGTAAGTAAATTAAATATTAAGCCTTTTATAGTAACCATTCGGAACCCAGAGATACCCATTAGAATCAGGCAATACCCTCTCCCTTTAGAAGGAAAGCAGCTCTGAAGCCTGAAATTCAGAAGTTGCTCAATAAAGAGTTACTTGAGATTTGTATGTCTTGTTTTAACACTCCAATTTTGTCAATAAAGAAATCAAATAGGACTTACAGATTAGTACATGACTTGCAAGAAATAAACAAAAGAACTGTAGCCTGATTCCTGGTGGTGGCAAACCCATACACTATTTAAAGTCAATTAAGCCCTGATAACCAGTGGTACAGTGTAATAGACTTAAAAAATGCCTTTTGGGCATGGGCCCTTAAAGAAGAATGCAGAAACTACTTTGCCTTTGAACGGGAAAACTCAGATACATATCGAAGACAACAACTGTGGTGGGCTGTTCTCCCACAGGTGTTTACTAAATCCTTGAACCTGTTTGGGCAGGCCCTCAAGCAAATTTTGAGAAAGCGTGAATTGAGCAAAGACCTGACATTAGTGCAATATGTAGATGATTTATTAATAGCGGGGAAGGATGAGGAAAAGGTGAGACAAGAAAGCATTAAACTTTTGAACTTTTTAAGTTTACAGGGGTTGAAAGTATCCAAATCAAAATTGCAATTTGTGAAGAAAGAAGTAAAATATTTAGGACACTGGTTAAGGAAAGGGACCAAAAAGCTAGACCCCAAGAGGGTTAATGGCATTTTATCATTACCAGTTCCCAGAGATAAGAGGCAGACTAGACAATTGCTGGGCCTTTTAGGATACTGCAGACAATGGGTTGAAGATTATAGTAAAAAAGTGAAATTCCTTTACAATAAGGTATCTAGAAATGGCTGCTGAAGTGGTCCAGGGAAGATGACGAGCAATTAGAGGCTTTAAAAATGGATTTCGTAAATATCCCTGTCATCAGCTTACCTGATATTAAAAGGCCATTCTATTTGTTCATTGATGTAGATGAGGGGACTGCCTTTGGGGACTTGGCACAAGATTGGGCAGGGAAGAAAAAGCCCATAGGATGCTTATCTAAACTCCTAGACCCTGTGAGCAAGGGCTGGCCTATGTGTTTGCAGGCTGTAGTAGCTACAGGCCTTCTGGTAGAAGAAGCCTGAAAAATCACATTTGGGGGAGAACTAAGAGGGAATTCTGCAACAGAAGGCTGACAAGTAGATCACTAATGCTAGGCTCTTAAAATATGAAGGGATTTTGATAACCTCAACTAAGCTTGAGCTTGAAGTTACAAGCCTACAAAACCCGGCTCAATTTCTGTATGGTGAACCTGTAGGAGAATTAACCCATGATTGTTTGCATAATATTGAAGAGCAGACTAAGATACAGCCAGACTTAGAAGAAGAAGAACTAGATGAAGGAGAAAAACTCTTTATTGATAGGTCATCCTGGGTAGCAGAAGGGAAAAGGAAATTAGGATATGCAATAAAAAATGGAAAAACACTCAAGGTAATAGAATCCAGGACGCTGAGTCCTAGCTTGTCTTCAAAAACCTGCAAACTGTATGCATTGTTGAGAGCCTTGCAACTCCCAAAAGGGAAGATTAGAACAATGTACACAGATTCCAAATATGCCTTTAGTATAGCACACACATTTGGCAAAATTTGGGAGGAAAGGGGGTTAATAAATTTTCAAGGAAAGGGGCTAATACATCACTAATTGATAGCACAAATTTTGCAAGCTCTACGGGAACCAGCAAAAATAGAAGTAGTACATTTAAGAGAACACCAGAAAGGATTGACCCCCCCCAATTAGGGGAAATAATTTGGCTGATCAGAGGCAAAAAGAGCTGCCTTGATGATACTCAAAAATCAGGAAGGAAATTATTTTTGTAAAAAAACTCAAAAAGAAAGCACCGGTGTCCCTGAGGAGCAGCCTCCTTTCAGTTTCACTATTCAAAAGAAAGGTAAGTTGACTCAAATGGGGGCTATCGAAATAGAGGAGGAAAGATGGAAACTCCCTGATGAGCGACAAGATCTTCCAAAAGCCTTGGCCACAAGAGTTTTACAAAAGATACACGAAAAGACCCACTGGGGAACTCAAGCTTTGGTAGATCAATTTGCCATAAAATATGTGAGTATTGGAATAAAAAATATAGCAAAAGGAGTAGTTAATAAGTGTATTACTTGTCAAAAAGTAAATAAACACCAGTTAAGAGAAAGACCCATGTGAAGGAGAGAATTAGCATACAGGCCGTTTGCAAAGATTCAATTAGATGTTACCAAATTACCTAAGATGGGGAGATATAGGTATTTACCTGTTATAGTAGATCATTTAACTCACTTTGTGGAAGCCTTTCCAACTGCCAGAGCTACGACACAGACAGTGGTTAACATTTTATTAGAAAATATCATACC
>VZTB01007465.1:7563-53249 GCA_013397245.1 Thryothorus ludovicianus
GTGGAGTCACCACCCCTGGAGGTGCCTGGATGATGATATGGTGATATGGTTTAGTGGTTTAGGGGTTACAGTGGTAGTGCTGAGGGAATGGTTGGACTGTATGATCTTAAAAGTCTTTTCCAACCTTGATGATTCTATGATTTTATGATCATTAATATCTCACTATCAAATGAATTAGTAGTATAAGATTGAAATCTACTGTACCTAAACAATTGTGATTATATGAACAAAGCCAAAAAAATGGTGTTTCATATATCCAGCAGCTAGAAGAGGCTGTGAGAATATTTTCTCTGATTTCTGCATAAGTTTTAAACATTTCAAATAATCATTGAGTAGTTCAGATAATGGGTCTGATATTTTTGAAGCTGCATCTATTTATCTGAGAAGATAGTAGTATAATCTTTACCTGGAGATTCCCACCACAGAAAATTCATCATGTCTCTGGTAGCTGGTTACAATGGTGTATTGTCCCCATTGTTAGGAAAATTACCTATTCCTAATTTAAAGTTTTCTGGTTTCAATATGCAACCATTCTTATATTGGACTCAGGCTCTCACACAAAACCAGTCTCCACTACTCAAATAATTTTCAGGGTTTTCCTTGTCCTTGTTTATTTTATTCCTTTTTAGAAGGGCAGAAATGAGAAAATTAAACATAAAGCCTTCCTAATTTATTCTCCCCAGTGTAGAATACAGGTATGAGTGTGTTATATTATTCTTACCTCTATTTTGATATACCCTTAAAGACTTTATAGAGGCTTTTGGGTCCATTTTATTTTTGACTCATTAGACTCAGATTTCATATTGACTTGCATGTCTTCTGGAATCATTAAATCCTTTCATAGCTGCTACTTTTTGGGATACTGTTCTATGTTAATGTTCTACATTCCTCATTCACATGTGAAGTTGCTCAACCTTACACTTGGGTATCTTTGAACACATTTTGCTTGAATGAGCAACTGTCTGTAATGATTTTGCTGTTATCATCTACTACCTTAGTGTCATGAACATTCATAGACATTTGCATCCAAATCATCTGAGAAAATTTTGTGAAGTATCAGCTTTTGTACTGAGAAGTTTCTGTAAAATGATGATTCTGCATTGACAACTACATTTTATTACAGATAAATTATATTTCCTTCAGGTATGAGTTTTTATTCTAAGAAAGCTATGCCCTCCTGATATTCAGTTACCCTCAGGAAGTTTTCTAATAAAAAATTAAATTAGGTTTGTCTGACAAAGTTCATTTTTTCATAAACCCATGTTGACGGTGTTATATTCACGATTATCTGTAGTTCATTCTCATATCATCTATTTTATTATTTCCCTTGGATATACATCAAGCTATTCAGCTTAGCTAGGATACCTGACTTTGTCTTATGAATATTTCAACAATCTTTTTTTCAGACTTTCCAAATTTTCCTGTTATTCTGAGATTTATCAAAATGCTAAGAGCTTGTGAACTTTCAAAATTATTAGGAACAAATGATCTAACCTGACAGATATATGTCCCTATAAAAAAAACCTCTTTATCACCTTCCTCAGTTGCCAGTGGCTTGAAAAGTACTTTCGCATCTTAAGTAAAAATATATTTTCTCATTCTTTGTTTTTTTCTGTTGAGTTTATATTTTTTTAAACTATACCACACATAGCTTTTCTTATCAGATTTCTTTACTTCCCTTTTTCCCTTCTGTACCTTCTCTCCAGAACTTCATTACTTTTTCCATCCTTACGCCTCTGCCTAGCAATTCTCAGAGACTAAGAATCAGCCTTACAAACCTCACAGGCACAGGAACAGGCCTCTCTTGATTTGTTCAGCTTCTCAAAACTCCAGCCACACAGCTCTCAGTGAGACAGGCAGACAAACATATCAAACACACAGCTTGCCAAATCCTTTTACACCCAAGAAGACTGGCAGCTTTAAATGATTTTCTCCCCCCTTCTTTTTATCTGTATTGTTTGGCTGTTAGTGTATTTACATCCCTGTCCAGCTTTACTGAATTTTAATTGGAACACTGAAATGTTGCAGGCAGTATGACAGCCAAGAAAGAATTGTTTAAACAGTAGTATTGATAAAATCCTATTACTTCTAATAAATTACTTTTGGCAGCTATACTCCTGGTTTTGGGAAGGGTAAATCCTTCATGAAATTTTACCAACCTCTCTCCCAGCCAAGTCCAAAGTTCTGTCTTTTTTTAGTTATCAAAAACATTGCTTTGACAGAGTGATTTTGTATACTCTTATTCAAAATTATATATTTTTTGTATGTACTTTCTCACATCTGTCTCTTTAGTGTCTCAGTTACAATGATGGCCTGTAGCATGATGGGTTAGCAACCACACTGGGCCTTAGATAACCTTTATTTTCACCTGGACTACGCCAATGGATTATTATATAGCTTTAGGCCTATCATTCAGCTTTATTTACACTCTGTAATATCTGCACAATGCTTTGAAATCAGTAACTAATAACTGCTATGTACATTCTATGCATTATTCTGCTCACATCTCTCAGTGTGTTCAGATACATTACACTGTGGGCTAACCTTATTTACATCTGTGTCCAAAGCAGTGACTTTTTAAAGTGTGAACTAGAAAACATAAAGCAAAAAGTCCTTTGTGTGTTAATGTTACAAGAAAATAGAATTATATTTTATCAGGGCTAAAGAAGTCAATACTTTAAGGAAAAAAAAAAGAGCTTATCTCACAAACCTTTGTTTCCAATTCAGAAGTAAATAAAACGCAATGAATAGCACAGATAGCTGTAAATAATTTTAAGTTGAAAATAAATAATCACTGAAAAAAGGCATTAAACTGCTCTTTGCACACTTTAAAAGTAAGATACATTGTAAACAGGCATTCAGGTAAAACTGATTATCAGAATATATATGGTTAGCTGCTGTAGCATATAAAATCAAGTTCCTTAATAGCTCCAGAGCAAGGAACAGTAGATCTCCCAAGTGCAATAAAAATATAAGATCAGATAAAGTGGGTAAAATGTTGAAGCCAGTTTCTATAGTTTTCAGTTAAACTCAATTACCAAAGCTGAAGCCATTGACTAACTCTGGAGATCTGGAACCCCTGACTGTGGACAAACATAATTTTTTATTAAATCTATCTGTGCCAGTGTGAAGGTTTATGTCAACATTCTTCCGTCGTTCCTAAGATTTCATTCACACTAACCAGGTTAGTCAACAAAAAACATTTACAGGATCTCAGTTATTCCACAGTAACTAAATTTATCTTAATGACATGCATTTGAGAATGCTTATGCAAACCTTTTAAGTGGCAGAATTTAGGGGGTTTGTCTGAGAGAAGGTACCACCAGGTAATGAGAAGCTGGAGTACAAACCAAAGGCAGTGTCCTCTGTGGGGAAAGCCAGATGTGGGTCCTTCCACATGTACAGTTGTTGTAAATCCTAGGGAAGGAGACAAGACCTTTCCTTTAGCCTCAGACAATAACTTCAGATTTGGTAATGAAAGAGTTCATGTAACCAAAGTAAATAAAGGTTAAGTGTACCTGGCATGCAAAAACATGTATTCTGGGAATAATATTTGAGAAGCAAAGATTAGTGCTTATATATTCCTCTTGAAATCAATAACATTTGAATGCAAAAATATTGCATAAATTGATCATTAACACCACTTAATCAAATAATCATAAGCAAGGCAGATTTCTTTGAATCAAATTGATTTAAATTCTTCATTTTAATCACAATTTAAATCAGCAAGTAAAATCTGCTGATTTAGATAATTGATGTTAATCTTCTTTTACATTTTGTATTTTACTTTAGAAAAGGTCATTTTTCTATCCTGGAATAACCTTTAGAAAAAACTAAATTGTCAAGCAGCAGAGGAATTTCTTCTACATTTATCACATATCTTCTCTTGATATATAATACATGAAAAAAAAAAATTGCTTTAGGTTTCGGCCAGTTTAAAATATATCTATTTAAAGTTTTAAATTTGTTTAGGTTTTGACAGTTTAAAATAAATGTGTTTAGATTTTTAAATTTGTTTTTTGGTGGAAAATGGTTAAGAATTCATTTGGGTTTTTAATAACTATTAGCTTGTTTTTTAAAAGATTACTTGTGTTTTCTCTCAGGCAGGAGAGAAACTAAGGTGCAACTTAAAATATACAGTCAAATTTTAAGTCTTTTTCCTGAATTAAATAAAGGTACCATGAAATATGACAGACACATATGTAGACTAAAATGTATCAAGTATGTTAAAATGTTTAATGACTGATTTTTACTTTTTTTTTACAGAGGAGAATTTATTGCTATGTTTAATACATTTTCTGAAAACAACAGGCCATATTTTAAAAAACATATATATTTAATCATTTAGATGATGACTGCTGTATTTTCAAAATCACAGTAAGGATTTGGTATATGTTTATGCATATTGGAAAATTTAACTTGGATATATGTCTGTGGTTTTGTACCTATGTAAGCTAAAAACAATTCAGTAAGAGTTTTTTCTATCACTTTTAAAAAGTTCTTGATTTTTGCCATGACCATATATTGGTATGCTGAAAGAGAAAAATAATGTTTTCAGCTTGCCAGTCTCAAACACAAAAAATTACTGTGTGTTTGCAACTGAAATTGAGATCAAAAGTAGTTAAAGCAAAAACTCTCTGCACTGTGTCCTTTTATTAAAATAGATTAAATAATATTATAATAGCTTAAAATTAAGTTATTCAGTACCTGTCATCACATTGACCTTAAACTTCTGTATTATCCATTTATCTTTTTGTGTGCACTCCTGGATAGTTCACTGATGGTTGCTTTACATTGTTATGTAAAAAAGCAATCAATAAGCCAATTCTATTGTCCTTTTATAACCACTGCTCATGTGTCTAACATTGGTTATTAAACATAGAGACGTGAAATTGTCAGTGTTGTTACCTATTTAACCTTTTCTATTACAGGATGATTCTGTACATAATACAGCATAGCTCTGTTCCTTATAGCTGAAAAATGCTTATTAATTAATAATGGAACCATGAATCAATGACCTTATGGCTACCCAAAAAGATATAGAAACAGATGTTATGTGGCCAAAAAAACTAAAAATCAAATTCTGCCTGCTGGTCCTATCTTTTTCTATGACAGAACAGCAGACCTCATGAATAGAAATGTTATCTTAAGTAAGTTATCCAGACATAACTTCCAAAAACCTCCCTCACACTTCTCTAACCAAGATGATTGGATTCATGTATTTATAAGTGGCTGAATAATTGAAGACAAAAATGATCGCATTATCAGCTCAAATTGTAATAGTGGCCAGTCACAATGGCCATTCTTTGGGTAGGAATTGGACCAAATGAAATCCTAAGGCCCCTTAACAATTAAAACAATTATTTATTTCTGTGCTTTTGTGATACTGAAGAAGTATGCAAGGATTTTGGATGGTGGGGCTAAAATTAAAAGTTTTCTTACCTCAATTCATTAGGAAGTGAAAATGTAATTCACCCTGTCTTACACTGAGGAACTGACTGAACAATGTCCTAAAACATTTTTTGCCTGTTAGTTTGGTGTTTCACAGGTGAGTAAGTATGCTGGGGTTACAAGTATAGTGTGAAAATTTTGTGTTATTGTCAACTCAGTTGTTGGAACATATTGGCTTTGGTAAGGTTTTGTATCAAAAGGATGTGAAAGGTATTTTTAGATTATATATATTATCATGCAGCCTCATTCTTTGGATCAAAGATTCAGAGGAAAATGCCAAGAAATGTGCCAAAAGAAAACAGCAGTTTGGGAAAAGTGCTGTGAAAGGTGCTTAGATAAGTAAAGCTAATATACTTTCACATGACTTCATAACATTTAGAAGTCTATTTTTTACATATATATATATATAGTCTATTGTGCAGTCAGAGCATATACATTACCATTAAAGAATAGTGATATAGTTTGTATTAAAATATAACAATCAATCATCTCTAGGATTTTAAAATTTAACCATATTATTCATGTACAGTGAAAGTTCCTTGATGTATGGAAGAGTATAAAGGGTCATTTAAATTGTAAGAAATATGGTGTTTGGATAATTAGGAGGCATAAACCTAAAGCCTTTTATGATATTCATTTCTATTGCATTAAAATAAGGAAGATTCAGATAATGATCTGAATAACAATGAGCACTGGGTTAAGCTGATGTTCCCAAGTGGACTAGCTTTATGTACTGAATTCAAATATGTGGAATGTGGTTATCTACTGATATTTAATCTCTTTCTCCTTCTTGGCTTTTGTAAAACTTAGAAGTGAATAGTTATTCTGAAAGTAATGGTTTTCCTTTTCCCTCATGTTAGTAGGAAAAAAGAACTTTCTCATCAATCAGATAAATGGCTTTTAGACCTTTTTTTATACATTCTAAATTTCAAGAACACTAAACATAAAGTATTAAAAACTGCTTAATATCTGAGACATCTGAAGCTAAGATATATAGCAGTACACCACTACACATATTAACTCATCTTTGTTCATGGAGTCTTTCCCCATTCATATATAATGCACACAGTAGCTCTGACTTTGGTTTTGTGCTTTTCCCTTCAGGTTTGGATATATTCTTCATAAGGATGATCCCATGCTCCAGAAAATTGATCTAGAAACGATGTCGTACATCAAGACCATTAGTCTAAAGGATTATAACTGCATTCCTGAGTCACTGGCTTATACACATCTTGGAGGATATCTTTTTATCTGCTGTAAGCCTGACACCACTGGGGCTGTCCTGCCGCAGCTCATAGTGGACAGCGTGACCGACTCCGTGATCGGATACAACGGCGACGTGACGGGCACGCCACATATCTCCCCAGATGGACACTACCTTCTCAGCATTGACGACGCAAAAGGCCTCATGAGGATCCAGTCCATAACAGTGAGAGGAGAAATACAGGATGCATTTGACGTTCACACTAATTTGCACATATCTGATGTAGCTTTTCAGCCATCCTTCACTGAAGCTCATCAATACAACGTCTACTGCAGCTCCAGCACACAAACTGATGTTCTCTTCATGGAGCTCTCCTCTGGCAAGGTGAAGATGGTGAAGAGTCTGAAGGAGCCCATCAAGGCAGGTGAATGGCCTTGGAACAGTAAGAACCGTCTTATAAAAGACAGTGGCCTTTTTGGTCAGTATCTCATGACCCCTTCCAAGGAATCTCTGTTTATCCTGGATGGACGGCTCAATAAGTTAAATTGTGAAATCACCGAAGTTGAGAGAGGCAACACAGTCATTTGGATAGGAGAAGCATAAGAATCTGTGTTAGATAATTTACTGCGTTAATAGTTTTACAGTACATTGCACTTAAATTACACCATTCTACAAATCTACACAATTTTAATTTTAAATTGTAGGCCCTTCTATTCCTGTTATTTCTTTGACATGTACACAATTTGAATCAACTTCCACAAAAGTGACTAAAATTATGACTATTTGATAATGGTACTCCTTATTAATTATCAACTGAGATTATGTTGTTTGAAACAACCAAACATTAAAATTGATGATAAGCAAACTAAATTACTGTAAAAAAAGAAGAAAATAAACATACTAAAAATGCTTCAGGAAATTTACTATGATACCTTGCATTTGTAAATGCGAGACTTAAATATGATTCAAATTTTGTTTTGTTTTGCTTCAGACACAAAACAAGAGCTGTTGTACAACAACCTTTAACTCCTAAAGCTGAAATGTTATGTCCTGTCCAATCCATTGCTAAATCTTTTTGTGCCTTGAAGCGAAAGTCTCACAAGAAAGACAAACATATAAAATGTAACATTTATTCCCATTATGGCTACAGGATTGCTCGTCATTGGAACGAAAGTTTTGCTATCAAATTCTAGGTGTCAAGTTGTGCAACATACGTGGACAGGAAAAAAAAAAGAAAAATTATATTTGCAGTGTTTTCTGATCACTGCATTTTGGAGTTTATTTTTATGGTGTCTTAGTTGAGAAAGCTGCTTGCAGAAGCTTAACCTTTTTTTAGAAAATAATAGATGTTAGGTTTCTCAGCTATCACAGGGTGGCATCAGCAAGGAGTTGCAAGTTTACTGAAGAGAAATATTGAACATCCTTTCAGAGTATACTACATTCTAAAAACCTGGCATCAAAGCTTCACTTATATAATTGAGGAAACTGTTAATTAAACATAAAGAAAATGCGTTTTAAGAAAATGAGAATGCAAAGAACTGAAGTCTACAATCAGTAGAGAACATTTTTGCTTATTCATTGAACCATTGATTCTTATTTGTTAAACCATTTGGTTAGCTCAACAGGTTTTCTAGTCCTTGCATCCAACTGGATTAGTGCAAAAAAAAAAAACAAAAACAAAAAACAAACGACAAAAACTTTGTATTTTTTATAGTTTGTTTACTTAGTATTCTAATATAACAGTGGTTAGATATGTAAATGGGAAAAATAAGATTCCCAGAAGTAGAAAACAAGTCAATAGAAAGCCAGCAGTGAACATCTATCCAGACTCAGAGCAATGACTTAGAAGTTTGAGAGTATTTTTATTTTTATTATGTTTTTGCTAAAGAATGCTTATAAGCTCTTAAACTGACCTCCATTTACTGAAGGCAATCAGAAAAAAAAATATCTTTTTTTAAACAAAGTTTTACTGCAATTTAGATTGTGTAAAATTGCTTCTAAATCTGGAATTTTCTAGCATTGTAATATTGTGTGCATTGAGCATTCTGCCCTGTGTGGTACAGTAGATCTCTCTTTAAGCTTGAGCAAACCTCCTGGTAAGTAGCTTTAACTGAGATAAAAAATTTGCTTACATTTCTAGCTACTGAATCTATTTTCCTTTTTAAGAACTCCTCTTCATTGTGAACAAACAATATTCATGTAAACTGTCTGTTACTCAATTGCAGTAGTCTGTCTCATGCAGTTTTTGTTCTGTAATTTATACCATGTGAATGTTCTGTATGTAGGAAATGCTTGAAAAAAAGGAGAATAAACCCCATAAATTTTAAACAGTCCTGACTTTGGTGAATCATCCAATTAGCCACACTGAGCTGGCAAGCAAAACTGACTATTTGAAAGCACCTATTGTTTTAAATAGATGTATTTATATATATGCAAAATCATATGCAGTGTGGAAAGAAAATTCTTTAGAACAGCTTAAGTAACTGGAAAATTTTCCTTTGGCTCCTACCAAGGAAAGCTCATCTTACAGAACAAGCTCATCTATTAGCACATTATCTAAAGCACAAGTACAGGCTGAGTGGAGAATGGGTTGAGGCAAGCCTTGGGAAGAGACACTTGGAGTGTTAGTGGATGAAAAGCTCAGTGTGACTCAGCAGTGTGCACCTGCAACCCTGAAATCCTGGTCTGCATCAAGAGAGCAATGATCGGCATGTTGAGTGACATGATTATTGTTATTGGCCTTCAATAATTCTGCTTCTTTTTTGACAATATTTTGCAGACTGTGTGTGCAAACAATGGCCACAACTTCTCACCATTGTTTTTTCAGTGAAGTTAAAGAAATGTTGGATCATTATGGTTGCTTTCATAGCTCTTATAGTTGAAGTTCAGCTTTCCCAAACACAGATGGCCTGACTGAAAGCTTTAATCTGAGTGAGGGGAATAGCTGAAACCTGTTTCCATATTTTGCTAGCAGCTTTATGAGGAAAGCTGATATAAGGGGTTTTTTTCAATCCAGGGAGGCCTAACAGCAGCCTGCAAGTAACCATGGGAGGTTGTAAAAGAGACAGGATTAGATTCTTCACAGCTGTGCATAGCAGGAGGACAAGACAGCAGCATAAATTCAATCAAGAGTTTCAGGCTGGATATAAGGAAAAGCTCTGATGACAGTCAAGCATGGGAGCAGGCTGCTTAGAGAGACTATGCTGCCTCCATCCTGGGAGATTTTTAACCTCTGTCTGGATCATGCCCATCTGGTCTTTAGTGGAACTAACGCTGTGGCTGTGACTAGCAGTGTCAGACTAGAGACCTGCCAATGGCCCTTCAAACCTCAGTTTTCATGTGATTCTATCATTACAACTTGGGGATGGAGACTTAATTTCTTTTAGTTGTTTAAGTTTCTGATTAAGTTCAACGTAAAACCTGCAAGTGTTATGGTTTGGCTAAAGTATGGCCTAAGAAAAACTCAAAAAACAGCATGTTTTGTCATTTGAAATCCTTAGCTTAGAACATCTCACTTTAAACCAAAGTTATTCTCATTTGAAAACTGGAGCACGTTTCTTGGATTCCAGGAAATCCTTAGCTGATTGTAGAACTTGAACAGGATGAACTATGCAGAGGTAAGTGCTCCTTTTGATGTATCTGAAAAATAGATATGGCAGAGGGAAGGAGGACTTGAAAAAACCATTGTAGATAAGATCTAAGTATGTGTCCAAATGTGAACATAGCCACTTAAGTGTATCCTTGGTATTAGATTTTCTAGTAAATCTTTTCTAGACATTTATAGTATGGTTCAGTAGTGTAATAAAATGATCTGTTAAATTACTAATCAATTTAAGAGAGCTCATGTCATAACTATAGTCATGTCCTCAAAAGAAATACTATAATGCAGACAAAGTCCTATTCACTTCTCATCAGTTTGTCCTTTGCCTATGGATCTTCATCTTAAGCAGTTCCTAAAGAAATCAACTGAAAACTTTGTTTTGAGGTTAGCAACTAGAATGTAGAACTCAGAAGAATTGTAAGTACATATTTAAGCATTATTTAGCTGCAGTGACCCATAATTTATGTATTAAATTTTTTATGAATACTGTTGTTAAATGAGCAAAAACAGTCATAATTTTGTATCTACAAATCCTAATTTCAGCCAATTTCAGAAAGCGACAAGATAGAGCATGAGAGGTGACAGAGTGGAAAAAGTCATTCTGTACATACATACACTAATTAGAGAGATGTGAGATGGAGCCCAGCAGCTGAGAACCTTTGCACCTGCACCACGCTGACGCTGTTTCACTGTGACCAATCTCCCCACAATGGACGAAGACTTGGAGTAGAAGGGGAAAAATAATGAGCTCGGGGAAGAATGTCAAGAATGTCAAGAATAACCAATTATTGTAAAGAAAGATGCATTTTTTAGAGGGAATGAAAAGTAAACTTTGGCTTACAACTGTACCAATGAGTCATCAGGTTGTATAAACAGCTTTCCCTGAGATAATTAGTGGAGACCACTGTTCTGAGCTAGCCAGAGCAGCACTGGGGGCAAAAGTGTGTGTGTGACTCAACCTAAGGTTAAGTTTGAAAACTGGCCAGCTACTAAAACGAGCTTTGAATAGAGTAATGGCCTTGACCTTATTCATCCCTTGTACTCCTTTCTGGTGCCTTGACACACCCAGCACCATGATGATGAGAATGCAGGGACTGGCAATGGGAACCATGTTTGCATGGTGATTCAACTGCATATAGCTACATCGTGCTTCTGGTATGGTTTCAGTGTGCTGCTGTAATACTCTATGAAGTCAAAATGCCATGAAACGACAATTATATAAAGTAAAGTATTAAACTTTAAATCCTCCTAATGTGGAACCTCTAAAAGAACCGAGTCAGAGGATGCTGAACTCCTACCTCCACACACTATCAGTTCATTTTATGAAATACTGGAATTAAAAAAAAATAAAAGTCAGCACTTACAGTACTTCAGGGCATCACAATAATAATTAAATTTGGATGGAATGGGTGAAATTCTACTCATGCTGATGTTAGGAGCATTTCATTTTATAGTCAGTGAGTATCACATCATGCAGAACACAGTAAAGGCTGTGTGCTGAACTGTCTCCTTGTTATATTGCGGAAGGAAGAGATTCTGACAGGTCTGTAACCTGAGAGTTAAGAGATCACCATATAAGATATGTTTATGTTCCTTAGCACAGGTAATTCAACTTCCAGATTGTTCAAGGGGTTTTATATTGGGGTGTTTTTGTTTGGATTTGAAGGGTTGTTGATTGAGTTTTTGTTGGTTTTTTTTGGAGGGAAAAAGACAGAGGATTTTTTTTTTGTTGAAACAATATGAAACTTTCAGAGAAATTACTAACAAGACTATGTGTCAAAAATCTATTGACATTACTGATAAAAATTCGTACACAGGAGTTAAATACATATTTCACTTGAATCTATCCTGCCTGTCACATTTTAATGGGTTAAATGCCCTGTTGGTGTGCCACTACTTTAAAAATGATTTAAAACTGTCTTCAGTGAGCTATCTTTCACAAAGTATGACAAATTCAGTTACTGATAAAAGACTGAAAGAAACTGGAATTGCCTTTTTCTACATAGAATTAATGCATGAAAGATTGCTTCTTCTAGCTTATGAATATTAAACTTGTTCTTATTTTAATCTAATAGATGAAAAAAATAGCTTCTTGTTATTAGTCATGATGTTAATGTTCTTATTTTTAATCTTCTCAAGGTATATGTCCTTTGCACAAGGATGGACAATAGTTCTCTCTTTTTGCAATGTTTCTTTTTATATTTTTCGCTAGTAATGATAACGTAGGTGTATACTTTCTTTTTAATTGTCATTGTATTTGCCTGGTAATATTTTTCAGTACTTTCCTTGTATAAGATTCAAGAGAAAAACAAACCACAATTCACCATACCCCAGTAACTTCTTGGAATCTTCCATAAGAAGATTCCTTTCCCCACTCTGAGCCCCATCTCAGTAGACCTGTGCTAAGTCATTGCTAATGCTGTGGCCAATATTGTGAAGAAGAAACGGCATAAGGAAGAATTATTGCATAAATGAGAAGGGAAGAAGAGCTAAGTCTCCAAGTTATGGCAAAATCAATTTTTAATTGTACTAATTAAAATTGTAAATAAATATCCATTTTCTCTATGTTGACTGTAAAGATTAAGTAAGGAGATACACCTGTAAACTTTACTTGGATGCTCTTTCAAAATAAGCTTTCTCCCTATACTTTGGGAGCAGAACAACATAATTTAATGCTGTTCAGGCTAGACCTCTATAATCTGTCCTCCATCATTCAGTGGCTCCTGGGTCCTCTGAATTTCCAGTTAAGAGGACATCTGGGTGGCATTCATGCTATCTTAGAACTGTAGGATCATAGAATCAGTAAGGTTGGAAAATAACTTCAGGATCAAGCCCAAATTTTGACTGAACACCACCATGTCAAGAAGACCATAGTACTGAATGCCATGTTCAGTTGTTTCTTACACTTCCAGGAATGGACATTCCACTGCTTCCATGAGCAGCCCATTCCAATGTTTAACTGCTTTCAGTGATTAAATACTCCCTAATGTCCAGCCTGAACTCCTCTGGCTGTTGCTCTTGTCCTGTCACTGGCTGTCTGGAAAAAGAGGCTGACCCCCACCTGGCTAAACTCTCCTTTCAGGCAGTTGGAGAGAGTGATATGGTTACCCCTGAGCCTCTTTTTTTCTAGATTTAACAACTCCAGCCCACTCAACTGGTCCTTGTAGGACTTAGTCTCTAGACCCTCCATTAACTTCAGTGCTTGACATGTTCCAGCCCCTCAAAATCTTTCTTGAAGTGAAGGGCCAAGGACATTATTCAAGGTGAGGCCTCAAAATGCACCATTTAGCTACAGGAGTGAGCCTCCTTCCCATACAATCAGCATGACCTTTGGAGTTATATTTGATATTCAGATCAATTTTGGCTAAAATGATTATTCATTTTCATCTTAAATCCTATTACATTTCTACAAAATATTGCTTTTACTTTACCTGTTTTGCTAAACTCTATTTTACTTGGATGACCTCAGTCTTGGGATAAAGATTTTTCTCCTTCTGACAGTCTTTAAAACCCAAATAGAACACCTTCCATTCACTTCGCTAAAGAGAAGTGTTTGCTTAGTTTTTCTGCGAATCTTTGTTACTCTGTAGGAGAATGGATATCATTGTAGAACTAGTCTTTTGTACCCCCTAGCAGCAGGACTTTGTGTGTACTAAGGAGGAAAGCCATGAAAGAGAGAGATCACCACATCATTGAAGATCTGTGCAGGACACAAAAGCCAGAAGCTCTATAGTACTTTCATCTTATGTTTATCTCCTGCCATTTTACATGCCTGTTGTGCTGACAGGTACAGGGACATAAAATAGTGGAAGTTGGTCAGTGCACTTTAGGGTTGGGACCAAGCAGGTGGAACATTATCTTCAGTTTAGTACAGGAATCTTCAGTGGTTTTGGGCTCAGAATGCGACGAAGACAAGCTCAGTTCCAGATTTCAAACTAAACTTTACACACAGCTCTCTAAAACATGGGGTCTAACAGAACTCCAGTCAATGCCATGGCACTGCTGTTTTGGGCTGGGGTCAGAGAAGTTAAAATGTTGCTTGAGTTTTTCATTATTTTATTTTTCATCATCACTTTTAATACTTGTTTTGGGACCCATAACCTGTTCTTCTATAACAGAAATCTTCTGTAACAGAAATCTAGAAATCTTCCTACTTGTGCCATCTTCCTTTGTGCTGATAGCAGAAATGATTGCATGTCCCCATTTTTCATGTTTGCCCTCATTTTGTTTACCAATGTAAATAAGTGCATGAGATACAGTCGAGCTTTGATGTTCTTGGGTTAGAGGCCTCTTAGGAGGAGATAAACTGCTAATTAACTACTTACCATGTTGAGAAAAAAACAGAAATATTTGTACATATATGAAGCCCTTCTTCAAAAAAACTTAAATATCTGATGAGTTTATAAAATGAAGGGCTTATTTGACCACCACACATACATGAGAATGTCTAATATGCTACCTGGTGTTTCACAGAGTATTCTTCTGGTTTCTTAAACATTTTAAATGTGCCAAGGACTAGACAGACTCAGTTCAACAAATGTGATTTTTCTTTAAGGCTTTTGTTAATACTATATAATACTATATACTATAATACTTCTATTGTTTGGGTTTTTTTTACTAGAAAAGTTATTTTTAAGATCTACTAGACCTTATTTTATTTAGACATTCAGTTACTGACTGTAGATTTTCATTCACTGAGATTCTTCATGACTAACACACCTTACAGAGAGATGATAATTTAGTAATATGAAATAAGAGAATTAAACTTCTCCATTGTTTCTCTAAATATACTTCCATTTGAATGACAAACTTCTGGGGAATCGAGGTCATCATATGACCACTCTAATATTTTCATATCAATATAATTCCAAATCAGTCTTTCATTCTTCAAAATCCTCTTTTTTTCCTGACACATAGGCATATAATAGAAAGCAGGAAAATAGAAAACTCTTTTCCTCTTTTTATTCTAAAGTTCAGTAATTTTTAACTATTTTTCTAGGTATTAGTTTACACAAGTGAACTACATGGTTGAAATTCATCAACTCTGATTTTCAGATAGTGTTGTATTGCCAGTCATGTCTTCTCTTGTTCAAGGCAATCTTTGTTTTACATTGAGACCCTCACAATTTAAAGACTATAAGTGTTTGAACCATTATATGTACTGAGAACCATTTAGCTTGTAGAACAAGCATAATTTTGAAATATTCTTTTTCAACTGACCAGAACAAGTATGAAATATTGCCTCTAAATAAAAAAGGAAAAATATTTTCATCAGAGTAAAAGATTTTTAGTATCTAAAGTCAGAATTTCAGCATCCAATTACACTTTACCAGTAACATGGCTTTCCTTTTCACTATCCATTGTGTAACAAAGTACATTTACATCAAAATACTCTAGTAGCAGACAGTGAATAGGGAGGATGATATTAATGTTGTGATTAGTGATCACAAAAAAATTCTTAACAAAGAATCTAAACTCAGAAAATAGTGAAATATTTTAAAATTTCAGCTACACCCAAACCATTAATAAAGAGTACCCAAAGTATAGGAGGAAATCAAAAGAAGAAAATATGCTTTACTCTGGATGTTTTGCCTTCCAATTCAAAATGGTATCAAGTATTATTGATTTTAAATACTGTAATTCTTCTGTTTTTTTCAAATATATACAGTGTTAAGGATATCATTGATGACTAGATAATTTCCATAAAGTCCAGTTAATTAAGTGCATTTAATTTTCCTTTATAATTTTAAACTGTATTAAACTGCTTCTTAGCTATTTCCCTTCTCAGTGTTATTTATCCCAATATTTTACTTTGTGCACATGGTTTATCCTCTGTCTTCACATAAATAATGATTCCATCCAGAATATTTGTTTTATTTGATTTTAAATATTAAGTAATACTTTTTGTCTGAGGAGAAATAATGCACTCTGGCTTGTTCCTGGAAGTTTAAAGAAGTCAATGTTCTATGAACTGCCTTTCTCTTGAGTGTGATGTTGATAGTTTTCAGTTCAAGAAAGGTCATCTTTCTGTCAGGAAAGTTTTGTCAGAAATTCTCAGAGGAATTGCTTTGGCATTATATATAAAATCCTTAAAGCAAAGTATTTGGTAGACAAAATAGGATTTGTTTTCCTTCTGGCTGTTTGAAAGATGTTGTTATATCAGTAGATAAACAAAAGCAGCATTTGGGAAGAGCAAAAACCTGAAACAACTTTTCTTTCCTTACTGGTGTTCATAAGGCTGTGTTGACAGGAGAGTGAGGACATACAGTTTTAATCTGTAAAGAAGCCTGAGTATTTTGGAATACGGAAAAGAGTTGGAGAACAATTTACTTTTATTTAATCTGTTTTTCACATGCATTTAAAACTAGACTTTTCATATCCTTCAGATGTTTGGTAACTAGGACAAGAAAACACCCTTGGCACACTCCACGGGCAAATTCAGATCCTGAACAGACCTGAGAAGAAAACATAAAAACACAGAAAAATCCAAGAAAATAAAAATGTATTTTGCTATTACAGTACTTAGTCTGCTTCAATAATCACAAAGAAGGTGTGAACTTTTCCTATTACCAAATATTGTACAAATAGTATTCTGTTTGGAAATCACTTAGCATGATTTAATTAATTTTAGTGAAGTTGTTCTTGTCTTCCAGTAGGATACACTAGACTCAGTTTCATCTTACTGTTTCTGAACATCCAAGATTTGTGGAGAATGAAGTCTGCTGTAATTTGAGAAGAGTGTCACAGAGCCACACACTACAGTCATTACAGAGCAGATACACAATAGTTTAATCCAAAGTAGACACAATGTGAGGATGTCTGGGGTTTCTCCAAATGAATTGAAACATGCAATTGTATGTCCTAAATTGCTGAAGGGTAAAATTTATCATCATACTTAAGTGTCATCTTGGTGGTTACATGTGTATAATATCCTTTGAGTATTTCTGTAGAGAAACAAAAATGGTGGAGGACTGGACTAAAGCAGAGCTTGGCCTGAACTTTGGAGCTGGGAGTGGCATTTGCACCCATAGATGAAAGCCCTGGATCTTCTAATGCAGCATGGGGAGAGTTGGTGTCTCAGGAAAAAAACTTGATAGAACCCATTGAGCTGAATGGGTATTCTTGCTTCACTCAATGCAACATAAATAAATTAGGTGGCAATTTCCAGGCTTTTAGATTTATATTGAATATTGCAGATGAATTTTTAATAATTTGATTAGATTATGTTAGAATGATATCAAGGACAGGGTAAGAACACCCTACAGAATTAGACTCTGCTATTTGCCTGAAAAGCCTACTCTCTGCTTACATGGGTCTGAAAAACGTCCTCAAATTTTTCAACATTATGGGAGTATAGTCAGATCTTGATATGCCCCAAAAACAGACACTTTGTCTTCCGGAAATAACGTTGGAGGAAGCTGACCTGCACAGAAGAATTTAGAGTCCCAAGTTTTGGAGGCAGGTAAGCAGAGTTTCTATGGATCTAAGTTTAGTACTCAAGCATTTTATATGGTTCATAGGTCTAAAACTTAATCGGGAACCCAGTGGAATTCACAGCATGTGAATGGAAATTTTGTTAGAAAAGATAACTGTATTAAGCATCATAATATCTTGTGCCTCAGCAACCCTATCACAAATTAAGTTTTCAAATAAAATGTGTATAAATTCTAACCGACATAGTCCACATGTTACTATTATAAGCATAAATGAAGTAAATATTTTCTTCTGTTTATAAGATATCACCACTGTACCTGATCTCAAGGCAGGTCAAGCAAGTCCTGATCAATTCTGATCCATGAAGTTTAAAAAACCAAAAGAAACAGTACTGGGAGAAACAATGACATACCAGGAAACTAGTTCAGTTTGTTTTCCTCTTTTAAGCAATAGAGTGGCAATATAAAAAAAAACTGAGCAAGCTTTGTGCTATTTCTCTGCAATAGCTGCCATTTGGTTTGCACACTCTTGCAGATTACAAGCAAATGCCAGAATTTCTAATTGCTCCTCTGCTGCACAAAGTAACGATTGTGGCTTTTCTCTTAACTCTGGAAAAACATGCAAACAAGGCCCTGCAAGCAGGAAATAAAGGGACTTCTTCAGTTTGTTACATTTATACTGTCAGACTCCAGTTAAAAATTCAGTATGACTGGGACAAACAAACTTTAATCAGCTTACTGGAAGCCTCAGTCAGAATAGTGCCACTGTTCTCATTGTTAGCATTCTTTTGTTTTAGAAAGTTTGAAAGGTTTTCCTTTGCTCCATAATATTCTCTCTTGCTAATAGCTGAATTGGAGCAGTATGTGGCTGTGTGTCATATCTCATTTTTATGCTGGGCATACACGTTGTGTGACATTCAGAGGCAAACACCTTTATCCTGGAGCCCCACAAGTACTCGGTGGGATCTGCTGGCTTACTCAGCACACAATACCAACTTATGTTTGAATTTGTCAGCAACTTTTGTCACAGTCTCAGGCAAGATGTTTCCAGCAGGATCTTTCCATTTTCTCCTCTTTAGTGTTCCTTCTTAACATAATCTGGAAAAACCAGCAAGGGCAATTTTTTCTGGGAAGGACAGATCTCACAAACATTTAGACCTTCATTAACCTGTGTACAGTTGGACTCAATGATTTTAAAGGTCTTTTCCAACCTAAATGATTATTCTAGCAGTTTTGAACTTTTCCATATTGAACATAGAGATTAGAAATAAATTGAGATTTTGACATGACATTTCATTAATACCTTGTCCAATGGCATTAGCATTTCCATATATTGCTTGGAAATACCAATAAAATACTAATTCAAGAACACCTTTTCTATAGGTCTCTCATCATCAAATAGTATTCCTCTGCCTTTCTAGTCTTGTGCAAAGTCCTGAATCACTGCTATTGACTTTCTAGGCACCACACAGGAACTGTACACTATTAAATATTAACTGTTTTGTTACTCAGTCATTTCGCTGTCCGTGGCTATTCGTACAAACCTTTAATTAAGAATTCTGCTGGATTCAGCTTTTCAGGGAGGCACTATGAGGGATTACTGCTTTAATGACTCAGACCATGTTGTCATGAGTGAAATGTTAAAATTTCTTCATCACTATCAAAGCTGAGGTAGCCTTGCAAAGAGGCAGAACTTGAACTTTTCAGGATGAGGAAAGTCAAACTCAAATGTAGGTTACCTGTCTCCACAGCTATGCTATATTTTAACTGGTGTTTCTAGGATTATCCTTCTAGACTTTACTAATATGCACTTTGTTAAAATGCTTGGGAGATTTTAGGTCTTAAAGAATAAAATCCCAGATTTCTTCTGTGAAGTCTTATGAGGTAATTGCCTGCAGCAAGGTCAGCAACAGCGCAAAGTCTGGGTAGACTCTGTCTTAGCACCTTCTCTACTCTCTTGAGAGTTTTACTGAAGGAACTGAATGCTGGATTGACTTCTTTCCATCTTTACATTCATGTGGCACTCATTTGTGCTTTCAGATTTCTTAAACTTTAGTAACTGTCATCACTGAAAGGAATTTCAATTAAATATATGTAAAGGGGCTTTTTCTGTGACTGAAATGTTACTTTTTACGTTACAAACTTCAGAAGAGAGTTTGCTTGAATGACTGATGCATGTACAATTGAAGTTGTTTAAGAACATCAAGTTGTGTTTCTCTAAATAATGTTTTTCCTTTTCCTTTTTCTCTAGTCTTCACCCATCCATTTTTCCTGCAATGTGTTATATACATAGAAAAGCATGTTCTAAAAATGAGAATTCATAACATATGAAGAACAAGTTTAATGGAGCTCTGAGAGACTTGGTCAAGTACAAATTGTCCCTGGTCAAGGTAGGGGAATTAGAACTAGATGATCTTTAGGGTTCCTTTCAACCTAAAGCTTTCTGTGACAACAAATGTGTTTTACATACTGAATGTTAGAATAATTCCTCTGGGACTGTATGTAGGATTGAAACATTTTTTGTGGTTCACTGCAAATCCACATACAATTCTGCCTGTGATTTTCTAATACAATTCTAATTTGCTTTTTTCATTGGACATATCAAACATGAAATGCATTCAACAATATCTGAGCTTCCAAATTCATATTTAGCCTACATATGAATTCCTGACTTATCATAAAATTCAGTCTTTTCAATATTTTTTTCCCAGACCTGCATTACTTCATTGTAGCTATCAACATAGTGGTGAGTTGCCACATAGCAGAATCAGAAGTATCTCAGAAGTATCCTGGGGAAGCCATTCGCTGCACTAAGGCTTGGAGGCTCAGTGACCAACGCTGCCACCCAGTGTGACAGCAGCTCTGGTCCCTCCCACGCGGGTCGGCGTCAAGCCTCCAGCGCTTGCGGCACCGCCAGATGCGTCCCTTGGGGCAGGGTCTGGGATGTCACGATTTCCAAAACAAGCCCCACAGTTAAGTTTCTTGTGCAGCGATCCATATGTTCAGAGAAAATTCATCTCAATACTTTTAAAGCACAAAAGTTTGACATTCAGCTCGTGGTAATTTTTAAATGTGTGAGCTTGTGTAGGCTTTTGTTTGGGTTTGTGGGGTTTTTTGCCAATATTACTTTTTCTTTTTTTCCACCACCTACAGAGTGCTTTAACTGCCATATTACATTTTTTATCTAACTTTCTGACCTAATAGTTTTAATCTCTTATTCAGATCTCTCCATTTTTTTCCTGCATCCTAGGCCTTGTTGAATTATCTTTCTTTTTTCAGACTATAATGACTGAACGGTCAAATTCTGTCATTGCATAATCCACTAAAGCAATTTGCTGTTTCAGTGAGTTTTACCTGACCATTATTGCTGCTTTTTCCCTTCCAATAAGTTGGTAAATATGACATTTTCCATGAGCAAGGCTACAAAAGGCTACAGATTTTTTTGTTGACCTAATTGTGCCACTCAGAACTTGTTTGGACTTGTCTTGACCTGAGACACTTTTATTACCTTTTTATAATTCTCTGTTGGTCTAATTCCTAGCTTTAGTTACCCCCTGTGCATAGACTTGACTATAAAGGTCTGACAGACCAGGTTATTCACTCTTTCCCTAAAGATTTGTAGCCCCTTATGGCAAATAAATTTGAGGCAGGCCACGGTGCAGTCTTTAAACTTCAGCTGAGAAACAGTGATAAGAAAGATAGTCCCAGCATAATGAGGCAGGAGGGATCCTGTACACACACCTTAACTGAAAACATGGATTTGGAAACAACTCAGGGTGCTGATGGTCTGCCACCACTTCCATGCTTGATTCAGGTAACTAAAATCAACACTGTAAGGCAACAGATGTGACCAGTGAATGCAACACCAAAGAAAAAAGTACTTGTTAGTTAAGTGTTGAATAACAATCTTAGTGATATTAATAGTAAGGCTTTTCAGTATGAATTTGGACTATAACTTAATATTACTGTAGCAAGACCAATCAGTTTGTTCTATCATATTTAGACCATTAATATTATTACTAGGTCAAAAATAAATTCTTGTCTCTGTATGTACCTTTATGAGGGTTTTTTTGGCCATAACAGTTCTTTGAGTATAACATACCCATAACAGACATTATCAGCTCTCCTTGGAACTGAAAAGATCTATTTCATCTTTCATCTAATTTCTTTATATTTCATCCTTTCACAAGTAGTCTTCAAGACCTGTCTGTAGTAACTTCCTCCTATTGAATAGCTAAAACTGATTATATAGAACATCAGTACTAAGGGAGAAAACACTGGAAGAACATTTGGGACTGTAAAACCCGTATTAGTTTTGCTTTATGAAACCCCTGGAATAAAACTACATTTTCTATGAGATCTATAGTGCCAATTCTATCTCATTTGATCTAATTTTGCATAATATTATCATTTGCATCTTCTATTAGTTAGAGACAAAAGTGGCAGTACTAAGAACCAAATACTGATCTACCTGAATTGTATCTTCCCCAGCTATACCATTTGGGATCTTAAAGGACAGTAATGTTAACAAAAATCTTCTTTTTGAAAAATTTTATCCAAATGCAATGTTTGTTATAAATTCCACAGAAGTGTACAAATGTATTTTATTTTGACTCCAGCTCTTTAATTGTCCCAGCATTTGAAAATAAATCAATATATAAATTAAAACAATATTTAAAAAATGCAAGTCTGTGCAGTATTTATAAGGACAAATGTTTAGGGTATAATTATTTACAAGAACAAAGAATTCCAGGTATGAAACATAGTTCTATCCCTTCCTCATACATAGTAAAAAAAACCAGTATGTATAGCTCTTGAGAATACTAAGACATTTTCTCAAAACTTTCTTAATGTCTGCTTAACATCTCCTAGATGCTTGAAAATATCTGCTATTGGATTCCTAAGGCTCCTGAGCAGCATGAATTCAGTCACATATTTCAAGAAGGAGCCATTAACAAGCAGTTTGTCATACACTGTAAACTCTTTACTCTGGAAGTGCTTTGCAAGAACTTTTCTTAGCATTTGCAATTACTGTCATGACAAATGATGTGTCATCTTCTTCCTTCTCCCCACTTTGCTGGAGAACTGTCCTAAAATTCTCAGCACTGTACCACGACTAAAAAAAGTGTAGTAGTTCTCAAGGATTTTCAATGTAATAATAATTTACCTAAATACCTACGCACCTTTTGGCCCAGCCTCTGAAATGTAAGATGGGCAGAGGGTAGGGATGGGATGCAAAGAGGGGCGAACTGTTCAGGATCTTTTTATGCTGTTGAAGATGAAATTGAGATTCTAGATTTTTAATTCTTTGTAATTTACTACCATACACAAAAAATTAGCAACTACAAATTTGCATGCAAAAGAACCATTTCCCTGGAAAAAAATATATTCTGCTACAACAAAATACTTTTTTTCTCTAAATTTACCTCACTTTCGCATAGAGGAAGAAATTTCTGCAAACCCTGACACTAATCTGTAACTAAAAATGATTTAGCCATTGCCTTCAATCCAGCTGAAGTCATCTGCCTCACAACTTTTTGGTTCCAGGTATCATAGTCAAAACCAATTAAAACTCACATTTTTGGGAGTGAAATAAAACAACCTGACAAAAAACTCCCAATAAAACCAGATAGGATCTTTTGCAGAAATGCAGTTACCCAGCAGAAAAGTTGCCTTCAAGTCTCCTTCACCATGAGGAAATTAGGAACCAGGATGATTCTCTTAATCTACTGTTGGTGAATTGAATTTGAGGTGATTTTTCTTCTTACTTATACAGTAGTATTTAAACTTTATTTGGACAAGTGACAAGTGGGAAATCTTTTTAACAGAAGGTGTCTGACTTCTCAGAAACCCTTTAGGATTTGTGGAGTATCAAAGAGAAGGGTTAAATCAGGACATTCAAATATGAAACATGATGCAGATACTAGCTGTAATGACATCCTGCAAACCTGTCTCTCAGATTATTCCTTTAGATAAAAGTAAATGTGTATATATATATTTTAGAGTGACATTTGTAATAACCTCTTTCTTGTTCAAAATCATATATTTTATTCTGTGTGATCCTAAATTCTTTCTTTCTCCAGCTGTCTCAGAGACTTCTGTTTCACCATCAGTTTTCCAGAGTACTGTCTTTAAAGAAAAATCAAAAAAAGTCAACAACCGTGACTTGCCTAACACACCTTGAAATTTTGAAAATATGATTAATCCTAATTTCATGAAACTGATTCCAGACAATTTCAAAATCAGAAGACCTTTTGTGATAAATGCACAATTTTCCTTTCTGATCTGAATCATCTGGATCAAAACTTCAAACCTATTTTTTCAATAGGTATTAAAAATAATACTATAGATCAGGTCTCTAGTTCAAAAAACCCCTACATTATAATCAGAAGATTTCTCTGCTTTCTCCTGTTTCTTAACAATGACTACAGTCTGCTATTAAAGCAGTACATGATAGTAGATTAGTCTTTGCTATCAGTCAGTAAGAGTTCTTACAATTACTGGAACACCAGATAAACTGACTTCATCCTTCTCTGATTAGTGTGGATAGCCTAAACTATGATAGCACATATGAACTTTGTGACATCAAAAGAAAGAATATAATATCTGTTTGTTACCAAAGTCATACTCTGTTACAGCATTCTCAAATTTGAATTTTCACTAAGAAAATTCAAAGTTTCTTTATAAAAATATTTGCTAATCTCTGCTTACTGTCTTTGAACCGTGTAGTAGGGAGGGGAAATATCAGACCTTCTTTCTCACAAAACCTTTCTCTTTCTCAGAAATTATTTCAAACCTGTTGAAGCCTTATTCAGAATGACCAAATATCAAAAGAATCTTTGTCATTAACAACAAAAAAACCCAAAGAAAATTCTTACTCTGCCTTACTGACTCTTTTTATTTATAAAATGTTTTATTGTCCTGTTGGGATGCCAGTGAAATGCTTCATAAATGATCATTTACATAATTATTCCCCTACCCATCATTATGATTAGCAGTACCAGTTGTTAAGGATATTTTCTTTTAAGCCTAATGCAAATCCTCTGCTCCTTAAGAGAAATTTGTTGATAACATTGCTAGAGCAGGGCACAGATGAAAAATATTTTTTCCCTTAGACTGTTTTCAGTATTTGATTTTTTTTTCAGAAAAAGATATGCAACGAAATATTTTATCAAAGCACTTCAGAATTCTCTCTAGTCCAGCCTCATATTTGCACTTGCAGTTTGAGAGCTGGCATTGTTATCCTTCACTCAGGTGTGCAAGCTACCCTCTAAGTGAGGGACTCCTTTCCTCTGGGCAGCTGAACATGGAATGGAGCAGCTGCAAGGCAGTAAATGAGCAATTGCAGCAGGGATTGCTAAAGACAACACCTCCTAGCTTTACTCAGAACTAAGAAAAAGCAAATATTTGGACTAAGATCTGCTGTAGCTATGTGGAAATCCTTGCCTATTTCTTCTATCTTTGTTGAGTTTTCAACTACTGTCTAGAACCAAGAAACATTTGTTCTGCTGAAAGTAATGAATTTTCTTTGAATGGAAAGACGAATGAAAAGTTTGAAAAGATAGAGATTTATTTTATATATTCATATTTTCCTGAAGACATTTTCTAACAGATATGGTATCTTTGTATGTCTAAACAGTTCACTTGTTAGAATTCACTAGCAGAATTAAATTTGTGTCCATTGTTTCTATTACACAAAGAATGTGGATTTGAAAATTAATCTGTTTAGTTTTTTTCTCTTGGTAAATCAAAAGTCTTTTGAAGAAAGTAAAGCTGCAAGGATATGCTGAGACTTCAAACTAGACAGAAGTTTCAAACTGATCTGCTTGAAGCTTAAAGCTTATTAAAGGTAAATTAACATTCATTTAAACTTTGGTGGTAATGTATTTCTTTCAACAAAAAGCATCAATCAACATATTGATAGAAAAAAACAAACAAACAAAAAAAATTTAATCCCAAAACATCCCTTTGGTCTTCCTTTCCCCACTGTTTATTAGTTCTGGTTACTACTCAGAGCTCTTCTTTCCAAATCTCCTTACCCACACCTGTGATGTGTTTGTTTCCTGGGGGTGTGTCTGCCCAGCTGAAGTTGTTCAAGTGCTTTCTCCTTTCTCTCCAGGAGAAAAGCTTGTTCCACAGAGCTGGTTTCATCTCCAAGAACAGGCTATACCACAAATCTTGAAACATTTCCTTTCCCAGACTCAGTCTGACTGCTTTTTTTCTGATCAGCTTTCATACAAGAAACAAAGAATACAGCTACAGATGAGTCAAAAGACCCTTTCTGTTGCAGCAGGATGTCAAGGTAATTGCATGATGAATTTCATGTCTTTCCTTTAGAGTGAAAAACTAATCTTTTTAACTAGAACTAGAAACTTCGAGTGTGTTTCAAATGTGCAGTGAGGTCTGTAGTGATGGATGGACATCTATATGGGCTGCTGACTTTAATGACATGTGGTGCTCCTGTTAGTTCTGACAAGATGTTTAAGATGAGATATTGTGAAATGGAATTAGGCAGTTTTTGTATTAACCTTATACCTTAAACTTTGCGCCCCTCCTGGATGATCCCAGATTATTTATCTTGCTGTACATAAGTTAAACTGGAAACTGGCAGTGATGAAATATGAACAGATTGTTCTTAGAAGTATTTCTGTTTCCAAATGCTTGTAAAGGGTGTGGCCAACTCTTGTCACACTCTTGGAAGCTTGGTGTTTTAGGACAGAATCTGTGACTGTAGTTGGCCATCTCTCTTCAAGCAATGGGAGAATTAAAAATAATAAAAGAGAAAAATAACAGGAATGAAATTATTTGGTGTGTTGCTAATACAAACTTGTCAGGAAATGGGTACTTCGGTGCTACTAGAAGTTGTTTTTGTATAGGAGTAGAGTTAGGTGAATGCTTCATTTTGGATGAAAGAACATAATTATCTGACTTGTAATAGTCAAAGAGGTATCTGAGAAACCAAAAACATGAAAAAGTTTCTTTTCTCTTGTTCTCTAAATGTTTATGTCAATTTGATGATAAATTGTATGTCTTGGTAGAATTCAGCTGTGATGAGGTTCTTTCTATTGGAAAGCTAATTCTAACTTGTCTGTTTGTTCTGATGTGCAATGATATATCAGACTGTTTGGTATAGCAGTAGTGCTCTAAAAAGCACCATGTAGGTGTGGAATGATGTAAAATATTATTTTTCAACTGACAGTTATCATTCATGCATCTGTACATAATGTCCTATCTACTGCTCTCCAGAAAGTTTTTTTTTTGTGGTCTGAGGATAATTTCCCTTGAGTGAGCATATCCTAGCTGGGAGCCTGCTGAAGATCCAGCCACAGCTGTGGACAAATTAGAGGCACAAATAAGATGCAAAAGAGTGAAATTTGAAAAGGTGATGATAGGCCTGCTCATCTCTGAGGTGGCACATGGGATCACAGAGAGGGCCTTCGCAGGAAACTCTGGAACTCTGCAGTGTTCTGACAATACCTGCAGTTAAATAAAAACATTAAACTTTATACTGGAAAGAATAAGCACAATATCTATGAATATATTCTTTGGAAAATGGAGGGGGGAAAAAGAGTTCTGTTAGTTTCTATGTTGTAAAAGGATATAAATAAAGGAATGAAGAAGAAATGGACAAAACTGCATTAGATAAGTTGTGAAAATCAAAACAAAGCACATAAACCTTGACAAATATAATGAAAATGAGGAAAAGCATAATGTTATATACTGGGTTCAAGAGAACAAGTAATCTGGATCAAATCCAAACAATTGTTATTTTGCTCTAACACACTGATGTGAAGAAAAGAGACTTACTGGGAAATGAATTAGAAATTTTGCTGCATTACTAGTTAGAAAAGATGCTTCAATTAGGAACAAATGCAGCCATGAGTGTTTTTTAAAAGCTGATGAGATCTCTTTTGTGTACAACTTGAGAATTGAACTCCATGTTGAACCCTGAAGGAAGACACTCAGCATAATAGCAAAATTGAATTCTTATATTGTGATTTGAGAGGAAAATAACTTTTTTTGGTTGTCTTAGCTTGGTATAATAACAGCTGAAGGGGGATGTGTATTCTCCTATGTTTCAAAAGCAGAAAGTTTGTGGTGATTAGGGTAAAGAATAACAGTGATGGGAAAGCTAGCAGTTATATAGTCTGCTCAAGTACATTTAGGCTGAACTGAGAAGGTAGTGAAATGGCTTTGTGGCTGGAGTTATGAGGGAACACAGGTTCATTATTTTAAGTTGTGTGGGAACTTTTTTAATTTTGATATTTGTGTGCCACTTCTGATGAACTGGGTTGAATGATCAGAAATGTAACATTGGATAAATGCAAATGTTCTCTGTAGTGCTTTGGAGGCTAATCTGACTCCTTAAGATCTAAAAGTACACCAGTTTCCTAAGAGTATTATATATTTTCCACTAGTTTCCACAGATTTTGGATTTGTTTGTGAAATTTTTATCATCATGTTTGTGAATTTGGTCCATTTTTAAAGGAAGAAAGTGTCCATTTCCTCCTTTATTTTTTTTCCGTTTTCCACACTTTTCCATCTGGAATCATCTGTGCATATCTATGGTCAAGGAACAAATGAACTTAATTCCTTTCATCGTGCTTCTTCCTTTGAAAGTCTCTAGATAAGACAGTTTTTTAAATATATCTTACTGAAAACACAGGCTTTTGTACTGGGAATGGTCTCTCCTTGCAGAATATTGATATCTTTCCTTTCATGAGTGGAAGTTGCAGCATTTCTTCTTTCTAAAGAAAGTGTTTCAATTTCATAGATGAAATGCATAATTCCAAGAGAATATATTTTGAGAATTCTTTAAAATTCAACTTAAAGATATGTCATTTAACCACAACAGGCCAGAAACAACCACAAAGCTTCCTTTTAAATTACAAGGAGAAGAAAAAATTCAAATTGAAAGTAAATTCCAGGTCCGTTATATATGCAGAATATATTCTTTGCATAAAAGTGTTCTAGTTCCTATGGAAGAAAAAAAGAGAGCCTAGGATGATAATATCACTTATGTAAAGCATGGAGTTTAATTTTTCATTAAAGAACTTGAGGCAATGTCATGATAATGTTTCCAAGCATTCCATATTGCATTCATGTATTTGAAATATTTTTCAAGCATATATATCTGATAGACAAGACTTTAATAAGATTGTGTTTGTTTAGAATTACATAGCATAAAATGCATTTAAAATATTTCAGAATAAAAGAGAAGATCTTGAAGTTTCTGTGCTCTTTTTAAAATGAATCCCCTCATGGATAAGGATGTAGATTACAATAGGGCAAAATAAAATTACAAAAACGCTCACTGGCAAACAGTGAAATGAGTAACAAGTCAAATAATTGTGTTCTTTGACAGAGATTCCAGTCTATAAGTGTGTATGGGGTGGTTTGTTTGGTTTTTTTTTTAACCTCTGCAATATCAAATAAGCATGGTTAAGATCTACCCAGTGGGACCTAGAATGAGCTGAGTAATTTTCCATAGTGGTGATTAGTCAGCCTCATAGCTCTGCCTATTTAAACTCCATGATGGAAGTTCAGAAACTTGGCTCCAATGAAAATACCTAACTTTGAGTGACACAATCTCCAAATAGATCTTATCCCAGCTAAGAATGCTGAAAGGATTTGCAATCATTTAAACAGTCATATAAAGCTGATATTATGGCACAGGTGGATCTTTGTTAAGTGAGAGGTTTTTGTTTGTTTGTTTGTTTTTATGGTACTATCATGGTTAAAAGTTTTTTAATGTTTCTAAGAATTCAATAAAAGAAAATTATGGATGTTATTCTGACACTTCTGCACTTCACAGTGCCATTTCAATAGCAGAAAGGACAAAAAAATCAAAACACACAAAATAGTCCCACAAAAGATCGAATTGTCACAGAAAAGGAGATGAATGGCAAGATTGGAAGGTTCATGAGTGTTTATGAGCATTTTTTAAAATTATGAAAACAGAATTACTTACACTTGCATTTAAAATGCAAACAGATTAGGATATGAGTTCCTGGAAATGTTATAGAGGCCTTTGCTCCTCATGTGTGCATGAAGAACATGTTGAATATCAGAGCAGAACATAGTCATGGTGTCCATTTGCTGCTGCCTTACAAGAGAGGCTGCTGCTATTCATTATGTGGATGCTGTCCATTTAAACAGCAGTTGCTGGATGCTTTCTACAGTAAGAGCCAGTCTTCTCGCCTTTCAAACTTGAAACCACAGAATAAACACAGAATAATCCAATGAGCTATCATCAGCAGAATAGGACAGAACTTGTACTTCTTCATCAGTGAGCAGATTGCTGCATCAAAAGCCTTTATCTGCCAGAAAAACATGCTAATTTGAGTAAATCATATTTTTATTTCAGAACACATTAGGTTGTGCAAAAAATGCTGTTTTTGAGGGAGGCCAAATGTGCAAACAGTGAGGGCATGATGAAGTCAGGCTGTTCGAGCATTTATTTGGAAACAAGAATATGGTTCTGATACTGTTTCCTTTTTTTGCTAGTATATGGTTTTGAACCTTCAGGACACCAAATAGGTGCTCAAACTGGGCTATAACTTTTTATTTTTTTATGTCTTTTCCCCAGAAGTTCAAAGTTATCATATTTGTTCTAATGTGAGATGAACACTTTGCTATTTTCTCATGAAACTGTTCTTCTGTCCTCCAGGCAGCCCTGGAGGACAGTGAATGATTGGTATCTCAAAACTTTCAAAATAATAAACATTATTGCTGGCAGCTCTGACAAAAAGAATGCTATTAGCTGAGCCCCAAAGGATGTGTTAGTAGACCAACCAGTCCCATGCTGTGAACATATTTATTGTCTGCATTGGTTTTGAGATTATGAAATGGACAATTCCAGAGGGTATTGGTTGTGTTTCTGCAAATAGAAGCTCCAACATTAAGGCCTTGTCCAGTGTGCAGAGGTAAACATCTGTGTAATTTCTGAACAGTTAAGAAATGTGTTAAAGAAATTTAAAATATGTTAAAGAAATGTATTAAACAGTAAAAGAAACTTGGTTTAAAATAAATTAAGATAATTCTTCTAAACACTCAACTATTTGGACCCAGGTTTATGTTGACCACTTTTCCAGAATAATAGGACTCAGTTAATTAAAAAACCCTTGTATTACAATAATGTTATTAATTCCAATTTCTTTTAGCTATTGCTGATTATTTCTTTGCTTGCTTTGATCAGAGGGTCAAATTCTGCTTAGCTGGGTTTTGCTTGATCAGAGTAAAGAATTTACTAATGAAATAGGGAAATAACACTCCTTAATTCTGACTATAATATAAAGGAAAAAAAGTCTTCTGAGTAGCCAAAATCTTTATTCCATAATGCTAGCTGGAAATGCCACAAGAACTCATTAGATCAATGGATTAGAAGAGATTAGATTGTTTATTTGCAAGATCTTATCACTTCTGATCTACTATTGAAACAAGGAATGGAAATTCAATGCTATAAAGACATACCGTGGAAAAAAAAAAAGCCCAAACCAAATATAAACACACCCCTTCTACAAGAAAATAAACAGTTAAACAAACAAACCACCCTGAGTTAAGTCTGTCATATTTAAGCAGAACACCACATATGCACAGATATTAACTAAGGATTTATGATAACATTTGTTTTTTCAGTCTAACCTAGCTCTTCAAGCTCTAAAATATTTACAGATATTTTGCTTTTAGCATTGTACTATCACATTTTTATTATTAAAGTATAACTTTGTTTGAAAAGAGGGCCATGTACAGGCATTGCAGAAATTATCACAAATGCCATTCTTGGACTATTTATAAATGTTTTTCTCTGTGGAACTGTAGGTTTTTCCTTTTGACTTGACTCTATTTTATATGCCTAAATTGATACATCAGAGATGCTTGTGCATATTTAACTCTTCTTAGCTACTGGAAAGTTAGGCAATCTTTTCTTATGCACAAAAACATTTCTATAATACAGAAGATTTTTGAAATACGTGGTTTGTACAAATGCCATTAAGGAAAGGAGAGTATATGCAATTTCCTAAGAGCCTTTTTAGGTTTTTCGAATATATTTGTGAAGTAATTATACCCTGATTACAGTCATAGTAAAATGTCATAGTATAATGGTACTGAGTCATTTTAAGGAACAAAACTCATAACGCTGCAGATACCAATGAAATCTGAAGTTCAGCAAAGGAGACATCCACTAGGGGATCACCAGAATCATTCAGTGTAAAAATGTTCCTCCACTCTGCTGTATTTTCATTATTCTTCCTTTGAATCCTGTCATCAGAACCACCTTCCTTTCAGCTGAGTAAGAACTGATGCCTCTCCCATTGGAGTCTGTCTCTCTTATCCAGCTGGAAGGATCACCTTTAAGTTTCATGAGGTAAGAGGTAGTCTCTCTCTCCCTATGAAGTTAAGTGAGCTGTCAGTTTTAGCCCCTGCTGACTGAGGAGCAGAGAACTGAGATCACAATGGTACTTCTGATATGCTTGGATGTCAGGAAGAGATTCATTAGAACAAAAATGCCATTCTTAAAAGCACAGCCTTCAGTGCAGCAGTTGCTTTTGTTCTCTGCCAGTCTTGTGCTTTCACTCTTTGGGACAGCTAGACCATATTTCCAACAGCAAAAAGGCTTTAACTTTCTTGTGTAGACCAGGCAGACTTTGTGAGGATAAATTGGTGGAACAATAAAACTGTAAAATTTACTGAATCTAAGTGAGGTTAGAATTAATGCACAGATGCTCCTTGGTATTTTTGTCTTAGTGGATTTTAATAGGTTTGATTGAGCACAAGTGTTTCTTGCAGCTTTCAGAGTTTGCTAACAAAACTAGAGGCACAATGAAGACTTTTTTCTTCACTTGATTTCCTCTAAACTGTTCAAATATCTCACTAAAATGATAATATTTTAATTAAAAGAACTGAACAGATCAGAGTATATCTGATGTATCATAGGATAGATGCCATGTAAACTTCATTTTTACTATATTTTCATTTCTAGAGGGTTTATAGGATAGATTTTCATTCTGAGACTTAATAAGACTGTCTCTTCTTAATAAATGCCAAAATAATGCAGCAACTATACAGAAAAAAACTTAGTTTTGTACCCACACATTATTATGAAGTATTTTAGGCAGTTCTGGTTTTAGCAATGGAGTTTTGAAGTGCCTATGAATCCTCTTAAAAATTAACGAATTCTTCCTGTATTTAAGGAATAACCATTTAAGTTCTGTGGTTTCAGGATTCTAGTTTTCCATGTCTTACCTTGTAAAAGCAGGCTAATAGTCTCACAGATATGACATAAAGAGAAATCCATTGTTGATCATAAAGCTGTGCCACCTTTGAAATGGGACGTTATTAATATCTAAAATGGACTTATAAGTTGTGTGGCAAACACCAAACTTTGCACTGGAGCTTTGCATGGCTTTTAATGAAGGAAGTTGGAAGAGTGCAAACAGAAACCTTGCTCCTGTACTCTAGGGAATTGCTGATTATGCTATATATGTAGTTGCAAAACAGCAATACATCAAATAACCTCATGAGTCTGCCTAAGCACAAAAACTTTCATTTCCTTATAGTGAAGGAGTGAAACAACTTTGCAGCAGTTTTGGGGACACAGCATCTTGGGAAAAACAGGAATATGAGAAACTATTGGCAGGCTGAAATTGTTCAAACACAGCTGTCTTTGCTGGAGTTCTGAAAGGGATGTTACACCTGTGAATTGTAAAATTCGCTGCTGATGTTGCTATCAAGACACCTGCTCAAGCATGCAAATAATTGTGAATAAATCAACCTTGGGAATTTGGTATTCTCTGCTGTAATCCACTTATTTCTCTCACAATGAATTAATTACAGCACCTGGAACCAGTTCTTTTCCAGTCACTAGGAAGTTACAGCAATGTTTTCTTCCCCAGAGTTTTTGTATTATTTAATTGTATCTTGTTCAACATATTTTTTATATTTATGCTTTTTAAATTTTTATGATTATGATTTCACCATTTAATGTACATGAAATTCTCCTCAAATAATAGGAGAAACTGCCATGTACTCAGTGTTACAAAAATACTATTCAACTTCTTGCAGCCTGAAGGAATGTGGTGAGAACCCTAGGAAGGAACAGTTTGAGAGCTTTTTGCTAGTTAATGTCAAACACTAACAGATCCTTTTCCAGTACCTATGTCTCACTCTCAGCTTTTTCTATTGCAAACAATCTAAAATGCTTTACAGAGACAACTGCTTGACTTTATCACAGTAATCCTTTACTTTAGGGCTTACAATCAGGATAGACTTTTTTATTGCTTTTTTATCTGGAATACACTGGATAACATAGTACTATGAGAACAAACTGCTGTAGAAATCAGTGTTCTTCCCTTAGCCTGATACAACTTGGGATATTTGTGAATATTGGCAGGTTTTATTTACATTCTGATTTCATGTAGATATTTTTAGAAAACTTCTGGAATTTCCTGTAGACATGATAAAACTTCTCTTCATATGATTTCTTTTAATTTGCACTTATTCTTAAGCCAGTGTTCATGTCAAACACGGACCATATTCAAGCGACATTTTAAGACTGAAAACTTCGTATTGTCAATTCAGACCTATAACAGTGCAAGCAAACAAAGTTAAATTACAGCTCAGAAAGGCAGGGCCTTTTGTGCTCTTGAACAAAAAGCTGTTAAATACAGGAGTTAGTACTCTCAGAGCCATTTTTCTAATAATTTGATTGCTGTTTGCTTAAAGTATATCTTTGTGCTGAGAATTGTCTCTAAGTAAGAAGTGGAGTGGGAATTCTGAAAGTGATTTTTTTATCAAGGATGTATATGTATGATGAATGGTACTTTCAGATAATGCTGAGTTCCTGCCTTCCAGAAGTCATGCTCAGACTGGGAATCCAGAAATCACTAGTAGTACAACTATAGGCAGAGTAAAATGATGTTTACTTTTATTTGGGTCTGAATGCTATCAGGAACTACTCACTGACATTCACTTGCTGCTGTATTCCACAACGCTGGTAATGGTTGTCATTGAATAAATTTCTGAAGAGGTGCAATTGGCCTGATTTAAAGGTCTTATGCATAGCGCAGAACCTTATTGATGTTCTGTGTCATTGCTGCAGGAAATGATATTGTATTAGCCCTCTAATAAAACAATTAACTTCTATTTTTAGATGACGCTGGAAGGCTCTCCACAGTCCTTTGTGGCTAAATAATTCTTATCCTAGATCTACAAAATTGCAGTGGGTTAACCTTGGCTGACTCTCTGACCCCCAACCAGCTACCCTCTTGCTCACTCCCAGCAAGAAAAGATCAGAAAATAAGATCAAAAAGCTCAGGGTTCGGGATAAAGACAAGGAAATCACCTGCTAATTACCATCACAGGCAAAATAAACTTGACTAGGGAAGATTAATTGCCAATTAAAAATAGAATAGGAGAGTGAGAAACAAAGACAATAGTAAACCCACTTTGCTATCATCCCTTCCTTTTTCTCAGGATCAAATTCCCTCATGATGCTTTTACATCCTCTCTCACCAAGCATCTGTGTTTCTGTCCATGAGTTGCATTTGGATAAGCATCTCCATACTGTCTGTGTGATCTCTGTTCTTATGCCTGGAGAACCTCCTCCCACTTCTACACTGACATGGATGTCTGCAGGCTATCTTTGCTCACATTTTTTTCACTCTCCATCTCATAACTGGCATGCAGCACTTTTTGCCCTTTCTTAAATACATTTTCAAGGGGGCTGGTGTTGAGGGGCTCCACTTCGAACAGCAGTGAAGGTGGCTGGGACTTATCCTGTCTATGAGGGTGGCTCCTGTTTTCTTGTCACATAAGGCATCCTTGCAGGTCCCCAAAATCTTGTCACCTAATCCATTAATAACTTCTACTGAGTAGTATAAGGCTTTTCTTTATCTGCTTTCTGCTGTGACACTTTCCCTGTGGAACAGCAAAAGCGAACTGATAAATACCTGTGTGGCTTGACATTTGATATCAACACTTAAACCAGAAAACTTTTCGAAGGATATTTTTATTGTATTTTCCCAGTTCATGAAGGAACTGTTTAGAAATTTCTATAAATTAGTTTTAAGTGTCACTGAAGAAAGAGCACTGTAGGGATTAAACACTCTATCTCCCGTAACCTTCCTAAGATATACCTAGGTAAACTAAAATTACAAGTTTTCCTTTGGTTATAACAAGGCACTTTAAAAATGTGACTGTACTCAACTTAGATTTGACTGAACAACTTATAGAAATTAAGTTTCCTAACTTGGCATTGTAATTATATCCACACACACACACATATACAAATAGCAACTTCTTGCATCATGAGCCTTCTTCCAATTTAGAGATTTCATTGATGAAAATTTTTCAGCCATGAAAGTGAAAATTGTTAAAATTTTCTTTTATTTATTAAAAATATTCTATAGCAGTGTCAGAAATTACTTGTAGTTTATAAATTTTACTAAACTAACTCTGAAATTTTGAAAATAACTATACCACTTCCTGTTAAAAACAAAATACTTTAAATCAAACAGCATGTTCTTAATATTGCAATCACCCATACGCACCCATTAGAGCAACCACACATTATTACTAATTGTCAGGAATAATGGAAGTTTTACAAAGCTTTTAGGTATGGTAGTAGAAAGTTTCATCAACTGTGACGGTTATGGATTGCTAAAAATACTTGCACATTGAAAACTGAAGGTCATACCAGCTATTCCAGTGATAGTTTTAAAGCATTAAATAGATCTGCTTCTATAAGAAAAATGTTTTTATAGGATATGCCTCACTTCTTGCTCCATTTAGTAGTGATAACCTTTATTTGATCAGTTGAGTCTGCTAGAGTAGATATGTTATTTCACTGAAAATTGGCATGGAATGCCCATGCAGTTGCACTACTGCATGAAGCAGTCCTCGGCAGTGCTGCAGAAAACTCATACCATGACACTCTGCATGTACCTCCTTTTGCTAATTAGTCCTATTTTGTGGTATTTACTTTACCACTCCAATGGGTTTGCTGAGCAGATATTTATAAATATCTCAAGTGCACCTGACAGTAGGGAATTGAAGAAAGAAGTGAACTGAAGACAATATCATAGACTATCCTGAGGTGGAAGGGTCTGACTAGGATCAGAGATTCCAATTCCTGGCCTTGCACAGAACACCCAAAATGTCACACCATGTGCCTGAGAGCATTGTCTAAATGGTTTTTAAACTCTCAGGCTTGACACTGTGACCAATTCCCTAGGGAGCCTGTTCCAGTGCCCAGCCATCCTCTGTGTGAAAGGCTTTCCTTATATCTAACCTAAACCTCCCCTGACACAGCTTTGTGCTTTTCCTTTGGATATGGCATCATATCTTGTACTTACTAGAGATTTTCAGTTTCTATTATGGAAGACATGGTAACATCTTATTCCTTTATGAAACCACTTGTTTATTTTCATTTTATGAATGCAAAAACTTGAATTCTCCTTTGTATATATCACCACAGGATCTCTATGATACAAAGCTTTTATTTTTTATGTCTCTCTTAAACCCTGGTGTGAGGAGCAGCTTTGAGCTGTGGTGCAAAAGAAATGCTTCCTTTCTTTATTTCATTCCTTTTTGTCTAAATCTTTCAGTGAATATTTTTGAACTTTATACACTGATTTATGCATCATGCAACTTCTGTTTCACCAAGGGATGAACAATAGGGATGACACTGGGGTCTCCTCTTTGTCACCAAGTGAGGGTTATAAGTAACAGCACATAAGTTCTTACAAAGAAAGCCAGTCATCCTTTTATAACTGAATTTTGACTAAGAATGTGTTAATGAGGTACTACATTTGGCTTAACACACTAAACAAGCATTTAAATCAAAGACTCTTTGTTGGCCAAAAATTCTGATTTACTTGAAATGCATAAAGGACCCTGAAAGAGATGCTTGTTGGCTCATGTTTTAGATGTGACTGACAAACAAAACACTTTCAGGCCCCTGAATAGTTCCACTCTACAGACTGTATCTTCTTCTGGTGACAGCATTGAGTAAACAACCACATTTAATTGCTGTTATGGGATCTTTGTAAATCTCAGTGATGAATGACAGTAAACATATTTTCCACTGAAATTCTAAGCATACCCTAACTTACATCAATGATGACAGCAATAACAAAAGATTCAAGACTAATTGAAAATAAGATTTCCCAGAACTCAACAGCACTTACTTCAGAGTAGCTTTCAAGGAAAAACAAAGTGTTATATTATCTTTTTAATCAGAGTTCTCCCCTTATTTTAAGTGAAAAGTCCACTTCTTCTTTTAGTGTTCAGATGGGCTGAAGAGACAACATTCTTGGAATTTTAACCTGTCCTGGAGATGAGCATGCATAACAAAATTTTAAAATGAGCCTGGGAGCTTGAGAAATAAATGCAGAATGGGTGAGCCAGATATATTAATTAGTCATGTCACTGGTGTCAGGAACCAGACCTCATTTATTCCTTACTTATTGATAGTTTTGCTGGTGCAGGGCAGGACAGCATCAGGAATGGGCACACGCCTCTGCTTTCAGGTGGCTTTATCCATGGAATTTGCCAATTACTGAAATAAGAAGTTTGTGAAAGACATATATCTACATGAATATAAGACGGGTTTTTAACTGTACAAAGGAAATACCTTCAGATATTTTTCACACCTCCACAAAGCCAGTATACTTGAAATGAAAGTGTATTCTTCCTCAATATAAAGAAATTTCAACTTGAGAAAAATGTCAGTCTTTGAAGCTATGAAATTCTTTATGGAGCACGGTCTTTAATGACTAGCACACACCAAAATGCAGTTTTCAAGAAGCAGCTATATTAAATAATCCTCCCCATCCAATGTCACAATGTAATATAAACTTTGGAAAACTGCTTTTTCAAGTCATATAGTGTGGCTGATCAAACAAATTTGCAGGTTTGATTACAGTTGCTGCTGTATAATACACCTAGGGTGGCTGCAGAGGTACCTAGTACCTTTAGAATACCTAGAATGGCAGAAGAAACTGTCTTATAATTAACATATTGCATAATACTCTCTTCTACTGCTTTGCCTTTTCTATGTAATTCCTTTGATGTTCAACAAAATATCTTACAGATTTTCTTCTGTTTGAGAAGTCTTTATAGTTGTCAATTCTTCCTAAATACTGATATGCATGTGTGACTTGTGCTCTAACTGAGAGTCATATTCTACGATTGTTTGTTTGGGCTTTTATTCAACAAGTATGTACCAGAACTCATTACTTTACCAGAAGAGAGAATGAAACTCTAGTATATACTTGGTGAAAGCCAAAGAGTTTCTATTTTTCTCCAAGCTACACTCCAAACTGATCAGTACTTTCCTCAGTGTACGATGGTTGACACCATGTGCCTAAGACTCCTTATTAGTGATCATTCCTTTAGCCTGCAGCATTCTAGATCTACATTTTAAAGGATCTGCCTAAAGTTAAGTGTTCCACTTCAAGTATTCTATTACTTTTGAATTCATAGAGTAATTCTGGAGATCAAGAAACATTCAGTTCCTTTTAATTATTTCTGCAACATCAAAGTAGGAAGCACACTTGGGCATCAAGAAAGATCTGCTGGGTAAATGACTTTGACTAGTAAAATAGCAAAAATTATTAAAATAGGAATAATTCTATCCTACTATGAAATAAATTTAAAAGAACAGACCCATTTTTTTTAAATTCAACTACAAGTATTTTTGATAATATTTAGGAAAGTGACAAATTTAATACCAGAAATAAAACTTCCGTGTGCATGATCTCAGAAGAAAATCCCTTACAAGAATATCAGACTCTTTCTATTACTTAAGGGCAAATCTTCCTGTAAATTCAAGGCACAAAAGTAGCCAGTACCAGATACAGTACAGAAAATGCATCTTTTAAACTCTTGTGAAGGAATAAAATGTTCATATTGGTTTTTCTGCTGGCCCCTTTGTAAGCAGAGCTCAGGGGATATGTGTAAACTTTGGTGCTCATAGAAAGATTGTTATTGCACTATGTTTAAAGAGACTTTCTTCCTTACCAACCTATTTCTTTTGGTTCTGATGTAATACTGTAGTTACTGAGAAATCATTCCACACAACTGGCTTCTATTATGTTCTGGAAACAGCTGACATTTGACCATGGATTTTTCTGAGCTTCTAATTTACACTTCTTTATCTTCAAAGCTTTTTAAGAGTTTTATAGGGATCTAAATAGTTTTGTGATGTGCTTTGTCAAGCACAAAACCTTTCCTAAAAATTACCAAGTCCATTTTTACTGCTATTATACTTTAAACTGCCTTTTTTTTGTTGTTTTTTTCTTTTTCTTTCTTTTTGTTTTTTTGTTTTTTTCTTAGAATTGTCTATTGTAGCCCCAAATTTTGCCTTTTAATACAGGAAAATTATTAATTCCTTACTCTTTGTAGGTGCTGGATTTATTTTTTTTGCTGTTACTTTCAGCACTTCATGTTAAAGTTCATTTGCCTATTTATAGTCCTGTAAGTTGCATAAAATCTATTTTAAACAAAGTAATTTCATAAACAACCATTTCCACTTCATTCTTTTTTCTCTTTAAAAGAGTATTTTATATATTTGTAGTGTTGATTAGCGTGAAACCCTAAACACAGTATATCTCCACTGTGAAAATTCACCTTATCCTATCTTTCAATAAATTGTACAGGACCGTCCTTTTGTGCTATGGTTACTTAGCCTCTTTAAGATGCTTTGGCAATTAATTTTCTTGAAAGTCTCGTAGTATTGGCCAGATACCCCTTACCCCTGAACTTAACTATTTTAAATGTTTGTTCCCAAGTCTAATAGTGCTCCTTTACTTTTGAGAAGCCATTCTGATTTAATCAATATAATATTAAGCAATATTTATTTTTAGATTTTTTTGTGGTTGGTGTTGTGCTTGTTTTCCCCCTCTTCAGTTAGTTTCTGCTCCTTTTCCCATTGCAGATGGCAAGTGTACAGGAATTTGTTTTACAAATTAATGATGCTTTTTTCCGGTGACACTTTTTGTTGTGTCTACCTGGTTAGCTGGGTGCTGTCAAACAGTGCTGGATTGGTAGCATATAGCTCAGCAGGTGAGCAGTGGTGGTACTGGGATAAGTACTGGAACAATTACTGTGTTACAGGAATCACCTTTGTGCTTTTGAAATTAGCTCACATATCCAGGTGAGTGAGCTCTGGTTACAGCTTGACCTCATAGGGAAAAAACACTTGGGAGATTCCCTGAGGAGATTTGAACCTCACCCTCAACTCTGTTGAGAACTCTTTCAGCTACTGAGGGTCCTCAATAGGAAGCAGAGCAACAAAAGTGTTATTCTTTCTGTATTAGGCACCGGTTCAAAACGTTGATATTTTGTTTTTTTTACATGGCATATTTTGTGGGCTAGGCTCCTAGATTTCTTTTCAAATGGGAATATGCTTTTAACCTGTGAAAAGTATTATGAAAATACACTTAAAATCTTCACTTCCTGTAAAAGGAAGTTGCATGGATGCCAATAATAATATGTAAAAATTTGTTTTGTCAGTATTTCATCAAACATAATTAAGATCATATGAGGTACACTAGATTTTTTTCCTCCTGTTTGGTGGTCATAGCCTGTTTCTCAGTAGCCTCAATGGCAATTATTAATCCTGTTAACCTTCATTTGGATGGCAAAGTAGAGATCTAGGGAAGCTGAGAAGAAAGGCTCACAATACATATCCAGAGAAGGGCATTGAGCAGCTGAAAGATCTGGAGCACAAGCCTGATGAGGAGTGGCTGAGGGAGCTGGGGATGCTTAGCCTGGAGAAAAGGAGGCTTGAGAAGGGAACATATTGCTCCCTGCAGCCCCTGAAAGGAGGATGTAGCCAGGTGGGGTTGGTCTTTTCTCCCAGGGAAGAAGTGACAGGACAAGAGGACACAGCCTCAAGTTGCACCAGGGGAAGTTTGAATTGGATAGTAGGAAAAATTTCTTCAATGTAAGGATGAACAGGCCTTGGAACTGGCTGTCCAGAGAAGTAGTGGAATCACTGTCCTTGGAAGTTTTCAAACCATATGTGTGCGACACTAGAAGACATGGCATAGTGGTAAATGTAGCAGTGCTCAGTTAATAATTGGACTCAACAATGTCAGAGGACTTTTACAACCTTAATGATCCCATGGGCTGTCTATGAACAAAATATAGTTATGTGAAGTGTCCCACATACTGTTTTAAATGTCAGTGTGGAAGAAATTGACCTTCATGTTTCATTCATGAGACAGAATGCCCTTAGCAAATTCAGGGAAACAATTGGATTTTCTTCTAGATAAAAGGAAAAACTTGGTGAAGGTGCTAGACAGTCACATTTTTTTATAAGCTGATTATAAGTAAAGTTCTTCTCTTCAAATCTTTTCACACTGAGAGATGATGCAATACTTTGCTTCATCAAACTATCTTGGGACAGTGCAAATGCAAGTTTTGTTGACTTGGACCTTTTACCATCCAAAGGCTTGAAAACAACTATCCAAAAATAAAGGTATAACCACCAACATGGTCACCATGAGAAGTTTTATCTTATGAAGTCAAAAAATTTGCTTTGTGCTTATTGCACAGACCAAAGATCTTTCTAAGGTGTGATGCATGTTATCTGTGGGATTTTATCCATCAAGTCTTTTGTGACTGGAAATTCAAACAGCATTTTACCTCAAGACAAAGTTGCAATGCTTTGGCTAAAGTTGTAAAATCAAGTTTTGGCTTTTACTTTTAAATAGAGTTAGTGAAGTACAAATGTCATTAGCAAACCCCCTGCTGTTTGATGCACCATGTGAGCATCTGAGCTAGTAGGTTATAGTGTCGTGACCTGCCTTGCTCTTCACTTATGACCTGAAATTAAAACATTACAATATGAGGAGTTATCTGCGTAGTTTGAATGTTTTGAAGCAGAGAAGAAAAATGAAATCTTGGCTATAATTATCTTTCTGTTCATTAGCAGAAAGAACTGTCTCAGTTCTTTATTTCCTGGGAGCTTTTTTGAGAAGAAAACTTTTTGAAAGAAGGGATTTGGAAACTGAAGTCCAGAAAAGGATTCAGGGATGTAATCCCCAACTAAACAATCAACATTAAGAAGCCTGGGCAATAGAGTAAAATGAAATTTAAGACTCGTCTTTCCTGAAGAGCTGTTTCAGCCTTTTCAATAATGTAAGCCATATCTGAAACTCACTGGCCTAAGGATAAAGAGAAAATAACTCATTTGTTTCAGGGACCTAGAGGGAGAAAAAATTCTACAGCAGAAGGGGTTTGTGGTTGCTAATACATATGGTTCTGAGATGAGTCAGAGGAAGTTGGAAAGCAGCTTCAAAATTACTCTAAGATGTTTGAGGAGACTGGAAATCTTTAATGTTGTTGAGAGTATTAGATCCCTCTGTATTCCACCACCTCCTCAGCTCTGCCAAATCCTTCACTCACCACTACAATTTCTCTCCCACATACCTACCAAGTTCATGCTTCTATAAGAAGCTCTTCTGCCTTTGAAAAGGGAGAAGTGTTTTGGGAGGAGACTGTCTTTTTGTTGTTACAGCCAGAAGGGCTGAATCACTAATGTCACTTGCAGAGCCACAAAGGAAATATAAGCTTGAACCACAAACTAATTTTAAACATACTACTGCCCCTATGTTTCCTGAAGAAATTGATAAATAAATTTTAAAAATTAAAGTAAATGTATTTTTTTCGCTACTACATTGGGAAAATGAAGTATCTACATTTATCAATGCTGTGTTTTCTGTAATTGGGCTGTTCATTTTGCATTTTGTTTTGTGGTGTTTTTTCCCTAAACAAAAGAAGATCTATATTTCACTTCAATGCTGGGAGCCAGTATAAAAAGTATTCAACTGATGAGCAGGCTATGTGTTGAAAATCCCTTTCTAAGTGCCAAGTACTCGGTGGATGATGATTTCATTGGTGACACACCACAAACACCGTAAAGCACAGGCAGACTTCAGCAACAGATTCCTGAGCACAAGGGCTTAACTGTACCATTAGACAATTGCTGAATGATGCACTAGAACCTCTGTGTTGGAATTTATATAGATCCAATCTTATATTCTTATGCTATGTTTAATGCGTTGATATTTTTTATTTTCTTTTTTGTTTAATTGCCATGAGAAATAAAGATGTAAGGATTGANAAGGACTTGTAAAGCAGCAGGAATCCATCATAAAATCACTATCTAGAACTGATTATAGGACTACCCTCCTTGAAGTCACATCCTTGGCTGGCTGGAGTCATACACAGGTGTTGTGTTAGCCCTTCAGAGCTGTTGAGGAGAATCCAAAATAAGGGTCTGTTTTGAGCAAGTCTGTGCTGCCTTTGATTTATCTGCTCCATGCAGTAGAACTTGTCTGCTCTGAATCTACAAGACCTGAGGTGATCTTCAAGTAGATTAATTATGAGGTTAAGGCAGGCAGTGACACAAAAAAGAGCTGTAAAGAGGATGAAACAAAAAGTAGAAAATGCAAGTAGAATCTTCTCAGCAGCATATAACTCAATTTTGGTCCTTTAGTTAAAATATTCATATGACTACATTGTCACTTGAGCTAAGAAACTTCTAAGCTTTTTGTGAATCATCTCTGATCTTGCATCCAAAGAGATATAAAGTACACTATGAATAATGTCTGCAGCTTATGCATTGGTTAAAACCAAGAGATGAATTAAAGACACTGCGATCTTGATTTCAGTTAACTGACTTAAAAAACTATAAATATGTATTAGCTGTTGTGTTACAGAAACAGTGGAGAAGTAGAGAATTTTTCATGCTGAGAGCTTATTCACTTAGAATAAAGATACAGAAGTGCATCAAGGTGGAAAAAAGTCTAAAAATCGAAGCTCATAGAAGAACAAGACTTACCTAACCAATTTTCTTTCTTTTTGATTCAAATGAGAGTATTGAGGAAGAGGTATCATCACACTGCTTTGGAGTCAGTATAGGTCGGTACTCAGAGCAGGTCAGTATCTCCTCTGTGAAGAAAATGCAGTTTTAGCATGGTAAAGTGAAAGTCTTAGGCTGAATATTTTAATATTAGCAATATGACTAGGATTTTGTTAACTTCAAGTTGTTAATATTGTGCTTCTTTTTACTGCATTCTGCAGTTCACCTCTTTGTCAATGATTTTCAGTGATTTTCAATTTGTAATATGCCTTCTTTATATCTTATTACTCACTCTACTGCCCATTGATCACAGGCAGCAATTCTAGTTCAGCACTAAATACCAAAGCTAAACTCAGGAAATTTGGGATTTATATTTGATTTAAGCAATAATTTAATTTGGTTTATAATTCTATTTTATATACACTTTCCATGAGGTAAAAATAGACTCATGAAAACACTTCTTGTGGATATACTGGCACAATTTAATCAATTTGAGGAAAAATGCAGAGGGTACAGTTTGCAGCTTTAAGAATCTTTTCTTCGTTAAGAGCCTTGAAAAATTTAGTGCAAATACTTATGTTGTAGGGAAATGAGATATAAATGGATTGGAGTTTTTATTTTCAACAGGATTATTTCTAGTCCTAGTAGACAATCCTCTATTACTAGATGATTTTTCTTGAGAGAAGTGCCATCAGTGAGTCATATATCCCTTTCTGCCTCCTTCCAAAAATAATGTACATAAGTGGCTGGAATAGAATGTTTTGGGGGAAAACACTCAAGGTTTTTCTTCTTCAGATTTCCATTAGTTGCCAAGCAAAAAATGTGTTTTAAGTTATGTTCAATATCTTTAAACAGAATATAAGCTTGATGGTGTCTGAAGTGTGAATAAATTTTTTAAATTCAATAATATCATATAATTTTAAAGAATTTTTTTAACATTATTTAATTCAACAATTATACTAGAAGTTATCTGTAAGATAGAGAAATATTTGACCCCTTGATGATCTTATAGATAGACCTCATCCAAACCATCTGAATGTATACACGTCCAGAATTTTGGTCACACATGTTTTAATTTCTCTGGCGAATGACTTAATTTTGTTGTATTTTTATATTCATTTG
>VZTB01007466.1:9677-36608 GCA_013397245.1 Thryothorus ludovicianus
CAGTTGGGCTTTTGGGCTATGTTGACTTATGGGGTTTATTTTAACACTGAAGCTTAAAAGCAAAGGTTTTCTTCATTTTAGGGGGGGCAAAAAGATGTCATTATCACTTTATTTTTATAGTTTACATTTTTTTATGGGATTACAGCTACTTTCATACTGATTTTTTTGCTCATGTTTGCAGTTTCAACTCTTTATTTTTTTTTGTATTTTTATGTAGCTTAAAGGGAAAATTTCAATGTATTATCGTCTACCATTATAGCTTACAAACGAATTTTGGCTTAAAAATCAGGCATCTCTTTATATTCTTTTTATTTGAGACTTTACTTTTTTTTTTTACTGACTTGAGTTTTTTGTTGGTTTTTTTACACGTCTTTACTTTGTCTTTTTCACTCACTCGAGAGAGGAGGGAGGCTTGGAGGTTTTTTTGGGCACTGAAAGAGTTAAGATCTTGCCTGGGGCTTGTGGAGGGGAGGGCAGGGGCTGGGCTAAAGCAGTCCCTGATAGATAGTGGCAATTCTGGGGCTGTGACAGGATCTCCAGGGGGCCCTTGCTGTGTTTAATTCCAGTTGGGGTCACTTTTTGCATGGGCTGCAGGGCTGCTTTTGGCTTTAGCTGCTCGTGGCTGAAGCGGCCGCTCTAGGGAGAAAAGCCAGCCAAGATCTCATCTGCTCAGCCCCATCACTTCCCCTCCCCTTGCCTTGCAGCTGCTGGGCTTGGCCTGGCCAGCAGCAATAGCAAAGTTTTATATTGGCTCCATGTCAGCAGCTGCGGGCAGGCTGGCCTTGGCTAAGGCTCTGCAGCCTCTCCTCTTTTACACTAAAAAACAAAACAAAAAAATTCTGAAATTCTTGTCTTAAAATGTGTATCCACAGAAGCGTATCTACCCTTTTCATTAGTTCAATTATGTGTTAATATTCAAAAATTAGCTAGTCTAAACCAGACTAAGACAGCTGTATTGTTGCAGTCCGTGGTTTGCTCCCTGTTCTCCCCTATGTTGTTTGTTTAACCCGAGCTGTGCCCTCCTGCCCCATTGTCAATCCTTCCCTAAGCCCACCTCTTATTGTAGAATGTTCCCTGTCCCTCCTCCCTCGAGTTGTCAGTCTGCCATGGTGCCCGCCCCTACCTTGGAAATCCCCTTTGACAATCCCCATATTTTGTAAGCCCCAGTGGTTTGTTTAAGCTGTATCTTCCCCCGTACTTCCTCATTGGTTAAAGCCTTATAATCCCTGCCTTGTGATCCTCTCCCGCTTCCCTACTGGTTGAAAATTTGTATCCTCCCCTGTGGCCTCCCCCTATATATAAGCTCCTGCACACCTGTATTCTGTGGGTTTTGTCCCTGGACCCTTCACTGCAATTAACCCTTTAGATACCATACAAAAGACCCCTTCTTGTTCCTTGCTCTTGTCTTCAATGTGTGAGGGGCATTCTTACCCTACAGCTGCATCCCAGACTGCATGGCTTTCTGAGGCCAGCCCACTCTTGGCGATGGTGTCAGGCTGAAAAAATCCGGCACCACATCACTGTATAAACTCCTTTTTAACGAAATAGAACTTGTTTGGGACCATCATGAAGCATGTGCTTTTGTACTCTGCTTGTTGGGAAAGATGAAACAGGAAAGCCTTATAAATATGATTGCCTGACAAAAGACTTTAAGAATATGGAAACTGTAAACGAGATTGAAATGAAAGCAACCTTTGACACACCAAAACCTTAGTTACTGAACAACTGAAAAGCTGGTATGTCTGGCTGAAAGTAATGCCCTCTTGTTTAGATAAGCAAGACCCTCTGTTTGCTGATAAGTATGGTAATGTAAGGATTCTTATAGGTTGTATGTAAAGGCCATAGAATTTGTATCTTGTAATAGATTGGTTAGTGGAAATTAGAATATTCAACATAGAATAGGATTTATTGCATTGTAACAAGAAGCTCTTCCTCTTATTCCTATGCTCTTGCTCTTCTCTTACTCTCACTCCTCCTCTCTTCTTCTTCCTGCTCCTACTCTCTTACTCTTATTCTCTTGTTCCTGTCTTTTCTTGCTCTCTTGCTCTTGCTCTTATCTGCTCTTATCTCTTGCTCCTCAGTCTTTTGTTCTCTCCCTCCCAGGCCTGCTCTGAGCTGTAGCTGGCAGCTCTAAGCAGGGTCTCAGCTTGCACCCACGCTCTTTCAATAAACTCTAAGTTCTAAGATCCAGCTTCAGAGATCTCTTGTCTCTGTCTGTTGTCCCATTCATTGGGCACACAACAGTTTCCTACAGTCTGGCACCCAAATGTGGTTGAAGGGCACGTTCAGTTTTTCCTGCTGTGGGAGACTTCTCCATGTACTCTGCTGAAATAATTTTTTATCTCCAAATTGTGGCCCATGGAGATCTTAGCAGGAGCTGGTTGTCTTTGCCCTAGGTAATATGTCTTCAGTGGTTTGTAAGGTTGAATTCACACAAACTCATATCCAGCTGTATTTTTGGGTTCTCAGGAGCTCCCTTCTTTTCCTTCAGTGCTTTAGGATTTGGTTTTTTAGTGTTTACAGTGCTGGGTAAGGGGGTAGCAGAGAGATGTATGCTCTGGCATCCCCTGCTACTTTTCTGGAGAGTTGCAGAAAATGGATAGATGTATTATGTTGGAAATACCTGCTTGCATACCTCTGGTGTGGGGTAAAAAACTACAGTTTATTACGACTCTTCTATAAGAAACATATTCCTTCAATCTCTGCCCCAGTTTTCCATATGTATTCTTTATATGTTTAAATAACAGTTTTTCTTTATAAAGTTCAGACGTTGTTTTGCTTTTGCTATTTGCGTGTCAGACAAAGCAATTCTAGAGAGAGTATCTGTTACTTCTGGGTTTCTCAAGGTTTGCATGTCTGCCTCCTGTGAGTTCAGGAGCCATGGAAAGTAAATGTGCCTTGTGTTTTTGTTCCCTCTTGTCCCAAATATTGCAGGTGTTTTTGTTTTGAAAAGTAGAAGTCATCAAGAAACATGAGGAGTGACATACATATTTGTATGTGTGTTTGTTTGGAGTTGACATGATGTGGTTTAGTGTGAGAGACTGGAATTTTAGGGGTTAATGATTCAAACAATTGTCCATTTGCAAAAGCAGCAGATGCTTTGCTGAGGTCAAGTTTTCACCTCCTAGCCAAAGGGTATAAGAGTTTTTGGAGGTGTGGTGATTAAACTTCTCATCTGTATAAGATATCGGCACATCCACCACAGGAGGATGACTAGGACAAATAGGGCTTGTTTAGTGACAAGCTGGATTTTAATCCAGATGGGGGAGAAGGCTGAAAAGCACCATCAAAGTCCTTCACAGTACCCCAGACTCATTTCTGAGGCCTTCCACAATAAGATTGTGCATGACCAGCAGGGTTGCAGGAGACACTGTAAATGTGCTCCTTTCAGGTGGGGGGTATCTGGGTGTTCCCACCTGAACTGAATTTATTCTAACCCATTGAACTCTATCCTCATGGGCTTCCCCACCTCTGACAGGTCTGCAACCATCATTTTGACCAATGGATATCTAAATTGTAACAATCAAGTCTTATTGTTGGATCCATGGATGGTGATATTTTACTCTTTGCTATCTACGCTTTCTTCTCCTTTCTTTCTTTTGCTTATATATTTTCTTAAACTATGTCTTTGTGCTTCTATATTGTTATGCTACTGTAGGTAATAACTGAAATAGCTACATACCTCTTTCCACTGCAACCAAATTGTTCTGAAATAAACATGCCATATTATTGGAAGTTAGGGTTTTTCCTTTAGTTTCTTACTCTTGGGGAATATTCTCCCATTTTGTTGCTTGGAAACCAGAACGACTTGTACTTAGGAGAGACAAAAGAAGTGGCCAAGCTCAGAGGAGGGCAGCTGGCTGCACTCTTAGCTGAAGGTTTCTCTCCTTCAGAGATGCTGGGAGAATTGGGCTGGGGAAAAAAAGAGGCTGGTGCAGCTGCTGACCCTTGTTCTCTGGGCATTCACAGGGGGACAGGCTGCGGGCGCTGCGGGGAGAGTTCTGTGGGGTTCTGTCTTCTGCCTTCTGTGAATGCAGCTCTGCTCTGTGGCCATTGCATTGGGACCTTATTAACACCCTACCTCACTAAAAATAGAACTTTCACCATCTGCTGGGGTGCCTCGGGGAAAATCCCCGGGATCCCTGAGCCCCTTCCCCTCACAGNCCAGCCGCCGCTCCGAGGTTCCTGCCGGGGCACCATGATTGTCTGCCCCAGGGGTTTGTGAAGCAAAGCCTCTCTTCCATCCCTTTCCCATCTAAAATATTTATTTTAGGAGAAAACTAATGACCAAATGTTACAACCCTCCTCCGAAGGCAGGGTAAATGAGGTTCATGTTAATAGACCCCTGCAGCAGATTAGAGGGAAACAACAGTGAAGAATCAGTGTATATGTATATATATATATCAATGAAAAAGTATACATATATGTATATGTATATGTGTCTTAGTTAAAAAGACAGATGTCTGCCAAGGAAGGTGTGAACCTCCCTTAGAATGGAGAACATGACCCCCTTCCCTCTGAATTCTCCTAACTCTGGAATGAGGGGCTCTGAGCAGAGGCGCAGGCAGAGCAGTGCCAGGTCCCTGCCCTGCGTGCCCCAGGCGAGCAAACAGCAGCAGCAGCCGCAGCAGCAGCAGCGCAGCCTCTCCGGGCTGCGCACACACGGGCGCTCTGCCCTCGGCTGCAGTTCCGGGCAGCGCCGCCAGGGGCGCTGGTGGCTCCCGGCGGGCAGGGCGGGGGCGCTGATTCCCCCGCGGCTGCAGGGGGCGCTGTGGCGCGGGCTCGGGCCCCACACGGCCATGGCGGCGGGAGAGGGGCAGGGCCGGCACAGAGGCTTTGCTTCACAAACCCTGGGAGCGAGCCCCGTGCCCTGCAGGAACCTCGGAGCGGCAAACTGAACTGGAAAAGTGTATCGGCAGGCAGAGGGTGTCAGGTTACATTGCAGCAAAAGCTGGGAACAGTGCCAAAGAAGCAGTGGGGACAGGACTGCGGCAGACCGGCTCTGAGCCCTCAGAGGTGAGCTCAGGATCCTGGGTACCCCAGCAGAGGGTGATAGCAGAGGTCCCTTTTTCAGTGGGGTGGGTGATAGTAAGGTCCTCGTTCAGTGGCTGCTTTCACAAGCAGAGGCTCACCCCATAGCAGAAGAAGCAGCAAATTCCCTCCCCCAAGCAGCAGCTCCGACCGTCCCCAGAGAGAGAAGCAGCATCTGCCCCAGCCCCATCCATTACCTGAAACCCTCAGGTAAGAAATACAAGTGCACCAGATGCCCTCCTCCCTTGACTTTGGCCACTTCTTTTGTTTTCTTAAGTACCCAGTTGTTAATGTTTCCTAGCAACTTATGGGAAAAAAATCTTAAAAGTAAAAAGGAACAAAAGGAAAGAAATCTAACCCTCAACAACGAACTGCAGGATTCCCAGTTGCTGCTGCTTCAATCCGAAATTGCTGGCCTGTGCCTGAGAGCCAGAAGGCTACTAGATGTGCTTTGAATTCACAGTGTTGTTCATTTGGGCTTGTGGAGTTTTTTTCCCCTGCCATCCAATTTATAACCTGAAGTGTTTTAAGCCCTAGAAGCAACACAGTGCCTTTTTTTTCCCCAAGTCAGCACATTAGCCCATGCAATATGCTGCTCTGACTTATCTACATATCTAATAGGATGTGTGTCACGTTTGGAAACTTGAGCCACATTGTGTGGCCAGGTTCTACAGGAGCAGCAAGGTATCTCATCAGCCTGTGAAATGTCTTATTTATCTCATACATCTTTTCTGTTGAGGCGATTTTTCTTGACTTGCACGTGGAGCTGTTACAGCTGAATTATATACCAGTTCTCTCCTCCTGCAGGCATATGAGGTTATTGCTTTAGATATGTGTAAACATAGCAAGTTGCAACACTCCAACAGAAAAATGTGCTCTTAGAAGCTGCTAAAACTTCATTCTCTTGTATATCAGTCTGTATAAACAATTCTACCAGCAGAAGCATAAACAAGTATTGATTGATTTTTACTTAGGTCTTAAATAAGTTGAAAATCTCCTGAATGACCTACAGAAAGAAGGGTTTTTTTTTGTGTCACTGCTGAAATATAGTTATTAATTTTAACACCTTAGCTGAGACTAGCTTTGAGTTAATCCTACAACTGAAAAATATGTGAATGAGAATGTCACATTCTGGTTACTGATGCTGTAGTCTTTGAGGCTGTGATTTTGGGGCAGGGTGGTGATTGTTTTGGGCTAGGCCACCATAGTTACAAGGAAGGTTGTTCTAATACCTGTGTCATAATTATGATTGGCTGTTTGTTTGTTAATGCCAGTGTTTGTTCTGTGTTTATCTAGACATGTTTAGAAAGAAAAGTCAATGTAAATTCAGCTAATCTGTTGCTGCAAGCTTATTAGAGAGAGAGAGACAAGACATGCACTTTCTTCAAGCAGCAAAAAAGGGTTTTCTTTATTATCCACATCCTATTTTTTTAAAGTTTTCAAAATTGGTGATTAATTGGTTAGTGACTTTCTTACCACACAGTAAGAAAGTGGTAAGTAGGTTATTTATGGGTTAGTCAGGGCTTGTGTGTGTATGTGCTAAGACTATATTTTTCCCAGATTTTTTACATTTTTTCTCCACGGATCATTGTGAGATGGACTTCTCATGTTAACAGATGTGTCAGATGGTTCACACTGTTACCATTCCTTTCTCTTGGGAACTTACCAGGCCAGCTGCCAGCCCAGCCAAAGTAATAAGGCCTGATTTTATAAGGTTTTACCTATACGTAACACTAATCAATTAAAATGCATTTTTCTGGGCACAAATAGTTTAGTTTAGCCACAAATAGTGGCTTGATCAGGATACATTTTATCTTATGTTTAGTTCCAGCTTTGGATGAAACAGCAGGAAATGTGAAAGAATAGAAGAGCAAACACTTTGTCCTGTTAATTCACCTGTTTGTTTGGTTGCTTGCGTGTAGTGGCCTGTGTTCTATGGGATTTTAAATTTATTTTTTTTTAATGCCAATACAGCTAGAAAGCAGAAGTGAAAGCACAGCTGAACTCATTACAGAAGACAGACTAAGCTTGGTAGGCCCAAGCCTTGGCAGAAACAAGTGGGATTTTGAAAAGAATGCTTGGTTTGCAATACCTTACATATTTGTACGAGGCAGTGCATAGGTAGAATGAAGCAATGTTATTAAGAAATACAGATACAGTTGTTATGGTAATTATTGCTTAAGCTGTGGATCTGTATTTAGCTCATGCCTAAAAGGTATAAAAGATGAGACTGTGTGATCAATAAATTGGCTTCCATGCTGGCACCTAGCTGGAGTCTTGTCTCTTTATCTCTTGCCATGATTTCTTTCCTTGCAAAAGAGTGGTTTTCATTTTTTTGCACTGTTTTGTATGTATCTGAAAAAGTTTTTTCCTTTCATTTTACAGGAGGAAAATGGCTCAAACTATGGCACCAGCAACATCCATCCATGTTGAGGAATCCTTAGAAAGCAGAATGGTGGTTACATTCCTCATGTCAGGACTTGAGTCAATGGTTAGTAGAGAAGTTAAGTCATAAATCTGATATTTTCAGGATTACATCTGTATATTGCTATTCATTGGGCAGCAGGGAAGGTGAATTGTTGTATCTGTGTACTGTATTTTGCATTGCCCAACCAGCTGTTGTAACTTTGCTTGTTATAAATTGTGCTATCAGTAATCTTGTTTCTTGTTGTGGTGTGGTTTTAAAAATTATTTTGTCAAATAAATGGGAAATATTTGTTGATTGCTTAGGTACAGCGTGGTTGAAAGGCAAGTGTCTTCTGGTCTTGGTTGTATGTAGAGTAATGTAGAGTGAATAAATGATTTTGAGACTAATGCCTTGTCTTCAACTGCTGTACCAACTCAACAAAACTTGTCCAGAAAATAGTTATTTTTGTTGGCATATAATCTGTTTTTTAGAAGTTATTCAACTGTGTAGCAGGGTTTATGGTTGGCTGAGACTGTGAGTGGAAATGCCTGTTCGTTTTCCTTGAAATTGAGGCACTGTCCAAGATTTGGTTCTTTAAAATTGGAGTTCTTTAATGAGAACAAACATTTTTAAGCAAGAACAAATAATCAATTTTTAGCAATGAAACTTTTTAGCAATGAAAGTGAAATAGTTATAAGACAATATATTTTAAGTCTTTTATCCCGTTGGATACATTTGGCTGTTAAAGCCTTTGTGTCACTTTTTCCTCTCATGCTGCAACTGTTGGTGTTTTTATAGGTTTTAGGAAACTTTAATTTAGTTCCTAGGAGAGACTGACCTTTAGTGATCACTACTTGGTCATGTCACCACTTTTCTTGGGATCCTTGTTTTCTCCATAGGCTTTCCTGCCTTAATTCTTGCCAGAAATTTCTCTTGGCAGAACATATGTAGGTGTTTGCAGGGATGGTGCAATCCTTCCATTCAGGGGGAATTCACCTGAGCCTGGGCCCAGCAGACAGGACAGGGCAGGCTACAGGGAGCCACAGAACCACATCTTTCTGAACAGAACGTGGCATGTGAGAAGTGTGCAATGCACAAAACTCCTCTATGCTTTGTTGAAAGTTTGAGTAAAACACTCAGTATGATTAACATCAAAGTGATAATTTAACATGGATTAATGTAATAAATAATTTCAATTAAAAACAATGCAATCTCTGAGTCTATACAAGTGTGTATATATATATATGTTTTGCTCATTAATCTACAATGTTTTTAAGATTTCTGATGGGAAGCATTCCAGGTGTGTAAATTACGCTTTGCTACTGGCTGATGTTATGTTGCTCACAGTAACTCCTGAAGGATGGATGCTGGGAGTAGTATTGTAGTTGTTTTATGTGATATCACATTCATTTTTATCAACTGTATCTAACTATGATAATAAAAGCTTTTTCTTTTTCTTTCATAGTGTAAAGAACTTGCCAAGTCCAAGGCAGAAATCGCCTGTATTGGTGTATATGAAACAAATGTTTTTGTAGTTGGAACTGAGAGAGGAAAAGCCTTTGTCAACTCTAGGGAAGATATTAAGACGGGCTTTATTGAATACTGTAAGTTTCAGTGTTTTATTTTCATATATCACAAGCTGTATAATGTATATTGCATAATATTTACAACTTTGGGAGCAAAATGCTGTCTTCTGTGACTGTGTGCTATAATTGTGTTGGCTATGGCAGATCAAGCTGTTCAGGAACATAAAAATGAGCAGTAACAGTGGTCTTGTTTGGGGTGTTAATTTCTACAACGGCTGGAAATGTTCGTTTTTTCTTAGATAATGTGACAAACTAGTGCAATAAGAAGTATTAGACTGTCCACTCTTACATCCTTACAATCTTACATACAATACATCCTGCATTTCCTAGTGTATGTTAATTTTTCTTTGTATCCCCTCCTCCAAAGCTTTTTTCCCACTTAGGAAGACTGAGGAGAGCATTGAACAAGTAGAGAAGTACTTCTGTCAGCTCAAGTGGTCCTGGTTCTTCAGATCACTTTATGCCTTACTAAAGCAGATGCACAGTTTTGACAAGATAGTGTTTTTTCATGTAGCTTTTTTATATCCCTTTTTTTCGTAGACAGAAGTATGGATCTGCACCATAATGACTTAAAATTATATCTGCATTACTTTTATTCTGCTTTAAGTACATCTAGGATGTGTTTTTTGTTTAATTTCATTTTTACAGTAAAACTGTGGAACTTTTGTGTTCATAAAACTTGATTCATTGATTCATTCATACAGAACAGTATTTTTAGGAATAGGTTTCAAAGATTCAGTGACTATTTAGGGGACCATTGATGCAGTCCTTTAGGAAAGTCTTGGTGGTGGACGCTGCCTAATAAACAACAAAATGTACATTTATTTACCTAGAGAAAGAGAGAAGATGCACGTCAAGGGTAGGGTATGATACAAGAATCAGTCTGAAGAGAAGTTAAAAAAAACTACCAAGTTATTGTTGTCTAGTTAAATATTGCTTGGAAAGCAACCTACATTTAGTCTGTAACAGAAAGACTTACTCCCAAAAATGATTTTGCTGCTACGTAAAATTCTCTTGGAGGCTCTGTCTCGAGCTCTGGATTTTTTTTGTTACTGCCTTGCTGGCATGGACAGTGACTTTCTGTGCACATGTTTGCTCCAAGGAAAGTCACCACCATGTTGGGTTGTAACAGATCATTGATATAAAAATACAGAATTGCAACTTGATTGAGAAATCAAGTATAAGATTAATCAATTTCCTTTTCTTTTTTCATTTTTTGCAGGCACAGTCTTCTGATACTGTTAGCTGTAAAAATAGCTATCTGAGTACTGGAGAGGGAGTTCAGTTTTTCACCTGATTTCTTTTTTTGTTTTGTTTTTGTTGCTTAAATGACTCCTGTGACATCCTAGGTACTATGTTTTATTGCCAGTACAATGGTATACCTGATATACCAGGGTACTGTGTACTGGACTCATCTGTTAGTAGGGAATCTGAAATTATGGGGATTTGCTGTTTGATCACCGGGCTAGATCTCTATTTCAGATTTTTTACTGTGGGAAGCACTGGCTTCTTATCCATGCTTTTATTTGTCTGTATGAGATGTGGTTTCTATAGATGCATACCTGTGTTTAAATCCTGCTTCTCTTCTGATAATCCTCACCTTTTGCTTTATTCCAGTTACAAGATACTTGTTCTTAAGCTGTGTTTTTGTGCTGTTAGGCTACTAAGATTCAACAACATTAACTTTGAAAACAGTGTTTTCATTATGATTCTTCCAGAGCATTATGGTCTAGATCTGTGTGAACAAGGTCTAAAAATATCTGTCATTGCTTTCATGGTTTCACTAAGTGCACATCTCCCGTGCTTTAAGGGGAGTCTTGATGCTGGAAGTAGTTTTCTTCTGTCCCTGAAAAAGGTGTTGATAATTCCAGAAATCATTACTTCAGAACAACAGTTTTTAGGAACAATAGCATTACATATTCCTGGTGATGCTGAGTCCATTACTGTCTTTGACAACTTTGAAGTCTTGATGAAGTTTATAGTGTAATATCTTTTACTCTATAATGTAGAGCTGTGGAGGAAACAATTCCTTACCCCTAGTACCTAGTTTCTTCAGTTCTGTATAAAGGCTAACAGTATTCAGTGGTAGTTGATATTTTAGTATGTATTTTGTAAGAATCCAGGTAGGACACAGTTCTTTGTATTTTTAACATGTGAGAGTTGAGTCCTTGTTACTTTAGAACTGATAAATGCTTCTGAGAGATTCTTAGCTTACTGTTAGAATTAAACCTTTAAAAATTCATCTGTGATGTCAGTCTCTGGAACACGTGGTGCTGACAATGTTGAGAATTACCTCCCTACTTGTAGTATCTTCATATTTCTTTAAATATGAAAATAGAAGACTAGTTACTAAGCACACTTCTGGTTATGTCTGACTGTGCAAGCCACCACATATCTTCATTCTTTATTTCCACATTTTTTACAGCTCCTTTGTGTAATTTGAGTAGTGTTTGAAGAGTTTTCAGAATTTGTAGGGCTCAGGCTTCAAACCTGCTGCTTTTTTTAAATTAAGGAGTATAATTTAGTGGGCTAAACTGATGAAATGTATATATGAGGTTTGTGAAGGAAGTAGCATGTACACTTTCCAGCAGTATAGAACTGATAAAAATAATAGTTGTTCAGTGAAAGCAGCACTGGAGTTTGGTTTCCTGTGGCTTTCATTCATGATGACTTTCACCCACATGGGTTCCCTAACTCCTTGCTGCAGGCCAAGGAGGAGCCCTGCTCATTTACCTTGTTACCTTAAGAAAATGTGTTAGGAGTTAATAATAACAACAATGCTTTAAAAAATTTTACTATGATTCCGTAGTAAGTGTTGAAAAACCAGTCAATAGGCATTAATTATTTAAAACTGAGTCAGATAATGTATTCTTCTGAGCTCTGCTTAATGAAGGTGGCTGTGGGCCCTGTGTTATGGTGAAATAGACTGTTTCAATCAGTGTAGAACTGCATGTGGTTGTATCCAGAACATGTGACTTGGGTAACCTGCAGTGTCAGATACTCTAGGCCTGTGTAAATTTGTATTTAGGAAGAGCATGTTCTTGGAGCACCTGCTCACATTGAGCATATGGACAAGTGTAGATACTTCTGCACTGTAACCAACCAAGATCATATACATCCTGCTCTAACAGTACCTCTTTGTTTTAGTTGCTGTCCCCTGCTAAAGTGTATTGTGTGGTCCTCAGTTCCTCTTGCATGGCCTTGGCAAGATGAAGTGCCTCTGGATTGTCGTCTCTGGATTGCTGTGGAGTTGTGGGTTATCAGCTGTCCTGAACAGGTGACTTACTCCTGGGGTATCTGAAGAATGCTGTTCCCTTCATGTGTTCATCTTTGTCATGTTAGCAGTTTCCCTTGGGCTCTGTGGAATTCATTCTCATTTGAATGCAGGCTGGAGATAGTTTGTAAGACAGCCAAAGAAACCCCAAAACCCAGAGGAAGCCTTACTTTCCCCAGGTTGTATTTGCCTTTCAGGAGAGCTTTCTGACTCAGAAGCACCTTTTTGGTCACCTGTTCTGGGCTTTGAAAGGTATTTACCCAGCACCACGTGTTCCATCCCAGCTGCCAGAGAGTTCTTCTCCAAGAATCCCAGTTGCCTCTGCTAGCCTTTCCACTGGTACTGGCTGTTACACCATTAATATGTAGGTTGCAGGGAAGCTTAATCCTGCTAGTTCTGCAGCTTCTGGCAGCTCTCCCAGCCATGCTGCTTTTTTTCTTCTGTGGTACCAGGGCTTTGGGCTTGCTTGCCTGAGATGGAACCATCTTGCCCCTGTAGGTGGCTCATCTTGGATAGGTCCTTTATTTTTGGAGTCTTCATTTTTCTCCCGATGGCCTTGGGTTTCCACACTGATCTTAACAATGCATCTGGTAGGGGCCAGGGTTCAAGTCTTGCTAGAGACTTTGGGCCAGGGTCTTTCATTCTACTTAGTTTTACCTCCATGTCCACCCAGCCACATATTGCAAGAACTTCTTGTAGTTTCAGGAATGCTCGGAATCTGAGTGTTTTTAATAAACACAGCCATTCCTCCTGCTCAGGAAGAATGAATGGAATGCAGTTCTCCACAGACTTTATGGGGAAGATGGTTCAGCTTTGGCTCCCCAGTTTGTATTTTTGGTGTGTGAATTACTGTTTCCTCTTGGATGTACACCATCATCTGCAGGCAAGTAAAACAGTTCTAACCATAAACTAGGCTCTTGTGGACCTGCTTGAAGATCTGCAGCTAGGTTTCTGTCTTATTTAATCCTTTGGGCCTTCGAGTAAATAGAACCATCAGATTTTCTGGGGAATTCTTATTCTGACATTGTGCTCCTCTGTATCTTTGTAAACAAAGTAATGCTTCAGCAGTTTAAAGGGGGATGGAAAAAGTAAACAAAACCAGAACCTTGAAAGACTAGATCTTACTGGCTTAAAAAGCAAAACACCCTTAAAACTGCCAAGTCTCTTAATAGGATTGGCTGCTACTGGAGAGTCTCATTACTTATGAGACTGCTTTGGCTGCTGTATCTTTCAAGTGAATGCCTGAAATTGGCATTTTTGTCTTGTAGTATCTTGTCCCTATATTCTAGAGAAATCTAAGCATCTCTGAAGTTATACCATGTCTAGTGTCTTTCTATGTAAATGCTGGTGTCCTACACCACAGCTGTAATTCATTACAGCTTTACAGTGATTGTCCTTACTTCAGGTTTTGGCTTCTGAAGAAGCTGCTGTTCACTGTGCATGATCTCTCTGGAGAATGAACTTTTTAGCTTAATATCCAAGAAGGTTTCAAATGCACAAAAAGACTGTAGAGTTCTTGAGTATTTAAGGATATACAAATAGGATTTTGAATAGTCATTCTCTACATCACAACTCCACTGGCGACCATCAGTCTACTTCATCCCTAGCTGTTCATCCCCGTAGGCTGTTCCTTATTGATGAGATGTGCCTGTATTCCAGGTTGCTTGACAAATACATTTTTTCCAGAGTAGAAGTATTTTGTGAAATATTTTTTTTTTTGTGATTGAGGTTTAAAAAATTGTTAATATTGTTCGTTGAATGGCACTGGGTGCAATTAGTTATAATACTGGTGAGAGTAAAAGCAATGCTAGCAACAGAGCCAGATGTTCAAATCAACTTAGGTACCTAAAAATTTAGAAGCTTTCAGGGCTTCTAGAAGTCTCTGTGACATATAGTTGTAGGCATCTGTCTTAGTTTGAAGACAAGTGTGTCTGCTAGGAAAAGCAGGAGACTCTCTTGCCATGGAGAATGCAGACTTCCTCTGTCTGAATTGCTATAATTTTTGAAATTAAAGGGCTCTCAGGCAAAGATATTGGGATAGGAGAAACAGTTCTTTACTAGTGAATCTAACAAGATAAACAAAATAACAACAATAACATTAACAACAAACAGAGCCAGGAATCAGTCACAGTTTTCTCTGATGCTGACACCTTTCCTGGGTGAGCAGGAGTCCTGAGGGGCGAGGTGTATCTGAAGCTCAGCGACAGTGACTGGAGCTGTAGAAAACTGTCCTGGCTAGGCAGGAGAAATGGTGTAGAGAAAACCAGAGCAAAACTGAAGAAGCAGTGGGTGCAGGGCAGCGGGGCAGCAGCACCTGGCAGGGCTGGGACAGTCCTGGTTCTGAATTCTCGGGGGACCCACAGGAGTCACTCTGAGCTGAGCTTTAGGTGAGGTCTGGTGAGATCTCCCCACAGTCAGAAACTGAACTCTGATTGTTTTCTCTCAGCGTCAAAAAATCTCCCTGAGAGAGAAATGTGGTCAGTGCCACCCTCTCCCTGACGTAGCTACTTCCTTTGTCTTTTCCAAGTACTTCTAAGTGCCCACAAGCACTTAGCCCACTCAGTAATTAGCTTCCTAGCAACTTTTGGGAAAAAGTTCTAAAAGAAAGCAGCTCAACCTCTAACAGCATCTAAGTTAGCTCATAAATCAGTTTTTTTGTTTTTAACTGTGTTCTCTTTGCAGGTGTATCTAAAATGCAGGTGTAAGAAAGACTGTGACTTCATTTTTTTCTAACCAAAGCTCAGTAAAGTGTATAGCATATTGATATAAATATTCCCACGATGGAGCTCTGATTGGCATGTCTTGCTGCTTTAATTCATTTTTCTAATGGATGAAGCTATTGAAAATGTTTGATCCTGTCTTTGTATCACCTACATACATTCACCGTAAGCTGAAGACAGTGGTATTGCAGACCAGAGAGGATCATGCACAGATCTGGGGTTTAGAGTCTGGTAGGTAGGAGTCAAACTAGAGTAGTGTGAACCTTTATATTAATTCAGTAGCTTTATGTTAGTTTTAAACTGGTGATTAAAAACGTATTTGAAGTCTGTTGAGATAGCCCCCAACACTGAAGCTTGCCTATTTAGTGTGGGCACTGCTCTGCTATGTGGATGTAGGTTTTCTATGATACTTTATTTGGATGCTGCAGTAATGATGTAAATAAGGTATTAATAGAATTGATTTGCTTCTTCCTTACTGTTGTGATTGTTATAGGTTTTTCTGTCTAATAAATCCAACAGAGTCTGGCCAATTAGACATATTATTTTATTAAACAAGTGATAATAAGCAAAACAGTGCTGGGTGGCTGGGGAGTCTCCTGTTCCATCAACAGTGTGTGCCCCACCCCAGTTAGTCCATGTTCTTACACTCTGCTTCTTCTGCTATTTCCTGTGCACGTGGCTTTTTGTGGTGTCTTCTGCATCAGTGCAGCCAGCTGCTAGGGGGTCGTTGGTGTTTGTGGGAGGAAGGCCATACTCTTCCTCTTCTGCCCTTTTGTTGACCTCTCTAGCTGTCTTGTGTGACTTTTCAGGAATGCTTACATTGTTTACAGAACAGGAGCTATGCAGTTATCTTTTGCTAGCTGTTATCTTTTGCTAGCTTAAGACACTTCTTTCTACAAGGCCTTGGCTTAAAAGTACATAGCTCGTTAAGATTTGATTAACAAACTCTTACATACTTATTACATGATTTCCTCTGATTGTGCACTGTCTGTCTTGTGGTGCCTGTAGTAATTCAGAAACTGAAATGATGTGTTCAGCTTTTCAGCTCTAAAGCACAATGTCTCAGCATGAGAAACAAGGCTCCCTCTTTAAAATTTTTACAAGTTTAGTAAGGGATAAAAAGGACAGTAAACAGCACTGGGTGCTTGGCAAACTGCCAGAGGGCACACCAGTTAGCTTAAACAATTTTCTTGCATACTTTTTCATTACATTAGTTAAATGCATATTCATCAAGATTATACGTCCTCAAACATTAATTTGAGTTTACATGTTCTGGGAATTATTTTGCTTGGTTCAACCTGTGACTCTTCTTCTTAAAGTTGTTATAAATGAATGCTCGGATTTAATAGTTAAAGAAATTTATTAAATAATCAAAGTATAGAATTCAGAAAAAAACACAAGCAATTAGATTCTGACTTGGTGATCAGAACCAGGGAAACCCAAGATTTTGGTCTCTATCACACCAAAGACCTCCTGGGTTTTCCAAAGATCATTTCCAAGGTTTTTGGCTTTGGGAAGGAGAATTTTTGTTAGCATATTATCATATTTCTCTTTCTTGCTGCTACATTTCTCAGAACTGTTGAAATCCTGTCAGATGAAAATAAACTTCTGGCGTTGAATATTATCTTGTTGATGTCTATCAAGTGTCTCCTGCTGAAATATTGTCAAACAGATGAAAAAATCCCTTGGAATATACATCTCTGGGGACAGTATCCCCCTGGCATTTGAATCTCCATTTTTATCACTTAGCTTGTTTTTGCTTGTTGCCTGACAAATGCTGTGGTTTTTAATTTCCTATAGTATGAATTATTTTATAACATATATTACAAAGTAGATGTCATACCACAGATGAAATTTATATAATTTCATGTCCTCACATGGCACTCTGTTCTGTGTTTTGACAGTTCTTGATAACCGTAAATTCCTCTTTGCATTCTTTCTTTTGGTGTTTATTTTCCTGGTTCTTTTCAATGTTATCATACACAAAGGTGCTCTACAAGTACATTAATTCAACATTATCTGAGTTATTCTCTCTATTGTCAGCTAGTTATGCAAATAATGGCATTAGCTTCTTCTGCAATGTATATGTTATAATACATAGCACACAGTCTCTAGTTTAATATTTCTGAGAGCCTAAACTATATTTATCACACTATATAATCCATACAGTAGGAAAAAACCTGACAAATCATGCTATATCAAAAGCAGTTAAAGAATGATTACAAACTATATTAAAATAATTTGTAAAAGCCAATATATAATAGCAAAAGCCAACCACTACATAGTTATTTATAACACTGAGATTTGGAACTGAGCAGCAGCTGAGTCCCCTGACCTGTGGGAAGAGCCTAATACCTTTTCAAGTGTTACCATAATAACAGAGATTATTAGTGGGTCTAACTGTTTGTTTGCATTATGTCTAAAGGGCAGTCTTCATCATTGTCTGTGTCTCAGGTTGTGTGCTATACCACTGCAGTGAAAATACCATTCTGGAACTAGCTGACCTCTTTTTATATGGCTCAGAGCCTGAGCCCTTCATACTAGTGAAGGTAGTTTAAAGATACCAGGTTTATTGATGATCATGTGCCAGTTGTTATAAATTATCACAATCAAATTGGTCAGTCAGTAAGGCAATTTATTAATTCAATTATAAGGTATGTTAATAATGAGAAGCTTGACTCAGCCAATATTCAAGCAGTAATTCAATTCATTAATTAATATGGTAAATTATGAGCAAAACAGTGGTGGGCAGAGTGGTGGGAGTTTTCCCCTCCAACTGCATGCTGAGGGTTGAGGATTGCTGGTATTTATATTCGTAAGCTTTCTCAGCAGTTTCGATTTCCAATTTTTACGTCACAATTCTATACTTCAGGATCATAAAGCTATGATAATGATATTTAGTTCCTTTAAATTTCTATACTCTATTGTGATCCAATCTTCCCAGGATGTACATCCTGGGATGTGTATCCCAAATGGTGGGATCCAGCTTCCAGATGTGAGGTCCAGCTTCTATTTTCTGGGACCATTAATCTTATGATAGTGATGTCCAGGATCCCTTTGTGAAAACCATTAATCAGTGAGTTGATGTCCATCTTCCTTTCTCAAGCTGTTTTTCACTGTTTTGTTAGGAACTTGAGATAAGTCCACTTCTCTCTTTTGTCCAAACTTTTTATACATTCTAAAGCTATAGTTTTAAAAATCCTTAATACTAAGCAATATTCTCAAATTATACTTCAAAGGTTCTTATTAGACAGCCCTATGGTGACAATCTGCTACTATTTTAAATGCAGATGAGGAATGTATCTGTGATTATTGCTTTAGCTTTGGTGCTCTTTCAAAATGGTTTACACTTTACAGAATGCTAGCAGGAGAAATGGAAGTAATTGAATCATTGCATTTTAAAGGTGTGACTATCAGGATGATTTCCTATTGCCCAGTCAGAGCTGTTTTACACCTCTATAACTCTTGACCTCCTCCATGCCCTATTTCCCTGTAGCTGTTTGGGAGTGGTCCTTTGAAAACAACATCTGCTAAGAATTCTGCTGGAATAGGCTCTTCCCAGTCACTGTTAATGGGAATTTACTCAGCTGTGGCTCTCAGTTTTGTTCCTGAGTTTTCACCTCCCTTTTTGCAACAGACTACTTGGAATAATTTTTGCTTCTCCCAGTGTCCAGACCAGCAGAGATTGGTGGCTGCTCCTGGCCTCTCAGACTGTGGCTTTTCACCATTGCCCAGACTTACTGTGCTGGAATATATGATATATTTATTCCTGCCATATCTGTCTGTCACTTGGGAGCTAAGACATGGTATCTCTTCTAGTGGAAGATCATGTGGTTGTTCTCTTGTCCTTTAAACATGTGCCTTCATTGTCACAAACCTTTGATGTTCTATCTCTGCCTAGCCAGCTAAGGGATATGGAGTTAACAGCCAGTTTTAAAACCTTCTGGGAAAGTTCAGTCCCATTTCATGGAAACCACACATCCTGTTCCCTCAGAGTTGACAGCAATCAGAAAATTTCTGTAGATAGTCGGTATTTTTAATTTTTTTTTTGCCTCCTAAATTCTGCTATAGGTGATTTGCTTTTTGTGTGATTCAAGCGATCCTTTGATAATTATAAAATGACTTTTCTTTAATTAGAGGATATTTTCCAATTTCATGAACTGTAAAGCTGGATGGCCTTAAAAAGCTCTCTGCTGAATTGGGTGAATAATATTATAACCAAAGCAAAATGCTTTTAGCTGTGCATCTGTCGGGTTTGCTGTTTTCACTGAAATTCCCAAGCTAATGAAGTCCTTTTTCCCCAGCCCAAGATCAAAGAAGGAGTTCAGAATCTTCAGCTCTTGCTTCCAAGGTTGTTTATTTAAGCTTATCTATAACATTCTTTCTCTGTCCTGCTGAGGTCTTTCTGGCAGGATGGCAAAAGTCACTCTCTTTTCACCCTTGGGCAGTGTTAATCTTTTATACTAAGAACTACATGTACATTATTTATAATTAACTTCCAATACCTATCACCCACGTTAAGACAGTCAATTTCTACTCTAAACCAATCATCTATGCCACTGTCACAGCAGAAATGGAGAAAGTGAAGAAGAAGGAAGAAACCCAAAAAGCCACGAGGTTCCTCCATCTTAGCAACACCTACCCCCCTGTACTAAAACCCAAAAACTGCTTTTACACCCTGTGACAAACTTATTATTATTCTATTTAAACTCTTGTGACCTGTAATTCTTCTTTTAAGGTTGGCAATTGTTCCCATGGGCTAAATCCAAATCACAGGTGTTTTGGGCTCTGTGCCAAGGCCTGTCTGGGTCCCTGAGCCTCCAGGGCAGTCAGAGACAAGCCCTGGTTCCCACATGCATCCATTTACTTTCCCTCTTTCATTGCAGTAATTTTCCTTAAGCATAAAGAATGAAATACATGTAGATGAGGGTGTCACAAAATTATTGTTGCTCTTAAGTTGCCTCTTAGAGTGCCTGTGCAGGGGTCACATTCATATTCTTAATATTACTTCTTGTTTTTCTCTCCTGAGGGATTGAAAGCCACCTGATTAAAAACTTTCTGTTGTTTTAAGATGCCTTAACTGCCATGGGACTGACAGCTCTTTTGGTAGAGGAGTCCTGAGCTCTATTGGCTTCAGATACCAAATTGTGCCAGCTTTTCTCTGTTGAGCACCTCATCTTCAGGTCTTTTTTTGAGGAACTTTCAATTAAGTAAATTGTTTTGCTGCTAAAGCTTGATTTCTTTGTTTCTTATTCTTTGAAGACAGTGCTGGATTTGTTGCTTGCCTGCCGTGTGACCCAGCAGGGCATTCTCTGCTCTGCAGGAGAAATGAAAACTACCTTCTCCCAACACAGCTCTCTGTGTTGTAGGAGCTGGGAGATTCCTTTTCCAGCTAAGTGGTGTGCTGGACTGTGAGACCTGAAGGGAAGGATATTCTGATGAACCAAAATGTGGAATTTCTATGGCACAAACGGGACAGGACTGGCGGGAGATGCGTCTCGAGCTCTTTATTGATGCATTAGTCTCATTACATGATTGAGACAGTGGTAAGATGACAACAGCTCACGTCTCACCAGCAGCAGCCAGAGATTTCTTTGTTACAGATCATTTTAAAAACCTTTTAGCCAATAGTATAAAGCCAAAACTTACAGACAGTTGTTCTAGTCAGTCACTAAGAGCACACGTACACATGCTTCACACAAATGCTTGCTTATTTTCACACAATGCTTGCTTGTATGCATTCTAGTTACAACACACAATTCTTCATTATTAAGCTTAAAACCTTCTTCTATCTTGCTAGGCATACTTTTCTGCTGTCTTAAGGTCTGTCTTAGCCAAACTTAAGACTCAACCTATTGTTTCATGCTCTTGCTTGCTATGCTTTGTGTAACTCTTCTACTTTCAGACATTGCAACTGCAGCTTAATTCTAAGTTGTCTGTTCTGTTTTGTTTCTGAGGCCTTCTTTTACAGCTTTCCAGAAGCCTTCTTACCTTTAATAATTCCCACACCAAAACACCTGGACAGTCAAAGAAGAGAAGCGACAGTTAGGCATATATTGACTGTCATTGCAAAATGGGATTTGTTGGGAGTTGTGTAGTTGTAATCCTGCTGAATCTAGAAGAGTTGCAAAACTAATTCTGCAGGATGCTCACAACTGTGCAGAATGCTATTCTTTTGCCATGTAACTGTTCCTCCCCCTTCATCAGCCATTTACCCTGTAAATACAGCTCCCCCATCCCTCTTCTGTGCCAGATCTTGTTGCACATGTCCTGGGCATCCCCTCCCAGACGAGCCTGGATCCTGCTCCGGGCTCCAGTAATTGTGGCAAGGGCTTTGGAAGAGCCTGTGAAGTTGTGTAACATCCAAGGGTTCGTGTGTCCCTCAGTAGTGCCAGGAGGAGTGAATGCCTGCTAGGTTGGATCAGTTGTGCAGGCCTGTTACAAATCTTGCTGTAGTTGAAACTTAATCTTGTTTCTGAGTCCTGGTTAAAATCAGCCAATGATTGTGGGAGGGGTTAGGGAGGCAGATGCATAATGTGATCTTAAGAAAATGCATAAAAGTCATGTAATAAAAAAACCCTTAAGGGTTTGTGTTCTAGTTAAGAAAGAAAATTTCTCTATCTTTCTGTCATTTTCGTATGAAGTGGGCAGTGTTGTCATCTTAGTTTTAGTTTGTTTATTATTTTTAGAAAGTGTGGGTACACTTTCTGAAGCTGCTGGCAGTAAAAGCATTTTCCATGAATCTGTTTCTTACTTGGGAAAAATGCCCACTCAAAAAGTTACATTAGATGTAGCTGTAAATGGAAACTGATACCTTATCCCAAGTTCACAGGCAAATCTTAAAAGCTGTCCTTGATTAAGGACCTGTGTTGCAGGTATATAACAATATCCCAGTTTAGCATTAGTTTTTGTGTTCTGATAGGCCCTGTCATACTGCAGAGAAAGCAAAAGTTTCAGGCCTGAAGAGCTGGCAAGCTAAATGTCACCTGGAGATGGGTTTTCAGGGCATGAGGCAGACTTCTGCAGAGGAAAGCTGTGATTCTCTTTGAAATGAAGATACGAGTTTTTAAGATGATAAATGTGTTTTTACTTAAAGCATTGCTGCTTCAGCTCATTTCACAGCCCTTGTGTAAACAGCTGTTCAAACTGATGTTTGTTTCCTTTTGCCATTGTAGAATTCTAATGCCAGCAGTCCTGGTGCTGCACGTTAGTGCATCACTGCAGTGTTTCAGGCTTGCTGCTGTGCTGGCTTGTGGTGAAGTCATGACTCAGGTTCAGCACTGATCATGCTCTTGCACAAAGGAACACAGATCTCCCTTGCCGTTCCTTCCAGGTAGACAAGCATATCTCTGATGTTTGCCTCTGGTTTTGCTGGATGATTCTCAGTAAATCTGAGCAAGAATTGAATTATGAGAAAGGAAGTCTCAGAAAAATTAATCCACAAACAGCAGAGGTTTATTCCCAAAAAGGAGACAGAGGAGTTCTGTAACTTTATTTGAATAAAGGGAGACACCATGGGGCATTCTCTTGGTGAAGCACTAAAGGTGTGTGATGGACAAGAAACCTTTCAGGTAATCTGAGGTTGTAAGATTGATGTGTTTATTCAGTGCTGGAGCACAGAGGACTGGTGTCCTAAAGACCTGTGCTGAATTCACAAAGCTTTGATTCTCTATTCATTCCCCAAAATTATGCATATTCATAAAGTTACCTAACAAGCCTGTACATATTCATCACCTGTCCCCATACTGTATTTAAATTAGTTGGATGTCTGTCACAATTGTGCAGTTCTCTCTTTAATTGAGGTGATGGTCCTTTTGATTTGGTTCAGTGGTTGTGTGGGAGGAAGTAAAGACATCTTCCTCACCACTTTGTCCTGTTTCCAGGTCTTTGTGACCCCTTGGTTATGGTCCAGGCTCTTTTCTTGGTTTCAAGCACCCAAAGTCTTGGTTTTCAGATTTCTTACAGTGCTCAGTATCAGATACATGATAGATTGTCTTGCTCTGTACCTATGTATTAATGATTAAACCCTTTGTTTCTTCTTTGATCCTCTTATTCTTATGCTAGGCCCTGCTATAGATGTGTTGCTTACCTTTTGCTGGCTACATTTCTAATTTCTAAATCTTTTAACCCTTTCACTCACTGGGGTCTCTCAGATTTTTGGAGGGCACAGCCTCCATTTTATCCCAACTTCCCGTCCACATTTCCCTCTCTCCCCATTGGCTGAGGTACAGACTTCCCAAGCACCTGATACCTAAGATTCCCCTCTAATGTACAACCTTCCCCTTTAATTTTTAATTCTTATGGAATTTATGGTTTCTCCCAATTGTTTCTTTCATCTTTCAATATCCAATTTCATTTATCAGCAAACCTACAGTCCTTTCTCTCTTGGTGCTAGTTTTATCTACCAGCAGACCCACAACTTGTTTGTAAAGACAGATCCCTCATTCCTCTCGGAAGGCTGCCATCCAAAACCATCACTTCTGTTTGCTTTTTAATACTGGAATGTTCCTACTTCCTCACTCCTTTTGCAGTGACTTTTGCTCAGGCTAGAATGAGCTGTAGGGCTGAAATCTTCTCTGTTTTGCATGGTTTATGGCTTGTTTGTAGCTCCTCTTATTCAGCAGTAAGAGGTGTGTGCTTAAAATGTCCTTTGGAAGAGATGAGCTGTCATGGCAAAAGCCATATCCCTTCTGTAAAATGTTCTGCCAAGCACATACAGAATAAATAAACTGGCAGATAAATAGAACTGCTGTGTAAGATGGCATGCACAGCACTGGAGAGCTTTGGGAACCTTCTCACTTACATTTTACCTGTTCCTTGGTGACTCTGTTAGTCCTTTTCTTGGCAGTTTAGCATTTTATTTTTGCTTTATTATCCTCTCATGAGTTTAATAGTGTTTTCTACCTCTTCATGCCAAAAAAAGCCTCCTTGGCTGTGTCTCTTTAATTTATCATTCACATTCTTCAGGGGGTGATATTTGCAAAGGTTGTAGGGAGGATATAGTAATTCTGTTGTAAATTTAAATTTGCTCATTGCTTATGTACATAGATACATACATTTGTTTCTAATATAAGTACATTATTAAAAATTCCTGGCAAGATTCCTTCTTCAGAATCTCTAGTGTGAAGCAGAGGGACTAGGCACCTCTAATAACTTACTATTTATGTTTGTCTTATTTTTATAAATAACTGCCAGGTGTTACAGAAGAGGACAGGGCTGCAGAACTGAGGAGAAAGAACACTACACCTCCTGTGAACAGGCAGACAGCAGATCCTGTGGACGTGGAGGCTCTTAGAAAGTCTGTGGAAGACTTTTTCTGCTTGTGCTATGGTGGGTGCTTTAAAATCTTCTAAGAAGCTGTTCTAGATTCTTAAATTTTTATTCTGTTTGGAAGGAAAAAACTGCATGATCTTAGCAGCTACATTGCTATTTTTAGAAACTTTTAGTAGCCATTTCTAAAAAATACACGTGCAATGGTTCTACTTTGATGTGTTTTGTGGAGTGTGATTTGAGATTTTGTCACAGAGCACATTAGTGCCAGCAGTCTTTGGTTTTCTGAGATTTGCATCCACACTTTGCTTTCGCTCTAGTCCTATCCAAAGTTATAAAGTCTTATGAGGGATTCATCTTTTTGCTAACTTCAGCAATCTTGTCATTAAAATAACTTCCTCTTTTTTATTTTCTAGGAAAAGCTTTAGGAAAGTCAACGATGGTACCTGTGCCATATGAAGAGATTCAGAGAAACCCATCTGTTGTGATTGTGCAGGGCCTGCCCAAAGGACTCACACTTCAACATCCATCAAATTATGATGTTTCCACCTTGAAATGGATTTTGGAAAAGAAATTAGAGATCTCATTTAGTATCAACAGGTTATTTGCTCTCTTTCTTGTGCTAGTCAGTCCAATTTGGTTTTTTACTTAAGTAAAATTAATTTTAATTTTCAATTAAATACATTGTGGACTGTTTCTCTTAAATTTTCTCTGTAATGTACACTACCAAGTAATTAACAATGCCTTTGCTAAAATTGAATTTTTCTCCTTTTATTTCCACACAGATCTTTCCTAGAACCAAAGAAAGATGTAGGTAAGTTAATGCTTATTCAGACTAAACAGAAGAAGATTGGAATTTCAGTTTAGATAGCTATACAAGTAGAACATTTGGTCATGTCAATAAGGTTGCAAACTGCAGAAATTTCTAGACTATACATTGCCTTACCTATGGGGGTATAACCCTTTCCTTTATGCATTTGCCAGGAGCAGCTCATTAGAGATTAAATTCTGTTTCATTCTTTGTCTTGATCAAGTTCATTCGTTTTCATTCTTTGTCCTTATACTGAATTTAAATTTAATGTGAATTGTTCTAGGGGAAGGAGAAGTGAACTTATCAAGGACTCCTTTCAGTTTTTAGAAGATGCCAACACTTCCTAGTTCTTGTGTTCCACTACCCAGCTGATTTTAGCACTTATATTTCATTTTTAAAAGTAATTTAATCTTCTGAAGTGGCTAGGTGTTATAGTTCCTATGAAAGCCTCTATGTGTTAAAAATTCTGAGCTAGTGAGTTTTGTAAAAACTCTGCAGAGATTCACTTCTAGCTTAGGAGAAATCCCTTCTCCTGTTCCTTTTATGGTATCATGTTGCTTTACTTGATAAATGCATAAGTGTTTTCATTTTATGAAAACGATGACAGAATCTCTGTAGAAATGTAGTCAAAAAGGAGAAGTTTAATTTTCAGGTGAAAGAGCCAGAAGTTGATCCTTGATTAGTAAAATTAGAGATGTGTTGCCTATGCTCAGGTTGAGGACTAGAGATGGAACATTACAGAGATTCTGGTAATAATATAGTCCTATCAAAAATACAAGGTAGGTTTTCAGTGTGCTAAGTGACATTCTAAAGCTGTTTGTCCCTACAGTTTAACAGGGTCTTTCATTTCTTGTGAATAAGGAAAATATGCACGTATGTTTGTAAAACGTGAACAGGCTTTTGCTTTGTGAAATCAGTGTTACATTTTCAATTTGTGTTTAAATTAAGTGGAGTACAGGAAATTCAAATATTGTCTTTTAACTTTCAGGAGCTGGTATGACAGACCCTTCACCTTCAATTATACCTCCAGGGGGAAGGTGAATTTAAAATAATGTGGATTTTTTTTTAACCAACTACCTATTTTCATGTTGTTGTCTTTGTCTTTTTGCTTTTTCTGCTCAGCTGACCTTTGAATAACTTTTGCTCACTTGGCATTATGAAAAGCATGAAGCTCAATCTTCTCTTTCTTTTGATCATTATTTGTGAGGAAACTGTTACAAGTTAAGGAAATGGCAAGGTTTCTTCTTGGTTTAATTAGCCCAATGGGTGTTCTTAATTCACAGCCTGTTAGTCAGGAGTAAGTTTATCACGATTTATGGTACAGCAGTGGGGGAGAACAGATGGAATGTTGCTTCCTTCCCCCTCCTCAATTTAAAAAAAGTGGTTTTTTTATTAGTAAATGAAGATACTATACCTGTAATACATCAAAAATTTGTTAATGTGAAAACAAGAATCAGTTTTCTGTCCTTCTGCATTTGTTGCTCATCAAATGCTAAACGTGGTCTGAATATTGTGACTATTGTCTATATATGCCTCAAAAAATGTAGGAATAGGAGATTGCTGGCAATTCACTTGTGAAAAATCAGATAAGCCAATATGCAGGGCTTTTAAATTTTGTGTTCTTGTTAGAAAAAATTCTGAGAGATTGATTTTACATAACAAGCTATAAAGCTTAAAGAATTTCTCAGAATTCTAAGGTTTGTTTTTAATAATGTCATTCTGTTTGATTTGTTTCTTTTAATAGTCCTCCTGCCAAAGTGAAAATGGAACCAAGCCAGGATTTGGGTACGTTCAAAATTTTGCCTTAGTTAGCATAAAAAAAAAAAAAAAAA
>VZTB01007467.1:3964-26341 GCA_013397245.1 Thryothorus ludovicianus
GACATTTTGTCTTTTTAGATTTCCATATATTTATGCTGAAGTTTGGAACATAATTTTTTTTTTATGTGTAAATAGCAAAGAAAAATTCTCCACTGACAAAGACCTTTTGCAATTACCTTGTACTTTGTTAATATGAAATTCTCCCAGTCACACATGATGCTTCTGATTTTAAACCATAAGATTACACATTTTGTATTGACAATTTTAAGACAAAAAGCAAAGCTGATGCTTGCTGAGATTATGAGGATGTACAAAAAGCTGCTCTCCTGTGAAGAATTTGATAGCAGGCAGATTTCATGAACATTTCACATCCCAAAAGCATTAGCTCAGCACAGGTCCTGTGTTCTGTGGTAACTCAAAATGCTTGGAGGTGGCAGTATTGCATTTCATAATGCTGCATGTGAAGTTTGCTGTGGTGTATCAGACATCCTCTATTGGAACAAGGGGCTAGTGAAGTGTAGGGGTCATTTTTTTATTCTCTCGTACCATTCCATACAAACATTTTATCTTCTATATTTCACAACAGAAATAGTTAAAATTTCCCTCTGAAAACTTCTGTCACATATGGTAGACATGAACACTGCCCATCAGGAATAAATGTCAGAAGATGAGTTTGTCAGATGGCTTTAAAATAATGATCCTGAGGTTGCAAATGTCAAAATTAATTGAAAAACAAGTATGACAGAATTCCTGCAGAATTTAGCTGTAACACAAAACAAGGATTTTTGGTAATCTATGTGCTCCTTGGGTTTTAAGAAAGATGTCACTTTAAAAACAGAAAAAGAAGGCATGTGTTAAAATTCCTAGATCATTAAAAAGTGGTCATATGAACAATAAAGGAAATCAGCATCTCTTCAAAATTATTGTGAGGTTTTGATTACAGTCTTCAAAAAGCAATAAGAAAGGCTTACCTGTATCTTAAATTGTGCAGCCTTGCAGCAACATGCATATTAAAAAGAGCTACCAGAGTATTTACCCCAGTCTCTTAATTTATTATCTATTTTATCAGATATATTTGAAAGTATACTTCTCCAAGTTTTATTTTTCCCCACTCATTTCTGTGGAATATCACACCAAAATGCAAAATAGCTCAGGCTTCTATGAACAAGGATACTTTTACTTTTGTACTTAATATGAACTAAACATTTCCATTTCAAAGAAAAGGCACCACAAATAACCCATGCTTTAAATTCTAATATCTGGTTCTAATGCACATTGTTTGGTTTTTTTCATGTAATCTTATATTTAATTTCTTAATATTTTTGTATTTTTTTTTACCACAGCATTCTTTTTGCACTTCCTGTCTCTTTACATTTGTGTTCAGCATGTTTCCCCACTCTGTACTGAAAGCACAAAGCCAGATCCAAAAGTCAGTATGCCACTCCTTAAGCAGTCAGCTCCTCAGTGGGAGTTCCCATCTTTTTCAAAATGCCTAATTTTGCTGACTTGCAGAACCACATGACTACAACTAAATGTCTACCAGAGCAGAAGGTCCTAATTCTAGGTTTTGATTTTCTGTATACTTTCATTTGTGGTGCTTGTGGTAATTGTTATTTATTCCAGTTGGAAATGTAGTTCAGCCAAATAAATAGTTTTCAGTATGATATAAACCTGCAGATGGAAATTTAAGTAATTTCAGAGTGTAGATTCTTGATTTTACAGAGTGCTGTTGGTTAATATTTTCCACTTACACAATTTGCTTTCTCTTAACTAATGTTTAGTATAAAGAAATATTTTTCAAAAGAAGCGATCAAAACCTAAAATCACACGACTCACTTTTGTAACTCTTTCAGTTTTTCAGATTCTTTTAATAGTCGTCTTCTAAATAATTGTATTACTTGAGAAGTTTAAACTGCACATTTCTGCTTTTAATGTCTTTTGATAGAGATCTGTTTTTCATTTACAGCAGGCACTGCTTGTAAAATCAATGGCAAAAGCAGTCCAACAAACTTACACTGGAAAGTCATACTTGCAAAGTATTCACAAAGAAGTTCCAATTAGTTAAAAAGCTATGTTTTTGCAGTTACTTAAGATAATGTTACTGGCTTCATATGGTGAAAAATCTTGCATGGTAGTGCTATTCTCCACTAATTTGCAATACAAGAGCAGAGGAAAAGCTGCAGCTGAAGAAACGAGCTTTCAAACTTCAGCAAGTAGATAACAGTAGATAATTCTATTTCATATTGAACATAGTTTTTACAGTAATTTTCAGAAAGCTTTAACTATGGCATTTTATGTTTTTTTTATTCTGTATCGTGCTCTTGTTACAAATTGCTTTGTTGTTTTCTGTGGGTTTTTGCAAAACTTCCCCAGTTTACAGTAAATGAGTTTAGCTCACTGCAGAAAATTCACAAAGGTTTACCATACCTGGACTCTTGCAAAGGCTGTCACAAGATCATCTGTTTGGAAATTCCAGGTTGCATTCAGGTTTGTAGTTCACGTCTTTCTTTCATAATGTGGAGCAGAGGATCCTTTATATGACTGGCAGCATCCTGCATTCATGGTATACTGAGGTTGAGCAAGCACTGCAGCAGCCTTCCAGGGTTTTGAATTACATGACTACAGCTGTTTAAGTTTTACTAAGGAATAATAGCACTATAGGTTTGGATCTCTTCCAGCAAACTGTCAGATCTATAAACAGCTAGTACTTACTACATAATGAGAACAAGGCTTGCTTTTTGTAGCCATAAATAGACTAATTTTGTGTCATGATTAGTTGGGGGTTTATACCAGAAGTTTTAAAAATGCAGTTTTTACTAAGATATCAGAAAAATAAAAGCCACTCTGTGCTGGAAAAAAATACAAATTTACAGTTAATTAAAAAGTGAACTTTTGTTGCATTTTTACATTGGTTTAATCTATAAATTGAGGTGGTATTTATAAATGCAATCTAAAAATAGTTATGTTTTGGATTATTTTTGTATCCTACTAAATTTGTAAAGAAAAGCAAGGTTTTAGAATCCAGTACTATCTCAGAAATATTCAAATATATACTGTATCTTGAGACATATTCCAAAAGCAATATAAAATGCCAAATTGTAAGACAAAAAAAAATCTTTCAATGTTTAAGTAAACACTCACACATAAATTTCTTTATACACTGAGAAGAGTCTCCACATAACAAAATACAAGTGAAATGATAGAGATGGATTCTGAGGAATATAACAGTTCAACTTTCCATCTAACAAAACCTCTCCAGAACAAAGGATGAGGCAGATGGGGCAACAGGCTTGTTCTGATTGCTCTTTACTGTCTGTTTCTTGTTCATGAGAATCATGCTGAGATTGTTGTGCAGTGGCAGTGTGAAATTTGAAATGGAGGCTGAGGTTAGGGGAAAGTTAAGAACCACCTACCTCTGAGTAACTTTTTCAAAATGCCAGTATTTGGTTGTTTTCTGAAAGCATCATTCCTGCTTGTTGAGAAGTGTCATCATGAGCCGTGGGGATCTGCCTCTAGAAAGCATGATCTAATGGTACTCAGGGAGAAGGGATCATCATCAAACAGGGAAAACCACAATCCTCCCCTACCCGAGGACAGCGGGTTTGCTTGCCAGTGTATTTGAGAGCCCTGGAAGGAATTCCACAGCTTTCTCCATATTTGGATTCTGGAACAGTGCTTAATGATTATGACCAAGTACTTAAGTGAACAGTTTAAACCAAAAAAACCATGAAATTGCATCACAGTTGGACAAAGGATTTTAAAAAGATTTTTTTCCCCCCCATCACTGGATTAACTGAACCAAAGGGAAATTTTGTAAGGCAAACGTTTCAGAATTAGTTGGACAACTGTAGAGGGGATATACTATTAACATTGAAATTATGCATAAAATATTCCATAGAATGTGTATTTCCCATGTTTTTTTCATGTTTCTTGGTCTTTTTTTTCATTTTAATATTACAGTTCTTTTTATATGAGTTGTTCTATTGGCACTACTTCTGTAGGATATGAATGTTTGTTTAGAAAGCCCATCTGTAAAATGTGTGATTATGTTAAGGGTTGTGTGAGTAGCAATGTAAGGACCAAGGCATTTAATTGGCTCATTAAAACACAGGCAGAAATGTGAGAATTAAGCAGAAATTTTCTAGTCCATTGTTACAAAACAAGGCAATATTTTGTTTTACTATTATGTTCAAACATGGTAGTAATACTGGATAAATTGTAGACATGGGAGTTTTTGCATAGTCATGGTAATTAAGATTTTATCCCTATGACACAGGCAATATTTTTTTTTTATGAGCTTCAACATATTTTCAGAAAAATATAGAGATTCTCTTGTGTCTTTTTCAAAAGGTACCGTATTATACCACTGACATTCTCAGAGCCCTACCTAGAAAGCATAAGATCTCTGTTCTGCTTCTGAAGCTGAACAGTGTGAATGGAAAATTTCTGCTATTAGACAGAAAACTAGAAAGACCTGAGCATATAAAGCAATTGCATGTCACCTCCAAAATATTTTACAGCAGTCTGTCACTTGCTGTAGGTTACAACAGCTGGATAAGAGAATACAAGCCACTGGGAAAAATAAATTTGTCCCCTTCATTTCTTGACATCTGTTTTGTGGGACTGTTGGAGAAGCCAAATGCAGAAAACTTCACCAGTTTTCACCATCTGTGTCCCCCCTGCTCCAGCTTCATTGGGAGAATTCTTATTTTGGCAAATTCTGGCTTCTTCAGATGTATCAAGCAACAAAAAGGGGCCATCACTTGGGGAGCAAATCTGAACTATGTTCTTTATATATTGAAGAAGAGAATTATTGTTTACATTTCCTGAGTACAAACTTGTGTAACTGAACAACACTATAAGTTACAAATGCTCTGTTATATATGTTTTAGAAAAATGCTAATTCAAGAATATGTTAATGTAAGTGCTTTTTTTGGACAGTGGAAGACTTAAAAGAAAAATAACTTCTGGAGTCAAGCCATTAATGTAATGTAATGTGCCAAACATCTGAAAGGATGTCACAATTCATTTTAAGATTCTTGACAAACACGTGATACAAAAAAGATAGTCCCATGTGCCCCAGAGAGTACTTCCTCAATTCTGAATGTTGATTTTCAAATTTCTATCCTCAGTGTATTGCCAATACTGGAATCACAAGAGTGTTTCTTCAAAATCCCTTCTGTGCTGCAGACAGAGTTCTGCCTTGCAGGCTGGATTCCACAAATCCAACCAGTTCTGGAAGACTGAATTATAAAGTAGAGTGTGTGTAGCAAAAAAGCCAAACCTGAATAAGAAAACCTGTGTATTCCTATTCTTCAGAATAAGAAACTATAGAAAAGTTAAATTAAATGAACTTTGATATTCTTATAAGCATTTCATCATTTCACTGCAATTATTTTCTAAATCTGTGGGGACAGATCTTTAGCTGTAGTTTTGCTCCGTGTTTGTTTTGTTGTACTTTCATTTCAGAGCATAGTATACTATTATGCAATAAATAAAAAAACCCAAGACAGTGATTTACATATTAAATTGAAAACTCCTACAGACAAGGAATTATATTTTGCTTGTTTACCTACTTTTATTTACATTTATAATTTATTTTTGCATTCACTTCTGATCTGTATATGCAAGAAAAATAATTATAGACATTTATAGAATGATTTTACTGAGTCATGCAAGAAAAGTCTGCTTTGCAGAATTTTGTAGGATCTAAGATTCAATAACCTTCAAAATAGTATCCCTAATGATTGGTTTGAAAGATGAGCTTTAAGTAGGATTTTACTCATCTGGGGTAAAGAATATAATATTAAACTCCGTATGTATCCTGACATTGATTCTCAGGCCAAGCTGTTCTTTCTTGAGGTGATCTATTAAATATTGAAATTCCAAGTGAGTTGAGAAAGCAATTGTTTTACTAAAATGTGCAGGAAACTTCATGTTTCTATACCTTATCTTCAAGAGTGCCTGAAGTTTCATAGAAAATCCATGGGGGCCTTAGAAAAGAAATTTAAGATTTTATTGATCTAGAAATAAAGAAAAATAAGAGAAATACATATTATTGCAGTAAGATCTAAATGTTTATTAATTTTATTTAATCTTATCTGAATGCATATTTCACACTGGAACTTTCTCAACCTAATGCCTGAGATTCATTATCCAGTTTCAAGTTGAAAACCAGTTCCAATGAAAAAGAAATTAGAAACAATCTTTGCAGGAGTATTATTTTTAACTGCTTCCATATAATTTGGTTTGGCTTGCATGGAGGAAAACACTAGATTTCTGCTCTTTGTGGTATCAAATGTCTATGTTAAGCAAACAGTGGTTTTCCAGATAGGGATTAAAAGTCTTTTAGACTGCATTTACCATTATGTGGAATCCTTACTGCATTCCAGAAAAAGGCAAGCTATTTCTGTCAGGATTGCTGAGTTTGATCTTATTACCTGCTACTTACAATCTCTCCTGTTGAGAATGGAAATTTCACTTTATTTTAGGAATCTAAGATAAGGTAATGCTTTAAAAATTAACTTAATATATCTATATAGCAATTAGAGAGTGGGAAAGATTTCCAGAGGTGATTCAGACCTGTCCTGGGATCTCTGTTGCTCTTTGCTATGCAGAGATCCCAGGACTCATATTTTTCTGTTCTTGTACTCCTTGAGGATCAATGAGCAAGAGGCTGGTTGCAGAGTTAGGTAAAATCTTGCTTAAATGACTTGGTCAAGCTTGGTGCTTCTTGACCAGCAGAAAGTATAGATTTCCCAATATATCCCTCAGACAGCTGCTTGTGTGATATTCACAATTAAGCTATTCCTTTACATACATACTGAAGGTTTAGGGGTGAGGAAACGTGACAGAATTATGTCACTTTACACATACCAATAGTGAGTACAAAACTAGAATCTGGACAACTGAATTTCATAATCTGTCCTGAGAACTAGCACACATCTTTCTCCACTGACATTTATCTTCTGATGATCTCTACCAGTAGAAAAAAGGATTGATTGCCTTTGCCATATAGGCCTACACTGCACCTGTTTTGCAAACACTTGGGATGGAAAAATCCAACCTATCCATGCTGATGATGAGGTCTGCAGCACCATCTGCAGATCCTCACTGATGTGTTGCCCACGTCAACCACATTCCCAAAGTCACTGTGTCCTTTTGTCCAACAGACACGTCTCAGTTGGACATGATGTGAGAGCCTGGAGTGCACCAACAGGCTCTATGTACTGTGACCAGCTTGTGGTTATCAGATGGCTCTTTCTTTATAATTCCTCTCTGGTGCCTCTCCTGCAGCCTCGCAAGATTCTGCTCTTTTTCCTTCTTCATCTGCTTCTTAGAGTGTAGCTGTTCCTGGAGAAGCCTGATCCAGGGTAACACAGCTGCACCATATCAGACCCCACCATGAACAGAGCCAGCTGTCAGAGGGATGGGACCTGATGGGATTTATATCACCATGCATTACCAGTAAAATACTTCCTCCTGCTATGATGGTAGGGTTTTCATTCTGTCATTTTGCAGGCTATTACAGACCCACTGTAGAAAAACAAGTATGTTACACTTGTCCTGAACTCAAAACACACCAGATTATTTGCATCCACAGTGCCAAAAGTGCCAGTATGTGTTATGAGCCACATAATATTGTCTGTCTGTCTGTCTGTCTGTCTGTCTGTCTGTCTGTCTGTCTGTCTGTGAGATCTGCACAAACTCTTTAAGAATACATTTGACAGACATGAAGCCAGTTTCTCTCTGGGCTGGCATCTCTCTGCACAAGGGAAAATGTGCAATGAGTGCCACAGTCCTCTAGGAAAAGACATTTGACATCAAAACATTTAAAACAGCTGACAAAGAATCTGTTTAAAAGACTACATCAGCCTGAAAAATAGAGCAAGACAACCTGGGCATAAGTTAAAAGATGAGGCATCATGCCAGAAAAGACAGTCTGCCTTGATTATAAGTCAGTTACTCTATTAAAAAACATCTCATGTGCAAAAGGAACCCAAACATTAAATTTTCAGAAAGAAGAGACATAAACCCAAGGTGTGAATCTCCTCACTCAGTGTAAGATAGAAGTAAAGCAGGCTTGATTTTAGTTTCCACTGATAAGTAGTAGTAGGGACCAGCCACATGCTACAAATGCTGGAGACTAGAAGTGCAAGAAGTGGGAGCATCTCCTGGTCATTGTTACCATGCTGAGGTGGGGTGGGTGATCAGCTGCTGCTCATTTTCTGGCTTGCTTTTCTGTGACCATCTCCTGTCTGCTGGTGGTGTCCACTGTCAGACAACATTTGTACCCAGAGCAAAGCCTGTGCCTTGGGCTGCTGCTCCCCTTAGGCAAGGTAGCCAAGCACATCAGGCTTCTGCAGCAACTGGAGAGGTGAAGCACAGCAAAAATTCCTCCCAGTATATTTATATTACAAGATTCCTTCTTTGGATTCTTCTCTCCACAGGCCTTATTTAGTACCCAGGAGGACATGCCAGACTACTTTTTTTCAGTGGATGTTTTGCAAATGAATTCCTGGGGGCTGTATTCTGAGCTGCACAGGGTTAGTATAGAATCATATCATCAATAAGGTTGAAAAAGACCTCTAAGATCCCCAAGTTCAATCATCAACTGTTATATTACACAACTTCAAAAGCCTGGAAAACAGTGATATCTCTATGTGCAAATATCAGGGGGACTACTTCATGGAGAGGAATTATTCATGTATGTTTTCTGTAGAAGCTAAAGAGAAATTGTCATTTACACAGCATTAATATGTCACAAAGAACACTTTGTATGCTCAAGAGTGAACTGACATCTATTGAATTTATGCAGTTAAAGAATTGTCTCCCTGGAGTGATAAAAGGCATAAACTAAATTGACAAATCCGTCATTCCATTTGTAATTTCCTTAAATATTGCACTGTTAGAGTATGCAGAGTTATTTTTATGGTCCTGCTTGAAGGATTCTGTAGAAAAGCAGAATATTGTTGTGATTGCAGAGGACTTTTCCTTGTATCGCCTCTGAACCTAACACACATTTTACTGTGGGTCTGGAAAGAAACAATGAAGATACTCTATTACATTCAGAACTTGCTTCAAACTGAATTTCAACATCTACCATAGGTGAATAAATCATAAGGTTAGGAAAACAAAGGTGGAATAATGACACAGTAACATTCACTGCCACTTCCATAAATAGTGTCAGCTGTAGGAAATGTTGAACCTGACTCTTTCTTGGTTAGAGCAGATCCTTTGGATTATGTTGTTCAAATTTCAGAATAATAAGTACACCTCATGGATCTGTTTTTCTTTTGGTGAGATTAATGTATTTCTTGTTTTAGTGAGTATCTAGGTGCCTATGGTAAAATGCTAAAGCTCCCAAAGCTCTCTAAAGATCTCAAGCTTTCCCTGTACTATTTTTGTTAGGCTTGCTAAGACATAAACACTAAATTTCTTCTGTAAATATGAGCTGATGTCTTCAGAAATACTGCCAATGGCTGCAATTTGATTTGCTAATCAGGAAAATGTTAACTCTTACAGACAGATGTATTTAAGTTAGCAATTGAAAATAAGCTGTACATTTTGAGAAACTTCATGATGTTGGAAATGAGTTATCCTCTCAAATGACTTCAAAAAAGTAAGAATCAATTCAAGAGGATAAGTTCTAACTGAAAGAATTTTTGGACAACTATGGTCTAATCATGCTTATAAATCTTGCCCTCTTGCAGTCACTGTCAGAAAACTCCAGTTTTCTTTTTTCATTAGTATGTTTGAATTATGGTCTTCCAGGTTAGAAACAAGAGCATTTCATTTCATTCAGTGGTAAAGCAACTATAATATATGGGAACTGCCTTCTGCTACTGAATTTTCCCATCAAAAAAGAACATCCAGGCTTCTGCAAAAGTGATTGTTAACTATATCACTGTCTCGGGTGTCTGCCATACTTCATGTACATTCTCCAGGTACTTGCTTCTTTTCCTTGTGTTCCCAAACATAGTAACAATATGGAGAATTTCAGTGGTTTATGTGCCGCTCACTCTCTGCAAGCTACTGTTAATTGGATTAAGACTATTTGTTTGAAATTGTAACTTTTTGATATTATATGTAGGATAGTTGCTGATCTTTTTTTTTACATAACAGCATGAGCACATTTATGTTTTATTTCACCTTTTTTCTTCAAAGGCTCTGGTTGAAAAATGCCAACAGGTAATGTCTGTTGTCTTTCTTGACTCTCCAAAACTTTCTGACACAACTTTTAAAGCCCTTGCAGAATGTAAACTTTTGAAGGTCAGCTTTGAAGGTTAGTATAATGATAAAAGAATAATTAGGATTATGTATTTTTTAAATTTATACAGATAATTTGAAATAAATCTTTCAGCTGATTTCAGTGGGTATTCGGATCATGCTCTCAATGTATGTCAGATGTATAACTTGCATCTTAAATATTTCAACAGGGAATAACTAAAATACAGATTTAAGTTTCAAGTTGATGAGTAAATGCTGCCCATACATCAGGCACGTTCATGTGGCTGATTGCCAGGAGATTACAGATGCTGGTGTTAAGATGATTTCACCATTGGAGCATATTCTTATACTGAATATGGCAGACTGTGCAATCTGACCTCATCAGATTTCTGTAACCATTGCAAAGGGATTGTACTAAAGTTAATTTTACTTTTAAGAAGTCCTATTAACACATAATTCCATTTTAAAAACAAATTCTTAGAATGTACATATAGATATCTTAATATTTTGAAAAATATTTTATACATATATATAATGTTTTTAAAAATCCATTCATTGTTACTCCAGTTCAAGCAAAAAAAAATTAACTGAAGATATTGTGTCACCTAATAGCCATGACATATTATAGTGCTGGAATGTGGCAATGAAGAAGAATATGATAGCCAAAGATAATTCCATGGTCACAATTCTCTTGAAACTTGTATATTATTTAATTTTGTGAATATTGAAGTAATAATTTTTTACTGTCTAACACTAAGATATAAACAAAATTGCCAATTTTTTACAATTATCAAGAAAACACTGTAGTGTATAGTATAGAGGAAGAATATCTTTTCTGTAAAGACTTGCTTTCCACTTAAGTGCATTATGTGTCAGTAGAAACAAATGGAAGGAGTTCCAAAGCTGCACATTTGATCCCTATTTTGTGGCACAGTGATAGAGTCAAGGGAGAGAACGGGGAAGACAAAGCTTACAAACATTTTAAAATTAAAAGACCTATAAAATAATAAAAAGAAGTTGGAATTGCTGTTGATCCTAAAATTTCTGACACCATGAGAAGTTTTGGGATTCTTCTTTAAAGTGTAACAAAAGCTTTTTTTGTGCCTGTTGGCATATGAAAATCTGATAATATTGCCTGTAGGAGCACTGAAAAATGCTGGAGCAATATTACTTTATCCTGTTGGTAGTTTAGCTGGGCTGGAGGGACAGCTGCCTGCATTTTCTGGTTTAACATTTAGCAGGCTGGGTTTTCCAGTCTGTCAGCCAAATCATGGGCTGTGAATGTGTTTGCACGTGTCTGCTGCTAAAGAATGGCTGGATTATCCTAACAAAACTTCTAAGCACTAAGTAAAGGTATTGTAGACATCCACACATTTTATTGCTTTTCCAGACACTTTCGAATGTTCCAGCATTAGCAAAGTTACCCATTTTAACACATCGAAACCTATGTGGAGGGTTGAATCCTCCAGGTACCCACCAAAGCTGATCTACTGCTTTAGTGGACAGGACAAAGGAAACACAACAAAGAGTTTGTGGGTCAAGATAAGGACAGGGAGAGATCAGTGCCCTGTTACTGTTACAGGCAAACCAGACTTGATCTGGAGGAAAATATTATTTTATTGCCAATCAAAAGAGTAGGGTAATGAAAATAAAACCAATTTTAAAACACCTTCACCCCACCCCTTCCTTCTTCCTGGGCTCAACTTCACCTTTGAATTCTCTACCTCCTCCCCTTAGCAGCACAGGGGAATGGGGAATGGAGATTTCAAATCTACCAAATCAGAATTCCTAAATTATAGGAAATGAGTATATGTGAAAACTAAAGAAAGTAAATTAATAGATCATGATTTTTAGAATTAAGAGATGTGAGTAGAAGCATGTCTAAAAATGGGCACCAGCAATATAGTGGCTCATCTCTCTTTGCACATTATTCCAGTTTAGGAATGATGGCATTCTTGTCCTCTTGTATAATAAAGCAGTGTATGGCCTGTGCTGTCACACTGCTGATCAGCTGTGTATTCATGTCTTGATTATTTAAAAAGTTATAATATGGCCATTTCAGCCCTCGAGCTCAGTGTCATTACAGATTATTTATTTTTTAAACTCAGTTGGCTTTATTGCCAGGCCCAGCATTCTTTATGGACTTTATGAAAGTTGGTTATCCTGAAGTTACATTTCTTAAATTTATCTGTCCTCTTGAATGAAAAACAACTGCACTATGAAATAACACCCAAACTGCCACAGTGGTCGAATTATTGCAGGGTGACTTTATGAATTCTAGTTTCTTCTGTAGCTCGTGGTAACACAATGGGGCCCTGTTCAGGTTATCAGTTTATTAGTAGTGCTGGGACTTTGGGATTTGCAGTGATTCTTTGTGCTGCAACAAACTGTACAAGCCAAAGTATGATTCTGTCCTACAGAACTCTGAGATTAATTTTTATTTGTCAGGGAATACAAAAGAAATACTGGGAATGTATTAAAAAGCTAATTGTTCAGTAATGTTAAACATTCCAGAGATTTGAACTGTATTGAAACACCCAAGCTGTGGTCAGGTCTCCAAATCTCTCCGCTTGGCTGAAAGCTTTTCTATCTACTTCATTTTGTAACCTCTGTGTATGTTATAAGTTAGGCATGTGTGAGATATGCAGTTGATTAAGTGAAACACTCTGAGGAAGGACTCAGGTTAACTCTTTGTGCAGGGTACAGAACAGCTACTGCAAACAAATGCTGCTGATCACTTTTGCTGCTGCTGTGCTAGAAGATCATTTTTCCTTAAAATTATTTCTGTTCTTTAAATTAAAAAAAAATTAGTACAAATATTACTCTGAAATATTTAAACAGGTTCTGATTCTTTCTAGATTTGTTTTCCAAGCTCTGTCTTTTGGAGTGGCAATCACTTCTGAGTGCTGGAAATCATGGAAGTTCTCATTATCTCCAACAGACTTTTTTCCAGAAAGCTCAGTTTTTCAAAGAGCAGCATCTTTCTAATTAAGCTATTAATTACACTGACTCTTTTGAGGGTTTAAAGGTCTAGTTTAAAAATACCATCATTAATTTTTGCTTATCTTCAATGTTGGCTGCAAATTACACATACAGATTAGGAAAAGTAGTGATTATAAAAATTGCCTACATTTCTCTTTTAGGGTCAGTGGTAGAGTGTCAGTGGTCAGTGTAAGGTCATTTGTGCAAAGTGCTTTAGGAGCTGAGCTAAGAGAGCTGAGTGTTGGCTCCAACAGAGGCACTGCTCTCCATCGTGGTCTAGAAAAAAATTGCCAATGAAAGAATTACTAACAAGGTATCTTCAATATGTCAAACTGCTAAAACTGGAATGCAAAAAAAAAAAAGGCACTGAGGGGAGTCAGGTTAAACATTGGCAGGTCCTTCCTTGTGAAAGCTGTTTCTTTTACTTTTGGAACAAACTCTTTGCACTGAACACAGAAATCTGAGAGAATCCTTGTCAAGAAAACTTTCCATAGAGATTATGCACTCAGTCACTGTCCAAACACAATTCTGACTGAGAACCTCATTATTTGGCTCTAACATAAAGTTTGTGCAAAAAAAATAAAATATGAAAAAAGAATTATAATGCCTGTATCTTTAATGGAGGCCAGAAAGTAATAAAAAACTTAAGCTAAGTAAAGAGGGTTGGGGAATCCAAGAAGACTTCACTTAATGTGCTCATTTAAAATATCACAAAATTATATCTGAATGAAATGTATGCTGCCTTGAATTTAGTCCCACAATGTTACAACAAAAATGTTTTCTTTCTCTTTGCCTGCCACAGCTAGTCTTTTAAAATTCTGTGTTTCTTCTTACTCTAGTTTTCACATAGCACAACCCATGACCTCGGCAACAAGCCAAGCTTTTTTTGCTTACACTGCGTTGCTAAGGCTTGCAGTTTTCCCTCTCCCACAAGACAGATAAATTGACCATTTTAATTTTTGTGATTTCAGAGTGCTATACTAGGAAAAAAAACCCTGTGGTTTTAGCTGTTTGCTGTATTTAAGCATGTAAAATTCATGCACATATAAAATATATACATTAAATATTAAATACATTTCTTAGTCTTAAAACATTACTTGATAAAAGGAAATCTATCAGTCTGCTCTGTAACAAGCTACTATTTGTGTGTTTTGAATTTATATTATACATTTTATTAACGTACAGAGGAAGTCATACTATGACCTCTTTCAGCTTAGGATGTCTAAATATTGGTTTAAAAATGCAACAGAGAGCACAGTGCTTCATGTACAGTAATCAACACCCATATGCTGTGTTAATTAAAGAAAAATTGTAAAGCTCATGTGCTTTCCAGCAGTCTGTGCAGTGGCTCTCACTTTTCCTGTCTTGCTGTTCAGTGTTTAAAACTTAGAAGGTGCAACTTAGATTTGCACTACACAAGAGAATTTTCCTTTCTGTTTTTTGACAGCAGAATCATTCTGCCCTTCAAAGCAGAGCAGAAGTTCTTGCAATAAAGGTGGAGAAGATACAGTGGTCCCATATTCTCTTATATATTTGTGTCTCAGGTATGACTGACAATCAAAATTGAAGATTTTCCTTCAGTGTTGATGCCTTTCTCTGCTGTTACTTCTTCAAACATAAACATAAAAAGTCTAATGTTTGGGGAAGTTTATTATACTTATCCTGAGCCTACTTCTCAACTGAAAATTGCAAATTGAATAAAAGTAATCACTGCATATATTCAGATTTTGATATTACATAAAAAGTTGTACATTTTGCATGAAAAAAACCATGCCATTGGAAACTTGTGAACACTAGCTGAAAAAAGGGAATTAATTCATGTTTAAATTGCATGTGTGCTTAAGTGTCTTGCTGAATAAGGCCATTCTTTAACAAAACCAAATATGCAATGAAATGGAAGTGAACTTCAAGCACATGAGGAAATGGTGGCGTAATGAAGTTTCTGTACTTTTCTTATTAGGACTTTGACTATATTGCTCTTACTCTCAGAAAATACATAACTTTAAATTAAAAACACAATTGCATTTTAAATATTAATTTTTTTCACTCTGTAATTTTAGCATTCATCCTTTTACATTTCAGGAAATATTTTCTTCTTTATTCAAAATGAATTTTTTTAAAGAACACAGGCTTTTTAAGTCTCAATAATATTTTTTGATAGTAGAAGGACATATGGTTTTGTCATTCTTGCAGTACTTGAGATCAGTTTCTTAAAATTATAGAAAACTTAAAGGAATCTTAGAAATGAAAATATTTGCAGGTTGCAGACATTTAAAAAAAAAAATAAAGCGAGAGTGAAATGACAGAGCAAAGATGTTGAGTTCTTTGACAAAAAATAGTTTTAAATCTTTGAGAAAATTCCCTTTTCTCTAGCTATCCTTCTATCCCTCATTGTTTTGTCTCACATTTTGCTCCTCTAAACTCCTTGCAATCGAGACTGTCGTGTTTTAAACTGTGACTATGGCGAACGTGTCCATGAATGCAGAGATAACATTACAAAAATTTTAGATATCATTGTAAAATTATTTACAATATATGCAAGGGGTCTGAGCTTCAGAGTTGGTAACATTAGCACTTAGGACCAAAATCTGTCTGTCCTGGGAAAGCAGACTCACTGGAACTGCTTCCATGGGCTAGAGAAGCAGTTCTAGTCACAAATTTTATTCTCACACTCTCCATGTGTTTGTTGAAATCACTGATTTCTCCCCAATGTCTACATGACAAGGCTCTGGCAGCTTTGCTCCAAGGGTGAGTCTGAGAGCCTGCAGCTGCCCCTCTTCCCTCACTCCAGCACAGGCTGATGCATATGGCCTGGACCACCCATATTCCTGGGACATTAGAAAAGTAATTCGGTATGAAAGTGTCAGGGCATTTGAAGAAAAAAAAAAGTCTTTAGTCAAGCAGGATTTAGACAGAAAAACTTAGTAGAGAATAATAAAGTAAGCTTAGTTGACTCCTGAGTTACATAAAACATCCAGCAACAAAAACAGTAGATGGCCTGATGTAGGCTCAGGCAAGTTTAATATCAGGGGTGAGTTATATACAGTGCAATAATGAGAAAGAAAAGTAATAGGCAGAAATATAAAAAATAGGTAAAATAATTTAAAAATGGGAACAACTCTGATGCTTCGGAAATCAAAGATAAAAGGATATACAAAGTACACAGAGAAATATTCTCTGCTTCTCCACTTTCTTCTGCAGTGACTGTCATGCATGAAATTTTCTGTTGTAATCATCAAAGGCCCCATTCTCTCTTCTGGCTGAATTACTGCTCTGTGTGTAGTAACTGTTTGAAGTGGAGGATGCTTTGTAATCACTCCAGAGAAGAGGTTATATGAATGTATAAACACTTAGCTCCATTTTCATTTCTTATGTGTTAATGACCTTCAGATCCTGGTCCCGAAGGCCAAGCTGCAACATAAATATTTACTAATATTTTAATAAGAAGTTTCTAAATAGGGGGAAAAAAGCCCTGCCAAAACAAAAGTGGCAGTTTGACTTTCCACGACAATCTAGAGGAATTTTTTAGCACTCTTAGTGGGATTTTGAATCTGCAGTGACTTGAATCCATAGCCTGGCTTTGCTTTTTGGTCTGTTAGAAAGTCAGGCCAGTAGGAGTGAGGAATAGCCTTGTAACAGTTAAGAAAAAGATATGACTGTGTCTAATAGATATAACCAGCTACAGACTGCAAATGAATTGCATTTGCTTTCCAAAGGAAAGGATGTGACAAACCCCACACATTCCTAAGGCAGGGAAAAGAAAAAGTTAAAGTATATTAAAGTGGGCTCCAAATTCCAGTTTGCTTAAGAGAATGGAGAAAGAGAGAATTTAATCTGGAGACTTAGAAACTTAATGCTGCATAAAAAATAGGAAATACTGAAACAGAGTCATTGTGATCAATTCCAGATGGGCCTCCACCTGGAGTCCCAATGCAAATCAGCTGCAATTAAAAGTACTCAGCAATGTCACTTTAGCCATATAAAATGATTATAAATTAACTTTGAAGTGTTAGCAGCATTGTCATGTAGCAAAAAAAATCTTTATTATATTCTTTAGTATTTCATTAGCAAGTGCATTAAAGTGGTGCCACTTTTAAGTAAAGAAAAATGCAAGAAGAAATTATGTGCTTGAGATCACATCTACGAGACCATCAGTCTTTGCTGTAAGAAATTCAAGTTCTGGCATAAACTCATTTAGGTTTGAGCACATAACGATTTTATTGTCTTGAATAGGAGTACTCTGGTCAACAAAAATTTGAAATCTGTGGATTTTCACAGAAGCTGTTGAAAGTAACTTTCACCAGATAACTGCATTTGCTGAGAAGAATGCAAATTTCTGTGTTTTCATAAGTAGCCAGCTTTGGAAACGTCTTTCATTGTTCCATTTTTTGTATCTATTCAGTTTGTGAGATTTCAGGAATCTGCAGTATTTGAACTCCAGCTGCACGTTTCCAGCATTACCATTACAGTGTCACATCTGTGTTCCAGACACTATCTACATGGGCTTATTTTTCAGGATGATACTTCATCTCTGTCTACAATTAAGCAGTGCTGTTCACTGTCCAACTGTAGATAACTTATTAACCATATGAAATAAAGTGATAACCTTTTTTTCGAGTAAAGTTTACTTTATTGATATGAAGTACAGTGATATTCTGCTTTATTATCAAAATGAATTTTACAAATTCAACATTTCATTCTCCTTCAATTTAGAGCATTTAGGATCAGAACATTGCCCAGTTTCCCGGTGTAGAAGCAGTAAAAATCACAAAGCATCTTTAGATGCTTTTACAATCCTGAAATGGGAATCTGCAAAAGTTTTCATCTCCTTATTCTCATGAATATGGGGGTTGTTCATACACTTTTGAGTGTGACAACACCATTTCAAATGTTGTCTTGTGCCATAGCTGTAACCATAAAGCCCTTAATGTAAGGCAGTAATTTTAAGACATTTGGTCTTAGCAAGTAGTATTTTGTTATTCCAACAAAAAAACCCAAACAGACAATCAAAACCAAACAAAAAAAACAATCCCCCCCTCCAAAAACTAAAAACTGTGGCAAGTTCTTCAACTCCAAATTTTGGAGGAGTTCTGTAAAAGTGTTTTGCTGGTAGAAGTATTTCACACCATGCTACCTTTCTTCAGTTTCTTTGTTTCTCAAGTGGTAGGAAAATAGATCTTTTCCCTTTCTCTATTAATTTTTCTGGATTTTTTAGGGCTTGAGAGCCCTTGTCTGCCATGGAAAAATATTAGAACTTTCTATATCACAATGCAAAAACTTAAAGGACAACGGGATTCAGGTAAAACTTTTCCTTTTTCTTGGTGCTCCCCAGAAGCCCCTCTAGTTCATTAAATTAACCATATCCAAAACTGATCTTGTTTTGCTCTGCATGTCATCCGTCATTCTTCATAACACCATTCTACATCAAAAATTTCCCCCTTTCATTCCTACAGCTCCATATGCCTGAGAGCTGTTCATTTTTGGGTTGAAAAGGGTGAATAGGGGGCAGTTTTTTGCTGTTTACTTCCAAGCAGAATCTAGTGGGCATGAAATCAACTTAGTTTGAAAATCCAGAATGAAGAGGAAATGACTGTTTCCAAAATGTATGGTTAAACTGGTTGCTTGAAGTTTACCAAAATCCTTATGGAGATTTGTCAAACTCAGTATGATTGTGTAGATTTAGTTTGTATTCGTATTTTATTTTGTCTTTCAAAATAGTATGAGAAATAAACAGTAGAAGGTAACTTTACAGTAGTAGAAAGAACTATCCATCTTGTTAGGAACTGACATCCAAATAAGAGCACTTTTTTTTTGCAACTGAGAATCGTTCCTAGCTATATATAACAGAGTTTATTAGATTGTGTATTTTCAATGATATCAATTTCATGCCCATAAAAAATTGCAGCTCATAAGGCTGCAGGTACAGCCAATGCCATCCCATAATCCCAGTCTTCAGCTTCTACATTTTTTCCATTATAAATTTCAACATCCATCATTTTATAGCCATATATTGTAAAAAAAAGTCAGTTGTTGCACCACAAGAGCTACATCTGGATTGAATCTTCTTGCCCAACATACACGTCAGGGCATTTGCTTCTCTAGGAATAATTCTGTCTTTCATGAATGCTCTGTGTAAAGTTCCATGTTTTTAATAATGGCCAAGTATGTACATCTTGTGTACCTCATGGAAAGTTGTGTGGTGCCAGTGCTGCTGCTCTCATTCTCACTTCTGTGTTGTGCCATGCTCATGGCTAAGGAGCTATTTCAGGTGTCTCATTACACAAAGTTCAAAAAACAGACTGTTAAAAAGAAGTGTTTCTGCTTTCCTCGCATGCCAAATGAATTTGACCTTTTTGAGGAAGAAGGCAGCAGCAGGGAGCACATGTAGGAGTTGCAGAAGCCCTGTTTTCATGGATCTAGGGAAGGCAAGAGAAAGAAGAGAAACAGAGTAACTCAAAACAAAATGACAAGTCCTTTTTTGCAAATTGAATCTGAGGATATGATTTTATGGAAAATTTGCAGAGAGTAATCCCACTGTAGTCACACTGCCTGTTCCCAGGCATTCTAGCAGTTTGTAACCACCTATGAGATCCCATATTTTGAAAATAGGATCCTTGTTCATTCATAACTCAGATGATGCTCACGTAATGAACAGCAATTTAGTATTGACCTTTTCATTGATGTTTGTGTGTCCCCTCAGGCCTTACTTAAACAGAAATAAAATTGTGCAATTAAGTTAGAAAATTACATTTTCTTCATATGGCATTTGACTTTTTTATAGTGTCTAAATGTCTTGCAAACATAATTTACCCTCACAATCTCTTCTGTTATTTTCTCAATAGATAGAGAACCAGGGATACAGAGATGAAGAAAGCAAACAAAACTCCATCTCTTTTGATTGCAAATATAATTTGAGTGCTATTTGCAAAACCATGTAGGGCTAGAATTAAAGTTAAGAGTAAATTCAGAACCTAACTTTGAAGGATATTTTAAATACGTATGTAGACAAGCTATGCTAATAAAAACAAGATAAACATATCTAACAGGCATTGAAATCTTGGCTTCAGCTTATGTTACATACCCTAGCTGAGAATGTAGTGATTAAGTCATCACATCTGAGGCCTAATTCTGAAAGGAAAGCAGTTTCTCTTGCACATGGATGAAAAACATTTTAGTTGCCGGGTGTCGAATGTTTCTGTATTACAGGTGAAAAACAGCCCATAAATCCAAGATTGAAATAGGAAAGGTAGAGAAGCCAATTAATATAAATTCTGAATTTTCCTCTTTAACCAATCCTAGGTTCAAACATTGACACTAATATTTTGTAAATTAAAACAAGGATCTAAAGCCCAAGAACTGCCTTGATATAGCTGAAAGCAATAGATGAAAAGAAATGAAACCAGAATGAAGATACAGACAAAAATCTTAAATGTACAGTCTGTGAGACAAATTTCAGTTCTGATAAATTTCTTTGCATCTATTTAGGTAAGACTTATGAAAATCAAACAGAAACATATAATCTTTTTTCATAACAAAAATAATGTTTTCTAGAGATCAACCCTGTGTTATTGTGTGAGCTCCTGTTTCACATAAGGAAAAATTATCTGTTTGTTAGGGGCAATAGTCTGATTACTGCAGAGGTAATTTTCTCAAAATAATAAATATGTAACATTTGTGTACAATAAATATGTGCATTTTTGCATCTCTCTGTGTGTACACATTTTATTTATCCATATGGTACTTACTCTTTTTACCTCAGGATTAATTCTTGAAAGCTTTGAAAAGCTTTGTGCAACCAGTGGGTTTTTTCAATCTACTATGTGTACTACCTTGTTTTCCCTGCAGAGGTAGAATTGCTATTCCAGTAAATGACAAATTACTCTGGCCTTAGGCCAAGATTAGCAGGCTTGGATGCCAGCTCAGTGACACATTTAAGGCATCTCACCACAGGTTTATGCTGGACATGACAGAGGAGGAGAGATTCTGACTGAAGGCAAACCTCTCCAGGCTGTCCTGTGATCCTCATGGCATGGAGCTGTCAGGTGAAATAATGTGATTTTAGGCATCTCTTTTCAAGAGGTTTCCAGAGAAGGTTTTATTAGAAGATATAACTTCTCTTTGTAGGCTTAGAAGTGATGGTTCTGAGGCTTGAACAAGATTCAGCCTGAAAGATAAGAAAAGTTTCAGAGTGCAAAGGATAAAAGTGTATTTTAAGAATCTATGTGACTTTTCACAGGAGTTCCATTGTTATTTTCCAAGACTATCTGCTTTACAGAACATATGAAAAAGCTAGTATTTGAGTTATAAAGGTGCTGGAATTGGAGCCAGTAGGATCTGCAAATGTTTATTCACTCTGAAAACTAGGATAGAAAATGTAGTCAACCAGTATCACAATTAACTGGCCTGAACTCCACAGAGCAAATCAGAACACAGAACTCTTGAGTGACAGTGCTGAGGTTCTTACCCATTCCCTTCCACAGAGATAATGTGATTTATACAGTTTTCTGTTCTTTTAGAAGAAAAGGGCATTCACAGGCAGCAGTAGAATGAATGTATTTGGGCCTGATTCTCTAAGCACAACATTTTAGTTTCTGGGTTCTGCTCAATTTAAAAAACCCAAATCCAACATGTTTTAATATATATAGTGGAAGTGCATAAATGTTAGTCTAATGAACCCACAGTGTAATACATAAGCAATTGAAAATAGCCCCTTAATGCAACTCTTCCTTTTTCTAGTAACATTTCCAGTCAACAGCAGAACGACTTCACCACTAATGAAGGGTACCTAGAGAACTGAAGTGTCTGAAGTGGATCAAAGGATTGAGGTACACGTATTGAAACTGAGTTCTGCAAGGGCACAGAATACCTGGAACACTGCCATGTCTCTTCCTGCCCTCAGCTGACAGATGAAGCTGTGAAAACAACAGCATTTCACTGCCACAGACTGACATCAAGGTATGTATAAGAAACAGGGTGATACTTCTGCGATTGTTATTGCAAAGAATTACTATTTCATCCAGAAATTTGACCTGCTGGCATCAGTCAGCTACTTTTCCACAAGTTTTAAGATTTGAGACTTGGCTCTTGGGTGCATTTGACATTCTTCTAATGGTTGCAGTTACAGCATAAAGGTGTCCATGCTGTATCAGGGAAAAGATCTTCTCTCCAGGGGTTGATGTATAAAGAAGAGTGAAGAGAGAAGGGCTTTCATCTTATATACCACTT
>VZTB01007467.1:26424-75924 GCA_013397245.1 Thryothorus ludovicianus
TTCATGATTTTTTTTTTCCATGTTCTTTCTCTGAACCCAGGTAAAGCATAAACTGGGGCACAAGAACTTTTAATACCTGTGTCATTACATGGCAAGGCAGTGGCTATTTTGAAATAAAAAAGGTGCCTAAAAGCTTAAGCATTCAGGGTTGAAATTAAATTATTTAGATTAAGATTCATCTGTAGTGAAACTCAGTTCCTCTTTACCATGAACTTCTATCTAACAGCATTTTTGCTTCTTGTATTTTCTGTATCACTTCTTTTTGACTAAAGCCTTGCATCTCAATTATCTTTTTGCTGTATCTGAATGTGTATCTTTTGAAATTATTGCTGTTATGAAAGCCTATATCCCTTCCCCGTACTTTCTGACTCAATATCTCTGGCTTTTGAGCATTTAATTATTTATGTAGTATTAATTTTTTTAACAGCAAAACAAAATGCTTGCTTCATTTTGAAAATAAGCATGTAAATGCAGTTTTTAAAATACTGATTTCACTTTTTGTTTAAATTTAATGGGAAAAGTTATAACGTTGCTTCTGTCACTATCACATGGCAATTAACAAGTTTATTACTACTTTTGGAAAGGTTCATCTTGAACTATCCTTTAAAATTTTGCCACTCATTGAACCAGTTTTCATTGTTTTTCCCCACTGATATGCCTATGTCCTATTTCCTTCCACAATAAGACTTCAGCCCTCACCTGTCCCCTTCCTCCTCACCAACACCCATCTCCATAACCCTTAACTATTCTTTCAGTCCTGCACACATCTCCTCATTCCCTGGAGTGGCTGAACACAGCTTCCTGCTCAACTAATTTGAGATTATTTGGCTGGCTAATTAGCCAGCCCTAAATTTAGATATTCCCTCATCAGGTTGTTTGCCTTTCAAATGTACTAAGTTTCTCAGCCTCTAGGCCAAAACTCACTGGCTGTGTTTCAGATCTGTGTAGCCACTCTCTATTTTACACTAGCCCTTGGTTAACATCTTACAGATACTACTGTACACCATTAATTATTATATGCATGGGTCTTAATCTCCTGTATCCTTTGGGTTTAGATAGATATTCAGCTATTTTTCCATGAAGACAGTGGTGGCAGAAGTTGTAGAAGCACAGATCTTCCCAAAGCAGTTGAAGTCACACAGTGCTGCAATCAGTCCTGTCTGCCACACTTGCCCACATTACATATCAACACAGGAAAACAAAACAAACACCACAAAATGTCAGTAAATACATTTAGGCTGGCAATTAGGAGATTTTTTGGTTATCACAGCAGTGAATTATGAAACAGCTTTGTGGGAAGGGAGATGGGGCAAACTGTTAAGGAATGTTAGTATGGCTCTTGGTAAGGGAATGGGCTGGGCCGTATTTTGCAGTTCCTGCAAATGGGAAAAATGAGTCAACTCAGTGACCTGGTAATCCCCTTCCAACACTTCATTCTTAGATGGTATCTTTTCTTTAAACAGTTATAAAGCCAATCTGTTAAATGTTAATACCCTACTATTTTCAGAAAAGAACATTTAGACTCTACCACATAAACTTCCCCATAAGTTTACAAGTCTTTGTTTGACTTGAATGTAGCTTGCAGCTCCATAAAATGAGATGGGTACACCTGTGAATGTTAAAGCTAATGGGTCTTACAAATCCCTTGGCAATCTGTAGTGTAAATTGAGGGTATCCAGTTGCTAAGTAAAGAAATATTTTCCACTCAGAAACTGTTTAAAAATGGTCAGGAGATTAAAGTCAGAATGAACCTGCTCCAAAGGATATATGTTAATGTGTTCTGCATCATCAGGTATCTTATTTTTAAGAAAAAGAATTCTAAAATTAATAGAGAAATATTAATATATAATATTAAAGTATTAAATTCATACGGAAATAGATGTACATTAAGGATATTTTGAATGTGCTATGCAGATTACTCTAAAATTAGAAGAGTTTATCACTTTAATCCTATATTCTGAGGCAAATCAATTGTCTTTCACCAAATTCCAGTGACTTCAGAGGAGGTGCTGAGTCTCTGTGTCACAGTTCTGTATACCTCGGGCAGGTACAAGTCATTTTACCAATGCTGATTGTGTAAAATATTCAGCAGTTCTTTCTGAGCCTTATTCAGGTAATGATTCTTATTTCATAGGAACTTATTCAAGGGTGATTCTTATTTCGTAGAAAAAAAAAATGGAGTTGCAGTGGGAAATATTCTACACATGAAAAAATACAGCAAGAACAGAAAATAGATCTTTGGAATTGGCCTTTTAAATAGCTAAGTTCTGAAGATACAATAGGATGAACAATGAATTCTGTCATTCAGTCCTCTAAGGGAAATAGGATCCAGTGTATGACAAATGTAAATTTTTCTAAATGCATCTGATACCAGTTACTGACTTCAGAGTCCGCAACTTCTTTGTTTAAAATAAGAATATCAATCTAATGATTGATATTTTGATTCATTTACTAATCTATTGCAGACCTTAACATTGAGCATATAAATAGATCTGGAATTAGAAAAACACACATACATTCCTCTACCTACCAAAAGGACTATCATGAGATGGTGTGCTAACTTTTTGTTCCACCACCCCAGGCCCCAGCTTTATCTTTCCTCCTTGTTCCTTATAGATTCTCATGAGATTGGCTGTTTAGCACAAGTGAAATCCTCATCTGTCTTTCTACCACCCCGCTCCAGTGATTTTAATCAAATGTCTTTAACAGGTTTTTACTATGTTCCCACCTTGATTTTTTGGTCTTGAATGAACAAGGTAATTAAAGTATGTGTATAATGTATTCTTGACTGTTCCCATTGAGGTCAGTGGAACAATTAGTAGCTTGCATGGCTCTTTATGTACCTTAAAGACTCTGTCATGTTTGTCTCAAATGCAACTTCCAGCATTAATGGCAATGAGTATCAATTCCTGAAAAATGGACTTGTGAGGTAAAACTAAGCAGCTGTGCTTCAGAGCTAAAAAAACAACCACACATTAAAAAGTCTTGGTGTGAGACACTCCTTTGTAACAGAGAACTGAGTTACAAAAGTGCTACAAGTGCATCCTAATAATTTAGAGAGAGCAATTTAGCATGAATACTAAAGTCTTCCATGTGCTGCATGCACATATATGGGTGGGAAAGTTAAACCATTCTCAGTAGGTGAAAAAAACCCACAATATTTAAAACTAGATTGGAATCACAATTAACTAATATCTAATATTAGAAAGTGACAGTTTCTGTGGAGCCTCTTGCAGAGATTCAGAATTCTGCTGTGCCAGAAACCTTACTTCAATTTTAAAACATAGTTTCCCTACCAATCAGATGCTTAAGTTGTGCTCTTTTTGTCTATTCAATAATCTATGTGAGGGTTTTTTTTTATCTATACATTAACCCTCTAACTTCTGCATGTATTGTTGCTTAATTTACAGATGATGGATACATGTATCCAATACTTGGCTGCAGCCTGCTATTATCTCTCCTTGGACATCTCAGGTTGTATCCATCTTATTGACAAAAGCTGAAATATCTTTAGAAAGGCTGTGAGCAACTCCAGATTCTCATTACACTGTATTGTAGAAAAATTACCAAGAAAATATTTCTTAATCTTAATTCAGAAGTGCCACTCTGAATTAAGATTAAGAAATATTTCAAATATTTGAATATATCAAATTAAGATTTTCTTCACTGGCATCCTGGTGCCATGCTAGGTATCTGGTTTGAGCCATCTAGGTTCTTTATCTAGGGGGTGTCCACAGTGGTGCCTTAGGATTCCTGTGGTCTGGGGGGGTTATCTACATATTCTAGTGTCAGCCAGAAGTGAAGAGACTCCATCTCTCTTTATGGCAGGCAATGTCCTCTTAGGGAAGTGTCTGCAGACAAAGGACACCTCAAGGACACATGGGAGCATGAATGAGAAAGCCAGGCTGGGCTTAATGCTCTCAGCCCTTGCACTGTGTACTTGAGCTCACCCCAAGGGTTTGTGAGGGCTCGTTTCCCAGTGACTCACTGTCAGTACATGGCAGTAGATGTGTGCCTGTGCTCAAAACACAGCACAGTCACAGTGAGCCAGTCAAGCTATGCTCCTGTGACCACTTTCCCAGGTTGTTTTTCAATGACCAAGCTCTCAGTAAAGAATCTTTTATTAAGTTCAATCTGAACTTCCCCTGACACATCCTGTGCCTTGTCACTGGGCAGCACTTCCCCCTCAGCTGTCCCTTCTCCGAGCTGGACAATCCAAGTGACATGAACAGTTCCTTGTAATTCTTGTGCTCAAAATATTTCACCACCTTTGTCACCTTTCTCTGGATGGTCTCTAATAGTTTAATGTCTTTCTTACATTGTGGCATCCAAAACTGCCCCCAGCACTGGAGGTGAGGCTGCCCCAGTGCAGAGCAGAGGGGACAGTCCCCTCCTTGCCCAGCTGGCCATGTTGTGTCTGATATCCCCAGGACAGGGTTTGCTCTCCTGGCTACCAGGGCACTGCTGGCTCACATTCAGCTTTCATCCACCCAGACTCCCAGATCCCTTTCTGCAGGGCTCTTTCTCCAGCCTTTCATCCCTCAGTGCATATTTATAACCCTGTTTACCCTACTCCAGGTAGAGAATTGAGTATTTGCTCTTGTTCAGTTTCTTGCAGCTGGCAATTGCCCAGCTCTTCAGTCTATCCTGATCTCTCTGTGGCTCCTTTCTACCCCGCAGGGAGTCTCATTGGCACACTTTACATTTAATTCCTGTATCCAGATTATAAAAACATTACAAACTGAGCACTGGTGTCTGGCCACTAACCTGATATAATCTCATTTGCTGTAACCCTTTGAGCCCAACCTGTAAGCCAGTTGCTCACCCAGTGTTTTATGAACTTGCTCAGCTGAGTGCTGGACAGTTTGTCCAGGATACTTTTGGAGACAGTACCAAAAGCTCTGCTCAAGCCCAAGCCCACTGCATCTGGCTCCCTTTGGTCAGTTTGATGCATGACTGTGTTGTAAAAGGAAATAAAGTTGGTTAAGCAGGACTTCCCCCTTGTGAACCTATGCTGGCTGTGCCCAGTGACTGCATTATCTCTCAAATGTTTTACAATTACTCTCAGAATAACCTTCTCTATAATTTTATCAGGTGCTGAAGTAGACGGGAGGGCCTTTAATTGCTGGAGCCTTCCTTCTTACCCTTCTTAAAAATTGGGAGAACTGAGTTGAGAGTTGAGTTTTCACCTGTGAGTCTCAAAAGGTGTGGATTCAATGTCCACCATCCTTCCATGAGGGTTAAGAGTATTACGGACCAGGCCCTGTACACCTAGAACAGCACAGTGGTCAGACATGCCACAGGACCTGAAACCGGAAAGGAACTGAAGTTTAGACATGGTATTTGATATATCTGAGTATCTAATTTAGTAGATATCATATATAAATATTAAATAGATATAAATATATAAAACATATAATGCCATCCTATATAGGTAGCCTATACTAGGAGAGCTCTAACTGTACTCCAACAGGTCCTCTGTGGGTACTGTACTTCCTGCTGAACCATTTGAGTTTAACAGTCACCTTAGAGACCACAAGACCAATACATATGCTTCATAACTCAAAAGGTATTTCCAGTGTGCATCATACTTTCCAAATCCTCCTGTACTATTTCCCTGTCTTACCGCAAACAGTTATGCTGTCATTGGTCTTATTTTCTTCACTTCCCTCAGATGTAGTTTTCTCAATGTCATCCTCAAAATCTCTACTTCTAATTAAACACTTGTTAGATACAGAAAGTGCTTTGAAGGATTTGTATGCAACAGTAGTAATTGTAAAAAAATTAAATTAGATCAGATTAATCTCTTCATTATTTTCTGATTTACAGTTTTTCTCATATTAAGTCTCAAGGAATTTTCTTTTATTCTCAGATTACTATTGTTGACTTGTTTATTCTGTGACTTCATATGTTTGTTTAGAGCAGCACCAGTGTGTCAGCCCTTTCTGATTCTGCTTGCTGATCTATCTTCCTGTAAAAGTGAGATGTAATGGGAACAGAAATTTGTGCAACTTCCAGTTTGTGTTGGGTGAGCCATCGTCAAGGAGCTGACATTCTGACTTCTCAGAAACCCATTTGCATTATTGTGGCCTGGGATGACCCAGGATTATGCCTCTGCCTCCGAGTCCCATGTGCAATGGGTTCTCCAAAGGTCTTGATTAAACTTTTCTAACTCAGCCAAGGAATTTCCCAACCAGTTATTTTTACTCTAAAGATAACCCTGGAGAGTTACACATCTTTGCAAAACAAAAAAGCAACCATGAGACACATGTCTCCACCCCGTGTTATCTTTGCCCTTTTTGTGATATTTAGAACTAGGTAAACTTGGCCAATTCTATTTTCTTGAGTCTCATTTTCTGGACAGTGGATGGTTCTTTTCACTGCCAGCCTCAGTCTCTAACCCTTTACACCATATATTCAGTGATAGGAAACTCCTGCCCTGCACCATCTGGGTCTGGGACAACACCTTCTAGGTGGATTGATTATGCAGAATAATGCAGTCACAAACATTTTTTTGTTTGTTCCTTCCAACAGGTCCAAAGATACCCCACCCTAGACTTTGCCAGGCCACAGAATATATTGGCTGCATCTAGATGGAATGATATTCAGAAGACAAAAGGGAGTTCACAGCTAGATTCAGATATGTTCCACATCCTGAATGTTTCCCAGTTTAGGAAAATCTTTTCTTTCTTTTTAAATTACAGTTCAAGGTCAATATGGCAAAGATGATAAAAATTGTATCTTCCACCAATAACTACATCAAAGGCACAGTAAAATATTACATGATTCTAGAGTTAGTTATCTTGCAGTAGCTTTTCAACAACATCAAAAGCAATGACAGTATTGTCGCTGTCACATATTTCTATAAAACCATGTGTTTATTTCACAACCTGTTTTTAGTAAAGAATGACAAGCAACAGATTGTCAGAAAAACTACCAGGCCCTCGTTCTCTGTTTTCAGACTAACTCTTAAAAACATATTCAGGTTCTTAGATTTTCACAGAAGGTAAAGGCTGGTTTCAGGTGTAATTAATATTCTGTGGGTGTGAAATTTACATTGCAGAGACATTCCATTGCCTGTTTAAGGAGATGGAAGAGGTCATCTATATGAAAATCACATTCATCTGGAGAATTAAATATACTAGTGGCTTAGGCTCTAAATAAGCAGTAGAAGAAATATGGTTTTAGTTTAAAGTTGCCCTAAAATATCTATGGCATAAAACACTACTTCATTGTTCTAAAGGAATTCCCCATTATTTATTGTAAAACACTAACCAGTCCAAGCAGACATTTCTTAATAGACTAAACCTTGCAAGTATTGAGTCATATCTCTTGTACTGTGCCACAATATTTTTCAATATTTTCTTTTTTTTTACTGTTTTGATAGATTAAAATAGAAAACATATGGAGCCACAGAGTTCTTCAAGTTTCAGACCAATGCAGCTTCATAGGAAACAGTTATGGGCTTTCAATTGTTCATTCTTTCCAGTATCAGGTAGATTTTGAGATTATATTTGCCAACATACTGCCCTGCTTCCAGGTTTAATAAATGTTAGAAGAAAGAAAAGGTCTGTGGCCTGGTATCCTGATGCATGTTTCTGTATCCAGAGGCTAATGACCTTTCAGTTAATTCAGTTTCTAAATGGCAGAAAGAATCATGGATAATCTAATGTGGAATACATAGTACTGGTACAACTGATTTTTTCTGCTAGAGGAAAAGAAACCTAACTCAGTGCTTTCTAAAATGTAGCAAAAGGTTGTGTCAGTTTGATTTGCTTACCAAAAGACCACTCCCACAGGAAATAACACACCATCTTTAGAGAAACACTTCTGTTCCCTGTAAAACATTCTTGTGTTAACATTTCTAGATGCAAAATGAGAAAGGGAACGTGCAATTAATTGACAGAGGAGCCAGCTAGTCTTGTACTTTCCCCAAGCTACATCTCCTCTGCAACAGTTTGGTTCCCCCAAAAGTTCTTTTAGAGCAAAATTAGGTGCTTCCTTCTTTCTTGTCTACACTAACAAAAAACTGGTTACATTTCTCCTAAACTCATGACTACACTATTAACCAGTAACTCATCAACAATTCCTCTTACAATTTTTCCCTTTTAAACAAAAATTACATTAGGTCTTAATAGTTACAATACACTTGACATTTGGAGAAGACTAATTTTTGTTTGGTTTTGTTGTCGAGTTTTCTGATGGCTGCTCTTGGTTAGAAAGAAGATTGCAAGAATTCTTTTTTTTTCCCTGAAAAAGCAGAATTTTGTAGGTGTTACCCAAATATTCAGGTCTCAGGGCAGGAAAGATCCAACAAACATGGAATCAGAAATGAAGACCTTCTACACATGATTTGGTAAAAGACCAACGATTATTCCTAAATCTTCTGCTTAATAAGCAACAAAAACTAGAGTACTGACTGTAAATCTCTTTTAGGAAGTGACACAGGCTCCTGGAGTGCCATGTTTCAGCCACTGATTATGCATGAACTGGATGCCATAAAATCATAAAACTACTGCAGCTGACATAGACTTCAGAATACTTCACATCCTATGTAGTCCTATAACATTTTGTAACCTGCAGGATGCTTCTGGCTTTTCCCATTGGCTCCCTGCCTCCACTTGCTTAATTTCTCCTGTACTTGCACTATAAACATTTCTCCCATGTTTGAGTTTCTGCTTTCCATTACTTTTTACTGTTGATTGGTTTCTGTAAGCTCATCTCAAGAAGTTTTTTTCAAAACCTCTGCTTTTTATTATGATGAACCCAGTCAAACAGGAACAAGGTCCCCAAGGCTGCGGTCACAGCACCAGCCTGACAGAGTTCAGGAAGTTCAGGATGTGTTTGGACAATGCTCTCAGGCACTGGGTGTGACTCCTGGGGATGGTGCTGTGCAGGGTTTGGAGTTGGACTTGATGATCCTGCTGGATCCCTTCCAACTTCCATTCTGTGATTCTGAAAAACTGCTGAATTTTGGAATGGCTCAAGATTCAGACCACGTTGCAGAACTGCATTTCCCAGTTACCCCAGTTAATGGATTCACACTGAGTAAGGATTCAATTAGGTATTACAGTGCTGCTCAAGCCTTGTGTTTGGGCCAGTACTTTTGTCTGACTTAGACCAAAAGATATTTGTTTTGCCAAAGATAACTGTAATTATTGACTGCAATACTCTTATTCATCAATGTGCTCATTTAAGACAGCAAATAAATAAATAAATAAATAAATAAATAAATAAAACAGGCTCTCTCCCAGTACAGTATATCTTACATAAACAATCTTTTTACCATGTGTTGATGATTAATGAATGGCTGTTTCTGGCAAACTACTCAACTGTAGCTCCAGGCATGGGACATCATAAGTTTCCAAAAAAATAGTAACAGCTCCCCTTATACATGCTTCAGACAGCCACTATACATCGCAGTTTCCATGAAAAACAGGAATTTGGACTTGGATGAGTTGATTTTTTATAGGTCAGAGCTTATAGCTCATATAAATTGTGCACACATTCCTCAATGGCACAGGCCTCCCTAATATAAAAACAGATGCAGCCTTGTGTTCATGTGGTTCATAGAGTGTGTCAGTGTTGGACATTTTATTTAAAAAATATCCTCAAGTGGTTGAAAACAAGCCCTTCTTGCTTTACTAATTCTGTCCCTTTTCCACTCCTGCCCACTTCCCTTTTCCTGCTGTAGTGCTGCAAGCATTATAGTTGGGCACATCTACCTCTTATAGCCATATCCAGCATTTACACTTTGGGAAAAAAAACACAAAAAACACTGCAGCAGGATTACTGGCAGATAACAAAGCATTCAGTTTGGACTTTTTTCCCACTATTGTCTGGATGCTGTATATTTTTCCAGAGCCTAGGAGTTGGCCAGCAGGGAGAAAGAAAGCCTTGCTGTGGCTGTGACACACCAGATCAGGCTGAGTCCCCAGGAGAGGGTGGGAGATGCAGAGCTGGCGCTTCCCTTGGGCACTGGAGTGTGCTCAGCACAGGGGGGTTCTGGAGCTCAGAGCTGGCAGTGGGGGTGGCTGGGCAGGAGGGTGCTCTGCTCAGCAGGACTGGGCTGGCAGCCAGCTCACACAAGGCATGGAAAGAAAGAGACATTCACAACACTGAAAATGGTGGGTGCAGTTTCTTCAGCTTGGGAAGGTAACAAAAATTGCTGGATTGACACTGCCGAGAAAGAAGGGAGAGTTGCTCTTCTTCTTTTTAGTGTCTCACACAGGAGGCCTGATTTTCTCAAATTTTGATCTAGTTTATTAGTTTTGTGCTCTGTTGCTGCAAAAGGGTGTGGCCACAAAATGCTGAGACAGATCTGAGGGGTTGTGGGAGGCTTTGGGCATCACAGACAACTCTCTTCTGGTTCAGCTGTCACAGAAGCTGCAAACCACAGCTTTGGGGCAGGTCCAGGGCCAGCGCCAGTAAATGCAGTAGCCATAAGGCTCTTGTAGCACTGCCCATTGTGTACTCAATTCCATTTCTGAAACAATACATGTTAAAAGAGCTGGGTGACAGAAGATAACTACAGCAGAGAAGCTGGCCAAAAAGGAAACAGAAGGTGAATGAGGTAAGGGTAAAAATACTTGGAGGTGCCACAGACACTGGTTCAAATGGAAAGAGAGAGAGAGGGTCCTGCACAGGTACTATAGCCTTCTACAGAGCTGAGAAAACACCCTGGAGAAGCTGCAATAATTTTGGATGTAGCTGGTTTATTTATCTTGTTTGTATTTTCTTCCAAAGAGAATGTTATTACTCCAGTGACATCACCTGCTCAGATCTGTGTTCAGGCAGCTGCTGACACACTAGAGCAAGTGTGGACCAAGCCCACAAAGACCATTAGTGCTGCAGCATGTGACGTGTGAAAAACCTCCAGAGAATTGTTTTGGTAAGTCCCAGGAGAAGGCTCAAGATGGAAGAGATGGAGGGTTGCTGTCTCTAACCCTCATCAGAGCATACAGAAGAGAAGACAGAGCCAGACCATTGTCAAAGGTGCACTGACAGGACAAGTGGCATATATAAAATTCTGATTACATTCTAATTACAAAGAAACTTTAATTTTTTAACCAGGAAGCTGGTCAAACTCTTGAAGTGGATTCCAGAGGCTGTGCAACCTTCATCCCCAAAGATATTCAGAACTCATCTGGCTGACCCATGACTCACCTGGTCGAGTTGGATACATTTAAAGCAACATCTTCCAACCAAATTAATTCTGTGACTCTATGACCTAACCAATTATCTTCTGGTTTACTTTCCACAACATCTTGTAATATCAGTATTACTAACAATAATATTGATAGTTTTAGCTGAAACAAGGAATATTAAACTCATTAAACTGCTTTTAGTGTTCTTTGTAAAAACAGTCTCTGAAAAATTTTATTTTGTCATTATTACTTTTAAACTCTTGTTGCAGACAAGCTGTCTTGAAATACAGAGTTGAACTGAAGAAATAGGAACACAATGATGCTGACCCTCCTTCCTGGCTTGGATATGACTGGGATGGTAACACAACCACCTTCACCAAAAAATACAGATCAGAGCCTGAAAAAACAAATTCTTCAAAATGAAAAATGAAGAAATTGTGCAACAATGTCTACAGTTCAAGGGGTTTTCTCTAGAGCATGAAAAGACCACTGTGTTATTTTTTCTTAAAACTAATCACACTTTAATAAAAGGCCATTTGTTGCATTAGGAGGGAAGCATAGCAAATCTTTCTCACAGGAGTATGAATGCCTCCAAGCAAGACAGCTGCACTCAGACAGCACTGCTAACTCTCAGATGTTGATTCCAGCTGTCTTCATCTTTCAATAATGAAAGTTTTTGTAGTCCCGTGCAGAGTAAGCAATGAATAAATCTGCATGTGTTTGAGGTTCTTGTTTGCCATGAAGGTCCTCTCCAGGACATAAACACTCTGACTCCCCAGAGAACTTCACGCTTGGTTTGGCTGGTACTCATCAAGTACAGCCTATGTGAGGAATTGAGAGCAGTGAGTAGGTAGTGAGTACAGATTCTTTAACATACAACTACACCCATACATTTAAGCACAGTTCTCCACTTCTCAACAGCCACTTGTGCACCCAGAGCCCTCCTTCTCATAAAAGCCTCTTGGGCTGAGTCCAGCTCTCTAAACAAGCTGATGTTCATGTCTGCAGGTCTGAACTGTGGGCTGGCTGGCAGCTGCAAAAGCAGGAGAACCAAATTAAAGGGAGCACAGATGAAAAAAGTGCTAAAGTATAAATTTGCTCCAGTTCCAATGAATGTCTTCTCCTCAAATGGACGAAAATGATATATGAGCAAACAAAGGATTTGCCATTCAAGTTCTAATTGCTGATAACCTACTAATCTTCCCTTGTCTTGAAAAAAATAGTTTCACCTCATTATAGCAGAAGAAGACATTGTTCAATGCTTTTGGGAAAACTCCTGAGCATTTGGCCTCCTTCACCTCACTCTTGACCTTCACATTCTAGCTGGTCTCAACATGTATTAGCTTGGAATGAATATAAGCAGTAGCTTTAGTGGTAGCATAATTTTTCTGCTGGCTGATTTAAACTTCTTTAAGCAAGTAACTAACAATTCTAATGTTTAATTCCTGCTAGATTTAGAAAATTAATTAATTCAAAGCCTGAATTTGCTTTCTTCTGAATATGGAACAAATAACATGTTTTCTTACTATGTTCTCCCTTAAATTGCTGATGCAGCAGTCCCAAAAAACACAACCTTAATCTGACAGGCTTTGTATTTCAGGTGAATAATGGGACCATTAAGCAGGTTTGATCTTGTGAAGTACCTACTAGACTGTTTTCATGTGCTGTGAATTTTGAAGTGCTTTTTTCACTCTGGCTGTAGCAGGGCACAGAAATCATTAGTTTCAAATATTTTTCTGGATATCCAAAACCCTTATCATTTATTAATTTCGTAACTTTAAAAAGTATAGTAGTAACTCATATCTAATAACATTGTAATGCCTTTAGTAATACTATTCAAAATGTTTTATATATTAGTGTTTGTATTAAAAATACATATAATTTGTCATATTCATCAGTGTCCATCTCATCCCAACAAACAGTACACAAAACTATAAACAGGAAGTGGAGTTTTTAACCACCCTGAATTTCTGTAGCTATGCTGCCCTTGACTCTTGAAGTCCATTAGTCAGGGGCAATTCTACTCCCTGGGGAATCCAAAGGAGGGGTTAATTTCATATTGTACCATTATGTACATTAAAGAACATACACATATATACAAACCCTAAAGCCTGAGCTGACAGTCTGAATCCTCTCCTGCTCCATCCCCTCAGCTGGCAGGTATTCTTACATTTCAGCTTAAAACACGAATTTCACTGCTGCTTTTATAAGGTGCCATAGAGAGGTAGGGAAAGGCTTTTAAAAGCTCCATTTACTTTACTGTGTGCTTGCATTACAGTAACACAGAATTCTCCCCAAAAATCTGCCCTTGTGCAGGGCCCACCTGCTCCCCTCACCTCCCTCCTCTGCCTGCCAGAGCTGCCTGGCAGGGCAGGGCTCTAAGGCACTGCAAACGAAGATCCCAGTTCCCACTTACTTGGGCTACACTTCCTTTCTATGGCAGCTTTTCCTTCAGGGGAATGGTCATGTGGATTCTACCCTGAACTCCAGTTGGAGGAGTGTTCCTCCTTGAAATCAGCCAGACCCCTTGCACTTTTATTTTAAAAGCTTTTCTGTGCAGATGAGCAGTGGTAGACATAGCTGGAGTTCTTATTTCTATCCACAAGCCAGAGGTTCAGGATGACATGAAGCAAGTTCTGCCATTTCACAGAAGTATTTTTACACAGAGTACTCATCACCCAGGCAGAAACTGCTCAAGGCTCAAACAAAAAATGAGAAGACCACATAAGAACTACACTGAAAGTGATTTTTCATATCCATGATACAAACTGGTTGAAGAAAATTCTCTGCATTTTGCATAAACCAGCAGAATTCCTACAGTATTGAGACATTTAATTCTGAAGTATAACAGAGATTGCAAAGCATGTCATCTTGGAAGTGTCATTTAAAAAACCATTTTTAACAACTCCAACTTCTTGTTTGAAAGCTACCAGCTTTTAAACTGATATGGTAAGTGGGTCAAGTTATATAAATTCTGAATATGTAAGATCATCTCATTCCTAAAAGGCACGAAAAATAAATTAGACTGTTTAGCACCAGTACTGTCACAGGCAAGTCTTGGGTTAAAATGCTCTCATTTTTAATAGTTTCTCTTTTATATTAAGACTATTCATCCAGAACGTTTCATAATTTTACAAAAATGTTCCTTTGTAGTTTCTTGATTTAATCTCTTTGGCCTATTTCACCTTTAAGAACTCTTCAGCTTGACAGATTGGATCCAGCTTTGGCTTTTAAGATACACTTTGCCATTTTGTGTGTCAGCCTTAATCCATTTGTCTGTTTCATCCCTTTGATTCATGTGACCTGGAAAAGAGAGTTGTCTTAGTTTTATTTGACACACAATAAATATAATCTTCACACTGTCATTTTTTTCCAAGCTTCCTGGAAGTCCTTTTAGCACTTTTATTTGGTAGAATTTGTGTACTTTTAGCAGAGACTTCTGACATTTTCTTCTCGATACAGTTTTCTTGCATTAATCTAATTTCCCATAATACATTTTTACAATAGAGTAGTGTTTTTTATTGTATAGTACTGCACTGTTTATTCTAAGCTAAGAAATGTGGTATGGTGGGTTGACTCTGGTTGGATGTCAGGTACCCACCAAAGCCACTCCAGCACTCTCCTCAAATCAATAGGTCTGAGAAAATATAACAAGAGGTTCATGGGTCAAGATAAGGACAGGGAGAGTTAGTCACCAATTACTGTCACAGGGAAAACAGAGTTGACTTGGGGAAAAAATTAATTTCATTGACTCCCAATCAAATCAGAGAAGGGTAATAAGAAATAAAGCCAAGCCTTAAAATCCCACTCACCCCTCCCTTCGTTCCAGACTTAATTTCACTGCTGATTTCTCTCCTTTCTCCCCACCAGAAGCACGGGGGGACAAGAGAATGAGGGTTTTGGTCAGTTCAGACACTATCTCTGCCACTCCTTCCTCTGCAGAACTCCTCATGCTCTTCCCCTGCTCTGACATGGAGTCCTCCCCTGCACATCAGCAGGGCTGTTTCTCTCCCATATTTTCTCTCCTCTCTCCAGCTGTTGGTGTGCAGTAGGGTTTTGGGTTTTTCCCCTTTAACTGTGTTATTCATCACCACTGATGGGTTCAGCCCTGCCCAGTGATGGGTCCACCCTGGAGCAGGCTGGCACTGGCTCTGTAGGACACAGGGGAAGCTTCTGGCAGCTTCTCACAGAAGCCACCCCTAGAGCCCTCCCCACCAAAACCTTGCCACACAAACCCTACATATACTGGTTTTCTCTGGGATAGGGTTATTTTTTTAATAGTAGCTAGGATGGACCATGTTTTAGATTTGTGTTGAAAACTATGTTGGCAATATACAAAAATTGTTATTTCTCAGGGGCCCTTGCACAGCATCAAGGCCTTTTCTGCTTCTAATACTGCCCTGCCATCAGGGAGGCTGGGGACACACAATAAGCTGGGAGAGGACAGAGCCAGGATGGCTGACCCCAAATGACCAAAGGGATATTCTGAACTGCATGGTGATGTGATGTTCCATATTAGAGCTGGCACGAGGAGGAGTAGGGGACATTCAGTGATGGCATTTGTCTGACCCAGTATCTGTTACATGAAATATAGCCCTGCTTTCCTGGGGATGGCTGAACACCTGCATGCCCTGGGAAACAGTGAAAAGATCCCTTATACTCTTGGCTTGTATGCACAGCTTTTGCTTTCTCCATCAAACTGTCTTAATCTCAAAGTCTCTTTATCCCAATCCATGAATTTTCTCACTTTCACTTTTCTGCTTCTCTCCCCATCCCATTGCTGGGGAGTGGCTGCCTGGTGCTCAATAGGCAGTTCTGGTTAAACCATGACTCTACATGAGATGCTAATCTGGCTAAGTAATTTCAAAGATTTTAATTGTTATTGTAAACACTGAAAGGAGACATGGTAAGATCTGATGGTCCAGAGGACCCGACATTTTGTTACCATTACTGTTTCCGTATGACAATGGCCTAAAAAAACCCCACAACCCTGAGGTATCTGTCTTCTTACATGTTTCACATAAACTTCCCATTCACAGTCATGCTCTGAAAAGCTCATTATATAACAAAGAAGAGAGCTCAACTCAGTTTCATTTTATAATTAAGAAACTGAGGCCAAGAGAGTAAGTGACCTTCCAAAATTACACAAAAGATTTGTGTCCATATTGGGAATTAAACTGGGATCCTTAAAGTCCCAAATCAGTGCCTTTATCACAAGATCAACCTTTGCTTTGGTTTATCTTTACAAAATATAATTTATTATTACTTTAGCATTCATTTAACTGTGTGAATTCTAAGTTTAGAACTAGTTTCAGCCTGGAATAGCAAGAGGGATGGCAGTGAAGCAGATCCTGAACAAAGTTTGCAAACATGCTCTGCTCTGACCTGTAACACAGCTGAAATTAAATTTTGGCCACAGTAAATACAGTGGCAAAACTCCAACTGACATCACTGCATTGGTTTCCACAACTTAGGCCTACGTGCCAGAACTTTTCAATAGCATTTCAGTGCTTTAGCAATTCCAAGTGGGAATCATTTAAGTTTATGGGCAAAACCCACAGCAATTCACAATAGGCTGAGGTATGGTTTGGAATAACAGAGTTCTCAGAGGAGTCCAACAATGTCAGAGTCACTTCAGTGTCCCTTGTAATCAGACTACAACATGCCTTCAGGTGTCTCCATGGGGATGTCCTAGAGCAATTCCTGCACTCCTCATTGCTCCAGACACTCAGTGTCAGCATCATTCCTGCAGTAAAGCAGAATCCACAGACTTATTCACCATCTAATTGCAGACTTAGATCTGTGATGAATCACCAAGTTGGACAAACGTGTTGTATATGGAATCCATTAAAATTTGAAAGTTCAGTTCCTCAAAGCTTTCCTGAATCACTGACTTTCAATAGTATTGTATCAGAGAGTATAGAACGAAAATTAAAACAGAATCTGTATTTTAAGCATACATAGCACTTTAAACATTTAATCATTCTGTTTTTTAAACAGGAAACAGCCTCCAGGTGACAAGAAATTCAGCCAACAAAGGAACATTTCAGCTGATCCTCTACCAGAGTGGTAGAACACTAAAAATGCAGCTTTTTCTCCTAGGGAGAGAGGACAATAAATGCAGGGCAGAGACAGACTTCTGGAAAGTGCATATTGGAGTGCTTTGTCCCAGTTCTCTCTCTCATGTCTTTGTGACTTCTGTACAAGAAACAAACACTGAAGCACAGAACCAGTGCTGTAAATGGTTTCATGCACTGCTTGCACCTTGGAAAAAAAAATTAAAGAAGAGCTTAGGGAACACAGGAACAGATTTACAAGAGCCATTGTAAAGCTGAGTTGTCTGAGCTCTGTTTCTCATTTTGTTCTTGCTATGTGAATGTAGAAAAAAGTTTTGTTCCTTATACTTCTGGAAATTTGCCTCTGAGGCAAATATTAAAGTTATTAAGCCCATCACTAGCAGGAGGTTCAAAGTTATTTCCGATATTTAAATACCTTTGTGTATAAGGCACTAATCAAGCAACAAGGTTTAGAGACCTTTTGATGACCACTTGGGTCTTAACTGTACTCACTGCTTGTGCTCTGAATACCATGAGAACATAAGTGGATTTTGAGGAAGACTTTGCTAGCTTGATTAAATCACAAAAGCAAACAGCCTCCTAGATTGAGGATGAGGGGGTGGGGAAATTAATTTCAAAACCTGTCAGTCAAGACAGCAGCAGGAGTTCAGGAGAAGACAGATACACCATTATGCTGTGTGGCCACCTTTTCAATTTAATGCCCAGGGAAAAGGTTGTGTTTTCCCCCTCCCCAGCATGTGGTGTTTAAAGGAAGGTAACACCTTTGCAAAACTTTACACAGTCAAGTACTGACTGTTTATTTACTTGCCTTCCTGGAGACTGGAGAAGTTGAGAGCTCTATTTTCAAACCACAAGAAGAGGCTCATATTTTAAGTGTTGTTCATTGGTAGCATTAGGACTGTGGTATATATCAAAGGGCTGTGAACAGCTTGAGTTGAATGCAAGCTGAAACCAATAAAAATCTGTAGGATAGTATCTCATCTAATGTGTTTAATAAATTTGGATGAACTTTCTATTTGAGTTGAAGGAATGTAATCTTTTCCAGATACAACCTGGGTCTTTGTTTATTTTTTTTAAGATACTGCTTAAAGATCAAGGCTTCACAGAGGGCAGTGTGTAGAGGAACACTGTAAAACAAAGCTCTTCAATTCTAGTGGCCAAGAGTCAATAAAAACTGCTTCTAAGAAAGAAGGAAAGTTCTGAAGTGCCTTGAGAACAGACTAAACAGGAGGGGCATGACAGCAGATAGTGTTACTCCTGGGATCACAACTGCAATGCTGACTGCAACAAACCCAAGACAGCTGCACAGTGGGAGAAGGAGCTCTACACTTGGCCATCTGGTGAGCTTCAGAAAAAACCTGAAGTTTCAGCAAACTGACATAATACAAGCTTTTTCAGTTATTTCCCTTTTAAAGGCAAGTTGCTTGTCTCATGTTATTCACTGTCCCTTCAGCTGTGTTTGTATTCAACCCTTGAACTCCAGGCAGCTAAAAACACAGACATTACCTTGGAGTAAACAATACAGAATTTCTCACAATGAAGACTCTTAAACACATCCATCCACAAAGCTTTGTGTATGGTAAAAGAGACTCAGCAGTGAGCTCCCTCTGGCACACTGGCCTTAAAGCAATCCTAAAGGAAGGGCCACAGCATTCCATAGGCTGCTCTCCCAGTACTGCTGTATGAGGGACACTGAGTGAACAGTGAGAAATAACTATTCCTGATGGCAGGAAACATCTGGCTAGATCCCCTTTGCTCCAGCAGGGAACATCAGGCAGATGTGAAAGTTGTAATATTTCAGTGCATGCCTGAGTGAATGATTGTTGTAAGGAGAAAGGTGCTTCTCACCACAATCTACTGGGACAACCAGGCAGGATGAGAAGACCTGAAGCATATTAGTGAGGAAAACCTGCAAAGTCAGAGATAGGACAGTAGCATCAATATCCATCTTTTCAAAGGCAATTACAGACAGGCTGACTCTCCAGAGGAACAGGAAAAGAAAGGTCAGCTAAGAATTTCAGTAGTATTAAAAGATAAAATTGGATACTCATCTACCCATAAGGTAGAGGCAACATGTACCTGAAAATTTTCACAGGGGAGGAATTAGAGAAGTCAATGGAAGATTTCCTCTCCATGTCCTGTATACAAATCTGAGGGAAGGCCTAAGTTAACATGGGAGAGTCTTATTACCTGCATGGTCACCAGAGGCATGGCTCAGAGGAACACTGCTCTCAGGTGGCTCAGCAGAGCTCTTGTGCTGTAGCTGGGATGGGATTAGTACCAAAATCTGAAAGTCCTGTTAACTGCTGCAATGTCATGCTGACAACTGGGAGCAGGTGTGTGTCCACTTGGGAGAAAACAATTCCCAAAGCATATACTCTTTGTATAAGGAGAGAAAAATACAAAGAGGTTTGCCAGTTGAAAAGGTAAGAACAGGGAGGCACAGTAACAGCAACAAACATCCACAGCCTCTGAGGAGCACCTGTGACATGGTGGGACATGGAGGGACTTTTACCACGGAAACTCACAGCTGCTGCAAACAGATGGAGTGACTGTGAAATTAAAAGATTACTCAGCACCAAGCAGATGGCATCAGGTGAAAGGTTACCACTGGATATGAACTTGGCACTAGAACTGGGGCAGGGGTGGAGAAACATCCAAAATGAGGTGAGTCCCTGGCACCATTCAGAGATGGGATTTAAATGGTTTATTTTGCAGATAATCAGGTTTAGAAATTGACACCATCAGCTACAAGGATTCAAAATCTCTGAATGACTTCAAGACTTTCTCCAGCAAGTTTAAGTGGTCAACACACAAATTAGCAACCAAAGTGGCTCAAGTGTGTCCAGCGGCTGCATTTCATTTAGTCCCCATCCACCCACATGCCTGATAACATTCCTTTGTAACTGTGGAGGGGGTGGGAGCAGATGGTCACATCAATGTGAGACAAGAGAAAACGGGGCTGAAAGCCTCTCCTGAAAAAGCACTGGATTTGGTCTGAGATGCTCACAATCTTTGGTCTTCACAATCTGCAGTCCTGGCAGTCCTGCTGCCTCCCCAGAACAGTGTTACAAGGAAGTTTATCTTGCTATTTAGCTAAGTTTCCTCTACCAGAAGGGCAAGTTATAATTTCTAGTCCTACTGCCAGTGGGCTAAACAATTTATTTTTGTATTTCTTAGTAGTAACTTCTTATGTACTAGAAAAATGCATCTTCCCTTTGTCTTCTCTTTTGAGGCAAAACCAGAATTTTCAGTCTTCTCTCATTAATCATGATTTTAGGATTCTGATCTCATGTTCTCCTTTAGAAACACTACAGTTTTGAAGCACAGTACTCAAAACTGGACACAGTCCAGCAAAGTATTACTAATTCCATGTAAAGCCAAAGGATTATTTTGAGTTTTACAGAACAATCATGTTAATATGCTAGTTGTTTTCAATGGTGTAACACTACTGTTTCCTGATATTATTTAAATATTGCTCCTCATGGGACTACAAAGGTAATTGTTCCTACCTTCATACTTGGAACTCAACTTACTGGAAAATGGCTTAAAAAGCATGTAAATCAAAACTATATGAACTTTAACCTTGACCTTCAACATATTTACAACCCCTTTGACATAACAGTCTCCTAAATTCATTTTCTGCTTAAATATTTAACACTTTTTTAGCCTGTTACTCTTTCTCTTTCCACATGTAGTATCTATAGATAATTACCTCCATGGGCATAAGATTTAAGAACACAGACAGACTTGGGGAGAGGGAGAAGGCAGACATGGAGCAGTAAGGGCTTCACTTCTTGTCAGGGAAAAGAAAGAAGACCTTAACATGATTACAGTCAGAAATTACTGGAATTACTCAAGCACTCTAAAGGCAGACAGCCAAACACTTCCACGGATGGAAGCTGGACCAGTGCTTAGCATGAACTCTGTTTTTGTAACATTTTACTATACCATACATACTACTTCTAAGACGACCTACTGATGCCAATGGAAACAGATGCCTTGCCCTTGTAAATTACTTCAAAGAATAAATTCCTGTCACTGCTCTCTAGTTCCCTCCCTTTCTCAGCAAGTGTCTCAGTTTTGCAGGAAAGTCCCTTATTTTCCTAAAAGAGCAAAACAAATTTTCACACTCTCACCCCTCTGTCTCTAGAGCACTCACTCCAGACTTCCATCATCTTGCTTTCACTAAATCCCACTCCTTGGCTATCTGGCAAACCCTGGATGTGAGTGATGGGGGTTGTGGTGTTCTGCCTCCCCCCTCAGTGTGGCAGTGGGGGTGGTGATGTACATGACAACTGCTCTAAAGCACCAGGGAAGGCTTTCCTAGAGCAGCAAAGTGCAGAACTAAGTGCACGTTCACCCAAGCCACGGAGCTCTGCCCTGTCTTCCCACTGGACAGCCTTCTCCAACACCTACAAATATTCCCAGAGGTAAGTAAAGCTTCTTAAAAGGTCACAGTTCCTGTGTTATTCACATGAGAACCGGAAAAATAATCTGTTTTTAAACTAATCTTTGAACTCAAAAGCATAGAACTCCTGAACTGCAATGCTCTAGTGATACAGTTTTTAACCACTTGCAAAGCGCCTCTTCACTCTCTATTTTACATTTCTCCAGTCACAGCAGCAGGACAGCTATGGACCTTGTACCTGAAACTTCGAGTGAATAATGTTCTCAGAATATAGAAATTGTATTAAATGATTTTCAATTATTTAAGAATCTGCTTATACAAGAAACTCACCAAATATTACCTTTAGGAAGAAGCAACTGTCGATAGTGAGAGGGCAAGTGCTTTGCCCTCTCACTAGAAAGAATACACTTTAAGGTAAAGAGAAATAGAAGCAGGAAGTATCTCCCTTTTTATGTAATGCCTTAACTTCTTTAAACAACTGATAATAATTGGCCTAATGCATAATTCTGGGTGATTTCTGTGCCATTAGAACATGTATATTTGAGACTTAATTAATCAGAGTCACTTTTGGCCTCAGGTGCCAAGATCATTTCCATACAGAACAGTGGGCTGAAAAATTGCATCTGCTTCAGTGATGACTGTCCTACATAAACACTGACTGGGTTGTGAAACCAGAGAAGTCATTCAGCTGTGTATATTTGAAAAACCACTCTTATCTTTAATGTTGCCAAAGTAGCAAGCTGATTGATTGGCCAGTGATCCTCATCCACTGAGAAGAAATCTTGTTTTACTGCTGAGGCAATTCACTCCACAGTCTTACTGGAATCTGGGGTCCTTCCACAGATTTCTATCCTGAGAACTTCTAATTATGGTTTTTAAAGAAACTGTATTTAATAACTACTACTAAATTTAAGTTCAAGTTACTGTTCCTAGGCAGGAAGAGATATATTAGTAGGCCATACACTAAAATTATGTAATTACACTTCTAATGTTTCCTGACTTTGAGATTACTATCTTACACAGGGGAGGAAAAGAGTTTTTGTACATGTTCACATCAGGTCACACTGACATAACACGTTCATACACAAATCTGGAGTCCTCAGACAAATCAAGATAATGTTTTCTCTAGAGCAAACTGTGTAATTCTAGATAGCCACATCTGGAATGGGGGAGAGAAATGCACACCCTGACAGGGAATTGTACAAGTCTTTTCTACAGCAGGAAACGGCAAGACCTGGGATTCTAAATTCAATTTTAAATACCAGAATACTTCCAGTAATTGCAGGTACCTTTGCATGTACTCTCTCTCTCTCTCTATTCCTCCAGCTCCAGCTTCTTCTGCTCTTCTCATATCCCACCCATCATTTCTCAGCCTGTCCTGCACTACTGTACATTTATAAATTTGCCATGCATCCCTTTTCTTTTCCCCCTTTGACTTTGAAACAGATTTTTAATTATATTTTTAATATAATAGATTGCCTAGGAAAGTCTATGTGACTTTCCAAGCCAACAAAGCAATGGGTCAAATTCAGCTCTGGATTACCTCCCACAAATTCACTGGACTAATGCTAAGGAGGAATTTGGCTCTAAGAGTTTTGTTAGAAGTTGATTACATTCACAAGTCATTTACCAAATAAAATTTTAAAGTCATCCAGTAACATGGGGTGTACAAGAGCACAAGCAAACATCTGAATGTGAAGCAAATTAAACAAGCAGCTGCCAAGGGCAATAAACTAATAAAGAAATGTAGATGCCCTTGACTTAGGCCAGACAGACATTTATTGGAAGCCAAGATTAGTAAGTCTTACCACTTATAGTTACGTGATCATCTTTGGAGGCACTCTGTGTTTCTTTTAACTGGATCTCTGAGCTCACATCCACTTTTCTTCCAGACAGCTCCAAATAGGCTTTGAGAGATGCAGGTACCTTGACTGTAATTGAACCTGGTATGAATTTAAGTGAAAGCCAGTTAGTTTAACCCCAAGATCAAAGCATGAAATAGTCCATTATTTCACTAACTTGAATCAAAACATTTAGTTGTGCTTGGTTGGGTGTCTTCATTTATCATAAACAGAGTATGTCACATATAGAAAATGGTATCACAGTATTTTCTTCACAGAAAAAAATGAAAATAAATAGCAACATACACTTTTGGTAGAGGATCTTATAACAGGAATGATCAAGGGAAGGAAATACAATAGATCTCACAGGTATTACAACTTAGAGTTCCTCTTCTAGTTGCATATTGACATTCCTGAGCAAGGACAGGGCATCAGACTTGACAAATAACCCAGTCACTGCATGGCACATGATGAAAGAATTGCTCCTCTGGAAGGATGAGATGCTGCTCCCTCACTGTGAACACAGGCCATTGTCTTTGCTTTACTGCTTAGGGCCAGCTGTTCACTTCCTCCAACAAACACAGTCTGAAAACTGACCAAAACTGACTAACTTAAAACAACTGTGCATCACTAAAATGTAAATCAGCAGCAAAATTGCAGCTTTTGTGGCCTGAATAATTCCACTTTGAGATTAAAACCAGAAATTCTGATTTCTGCTTCCCTAAATATGTGCATCTATTCATCAGACCAAAGGCAGACATTGGGCCCCCAACCTGCCCACATTAGTCCTCTTTGGAATAACTCAGTCACAAAGTTTGACAGCTCTCTCCTACACATTAGATCAAAAAGCTGAAAAATTCAGAACACACTTCCTTTTCATGTGCTCCTTAGTTTTTGCTCAATTTCACCATTCACTTCAGAAAAACTTAAAACAACATCCCAGAAGCTTGAGCAGAACATGGTAAGAATAACAGCTAAGTAGCACCAGGAAGTTCCCTGTGCTAAGCAATTTAGACTCAGCAGAATCACTTGCCTGTGACAGTTCTGATGAACAAATAACTTCCAGTATAATTTAGGCCTGCATTTTGCTGGATACACAAAAGCCTTAGAATAAGAAAGGGAAAAGGTCTTCCTTCATCTTTGGGTCCTCTTTGGAGAGTTGCTCAGTGATGACTCATAAAAACCAACACACATGCAGCTCATTTATCACAAATGGGACATTTTCTACACTGCAGCTGTCGGCAGTTATTCTGAATTTACAGGGTAAACAGAAACAGAACTTCAACTTTGCCTTTACTAAACTGTGCTGCCAAAGAGATGTCAGAAAATATTTTAAAAATAACATTAATTAGCTTTTATTAAATACATTGCTATTTTCTTCTAGCTCAAAGAGACATTAACTTAGCAAAATAAGTGATACAAAAGGTAACCAAGAAATAATAAAAAATAAATTTCTTTGCACTAATGAAACCAAAATAGATTATGCAGAAAGATGCACAAATTATTTCAATTCATTGACACCATTTTGAGTAACCATTAGGTTTTAACAGGGCACAGGCATTGTCTCACAGGAGACAGAAGTGGACTATGCTCATTTAAAGCACCTGAAGTGCCTGACATGACATTAAAGTCAAGTATAAAAATGCTGTAATGTGTTTTGGCTTGTCTTGGATTTTTTTTGTTTGTTTGCATTTTGGGTTTTTAGTGAAGGTTTTTTTCCCAAACTAGCATTAACAAGACTCTGTAATTTACAGTATTTGATCTTCAGAATGGCAAAACTATGAATTCAACTGTAGGTGTGAGCTTTTAACTAAGAAGAGAGATTTCAGTGAGTAAGCAGGAGAGAAGACGAAGGGAAAATGGTAATGTATGACTCTCCCATCTTTCTTTTTCTGCCTTCAAATTTTCATAGCAGGACATTTCAGTCAGAAGGCAAGAAAAATAAATGTATGTGTGTCAAGTTATCACTGTACACACAGCATCATGGAGAAAACTCTGCTCAAGGCAAAGGAATACTGTAACCTATGTCAACGCTGCAGAATTCTGCTGGGTGTATTGCCAGGAGAAAAAAAAAAAAAAGAAAAACATTGACAAACACAAACACTTTTAATCCATCTTAAATATTCTTGTCCCTTACAAAGCTTATTGCATTTTAAGTATTTATAGACATCTTCCAATACTATTGCCAAAAAAAAGGTAAATAATCACAAACTATTATTTACAGACATTAAAAAACCCCAAAATGAACCCATATCTTCTTTTCTTTTACATCAAAATCTGCCACAAAAAATATTTGATTTAGTTTGCTAACCTTTCTGGGATTTCAGATCCACTTTTCTCAATTGACTGACATAAACATCTATTGTCCCATGATATGTAGAAGCTTTTAGACTCCCATCTGATGAATCTAAAAAACAAAAGAACTTGTGTATCATTCACTCTTTTTAAGAAAGCATTTGCCAGAATATGTCTTTATACATTAAACTGATTTTTGTCAATTCTGTGTTTGAGAAGTATCATAATTTACAGAATGTCAGCCTTCACTTAGAATAACAGGTTTCTGAAAAAAACCACATCTCCCCATTCCAGGGCTGGGAACACTCTGGTCCTCAGGCTGTAGCTCTGCAGTTGTTCAACACCTGCAAGGGCCCAACTCAGTGCACATCTTTCTACAGCAATGTCTTCACCTTCGTGTGAAAATCAAGCACTTGAATACTGAGAGCTCTTCTAGTTTCCAAAGAGTTCATTTGCTCAGACTCTGTGCAGGGAGAACTTTACCCAGGAAAGCCACCCCATGGAAAAAGCCAAGCACTGTTCACTGCAACATCTTGTTACACAGAATAACTGAGTACAGGCTTTGTGAAGTCTGGTTCACTATATCTGAATTATCAACAAGTGTTTAATATGTGCAGGAAAACAGCATTTGTTCTGTGCCCTGGAATAGGGAGGCTTAAATTTTCTTTTATAGCTTATAAGCAGAAATTTATGATCATAAAACTTTGCAAAGAAGAATTTTTACAAACAAAGTATTTAAAAAGCTTTAATTTCACACTTGGGTAGTCTTTATTTGCCATGTATTCCAATTTTAAATACATAGACTTCCACAATAGTAAGTGAAATCCCAAAGAGTTTACTTTCAAACTACTGAACAGGCTTATACCTAATAAAAATTTCAATGAAATTATTAAAAAACTCTAGAGGAGCATAAAAAAAATTACATTTGAACACAAGCAAAAGGCAGTTACTGAGAGGTATTTTTAGAGACAATGCTAGAAATTAAAGTATTGGCAAGAAATCCTAATATACTGATAGAGACTTGTTTCTGAATATCCATAAAAAAATCCCAACACTCAAACTGTTAAAAGTAGCTAAAACAAAAAAATAAAACCTGAATGAAACTTCCCATTTTATAAGGTAAAACCATTAATGAGAGGATGAATTAGATTAATCATAACAAGGATGTCTCATACTAAGGTTTTATGCTTGCCATACAGTTTCAGCTCTAAGTAAAATGATCTGGAGCTTTTCTGATCCCAGGCTCCAAGCACAGATACCAAAGATCAGTGCACTGCTTACAGCAGCAAAAACACAGAAAAGGATCTTTATCCCACAGCTAAAGCTGATTTCTTTGGAGGGGAAAGTAATTAAAAAAAAGCAGCTAATCCATACTTAGTCAGCTGAGAAACTGAGAAGTGCTTTGGCTAAAAAGAAAACATGAATAACTAAAACTGGATGTGAATGCTTCTAACATCTCAAGACCTTGTATTAAAGAAGGTCTGTTCAAAATCTGAAAAAATTTTGCTTGTCTAAGTGAAAATGAAACATTGATTTTAATTGATGGCTTTTTAAAAGGTTATTTGTAACAGTTGAAAAGTGAAGGTCATTAGAACTGGAACATTTGACATGCATCAACCTTTTTAATGCACATTTTAAGCAGTGACCACTAGAAGTTTTCATGCAAAAGCTGTTTTTGCAGATATTCCCCATCAAATTTAGTAACAGCCAATTACTGACTGACTCTCCACATAATCTTGAGAGATTTTGTTGGCAACAGGTACAGGAAATATCCAGCCTTCGACTCTTCTGCTTTAAACAGAACATATAATAAGTTCCTTTATCTATTCTAGGAAGAAAAAAGAGTCTCCTGTGACAGAACATCAGCTCTCTCCAGGGAGAACAACTACAAACAGGCCACACACCACCAGCTGATGGTGCTTTAGAGGGACATTTATCCTCTGAAGCCTTTCTCTTCCACTTCTCAAATGCAAAAGCAGCTCCTGTGAGATTCTTCCCAGCAGGAAGATAACTTTTGTGAATCTGCAAGACTGAACAAAGTGTTCTTTCCTAGATCTTCAATTAATAAATGTTAAAATAAAAAGAATTCTCATTATGTCAGAGTCTGGCTTGTGTTTGCAGAAGGCATCAACACAAACAAAGGATGCAGGAGGAGGGCAGTAGGGACAGGCTCAGCAAGGCACAGATTTACCAGGAAAGCAAAAAACAATCTTGAGGGAAATGGAACTTTTCCATTGAAGAACACTGTTTTGGGAGGACAGCTTGCCAGATTTTGACTCCCAGAGTACCTCACTAATACAAAGTTTCCTATGGCTGAAGAAAGTGCAGCAGAGTTTCAAAACCACCAAGAAGCTTGGCAGCACTAACCAAACACTAAGCCTGACACTACAATACTGTAAACAACTGTTAAGCTTTGACCTATGGAAGTAACATGAAATATATTTTATGGGAACAACTGAATATGAGTTATGTAATGAATGTTACAGACATGGTATTAAATATGAGTAGATACAATTAAGAATAGAAAGAAACATGGAATTGTTCATCACTTCTGCAAAGTCCATAAAGGTGCTGTGTTAAATTTGTGTCTCTAACTCTTAATAAATAAAGGAGAATAAAAGGAATATGGATTTTAAAAAAAACCCAAAGATGAGGCACAAAAGAGTGCCCAAATCTAAATAAATACATATTTCAACAATGAAAAATTACCCTATACTAAGAATCATATATTTTAATTCTATCAGCCTGTAACAAATAGTAATGGAGACAATACATATTTTATTGTTATGACAGATCAAACCCAAAGCAATTTATTTTCAAATATATACCCACTGCTAGCTGATATGAATGTGAATAACTGAAGGTAAAAATAAGGCAAAAATGTATAGTTTGAATTCAGGGTTTGCTAGGGACTGACAGGGAAAAGTTTTTCTCCAGGTTTTTCAAGGGGGAGAACAAGGACAAAGCCTTTTACTAGAAATGGAACAGATGGTCACTCTTGAGCAGCTTTAGCTATTTAAGAATTTACTGGTACTAGAGAAAAAAGATCAAAAAAAAAAGGGCACAGTGAAGCAAGATGTCCTTGGCAAGGACAGAAGTCTTTGTTGAGTTTTATAAAAATTAAATAGAGCTTGAAGAATAAAACCTAAGTCACATAACTTGAGAAAGACTACACAAAAATATCAGTGAAAGGCCTACAAAGATAACATCTAGTATCACTTTTCTCTTCACTTTATCAGCAAAGCACAAAAGAAATGATTAATTACAATGGATCTCCCCTTAAATCTAAGTAAAAACATACTTTTCCTAATAGTACCTAAAGACTGATCTTGTTCATGATACAATTAGTGACAAAAATCAACCTCTATAGGAACACAAAATATTTATTGTGATTTGATTACAGACTAGAGGAAGCACAAAATTCCAACATATCTGAAGTGTGATGATCATATTTAATTCCTGCTTAGCTAGCTATCTAGTATTTTTTATTGATAGAAAACTGGCAAGTATTCTTGTTTTAGTTCATTGCTCTCAAACTGTCATATGAAAAGTATTATAAGAAACTGAAATGTATTCATTAATTGATTTCACCATTATTTGTTATTAAAAATTCACTAAATTGCACATACTGCTGAAAAAACTTCAGCAGTCCTGACCATACTCACCATGGGGACCTGGCAGAACAAATGATGCAACACACAAAGCAAAGAAATCTCTCATGAAAACAATTCCTTTCCTAACTAAATGATCCAGGCTATCCTTTAACCTCTTAATGATTTATTTTCTACCTCAATTTTAAGTTATATCCATTGGTTGTAAAGGCCATAGCCTCTTTTTGATAAATTACTCTGCTCCAAAAAAGCCCAAACCACCCAAGCACCCAGCTTTGGAGAAAAGGAAGCTGGGGCAGCCCTCCCTGCTCTCTGCAGCTTCCTGAGGAGGGGAAGGGCACAGGGAGGTGCTGAGCTTTTCTCCCTGGTTTCCAGTGAAGGGTTGCATGGGATGGATCTTTTTGAGGAGCATTTTTTTTACAGAGAGAGTGGTCAAACACTGGAACAGGGTTCTCAGGGAGGTGCTTGTGCCCCAAGCCTGCCAGGGTTTCAGAGTCCCTAAACAAGACACTTCAACTCCTGGCCAGGCACTTGGACTGGGTGGGCACTGCAGGTCCCTTCCAGATGACATAAGGGACAAGGCCCTGAGCAAATTGGTCAAGCAGGAGGTGTTCTCACATTTTTAGTGTTCAAACTCTAGATTTTATAAGTCTTTTACCTTTATGAAAATCCATAAAAATACCAGGGATGTTTAATATTTTTTAGGAAAAGATGAAGTCTAACTAGTGCTGTCAGATTTGGAATCTGAAAAATAAAGTTTCTTCAACTGTAAGATGTGTCTTAATGCTTAAGCTGAACCTGGTAAGTTGAGGAAAATAATCATCATCTGTTGATGGAAAAAGCTACCTCCTATATTAAGAAACCTTTATTTAACCACTCTTCACATCCTATGAGTTTATTTAAGAGAAGGAAAAACAGCCTAGCAAGTTGAATTTAATTCTGTGGTTTAATGACTAACTCATAAGAATGTGTCTTGCATTCATTTTCCAGAAATGTTAATACAGAGCTCTTAAAAATATAAGAAGAGTTGTTAACAGTCCCTGACCAATTCTTAGAGATTGTCCCTGAAATATGCTCAGTGAGTGACTCCAGTTAAGGCCATCAGCAGAAGTCTTCAAGATTTGGGCCTGAGGAAACCTTTCCAGATTCAAAATATACACTGAGCCTTGTCTATGATTCTGTCACTTCAATTTTCTGCCATAGCAATAATTAGAATTTGAGTTTCTCACTTCGGTGTTTGTGTGCTGTAAATGCACTGATATAAGGTATACCATAACTGATAGCTCTGATATTACCCTGTCATATAAATGCCCAAGTTCCAAAAAAAAACGTTTATGAGCTATTTTCATATCTGAGAGGAAAATTTTTAGCATAATAGTTTAAAAATACTGAAATTATCACAAGCCTTCCCATCACCACCCCAAATAAGTAATATATCAATGATTAGTTCCCTGATATAAAAATTAAACATAGCTAATCACTGATAGCAATAAAAGTAAGATGGAGAACTACATTAAGGGCACAACTGCATTTGATGTGGACTTGAGAATTTTCTCATGTCCTTTTATCCCATCTTTATCTAAAAGATGACACCTAGACTCAGTCTAACTTGTTCTTGGATATCCAGTGAGATCGTGTGCCTTGCACAACTACAAAAGGCTGAGTTTGGAAAGGGTCTTATTCAGGCACACTTATCAGTGCTACTCCTGAAAAAGAGGCAAAAACATCCGTGTGAAATCACCTCCCTTTTACTTCCCCTGTGAATATTTCTCTTTCAGAAAGGAAAAAAGAAGAGCAAGAGAGACAGAGAGAAGGCAGAACCTACCTACTGTGATACTCCCTGTTTTGGTCTGAAGGTTGGTATTACCTATAATGAAAAGGGGAAAAATGTTAGAAACATATCATTGAAACATGTTATTTATTTAGTTTTAATATTGTTGCTTTACAAACAAAAGCCTCAACACATTGTGGGTAACAATTAAGTGATTCCAGACAAGAAAAACATTGAGTAAAGTCAAAGACACATTCTGCCCTTTCAGCTGTAACATCAAGAGACTCTGGGAGGATGACAGAGGTACCTCGTAACAGAAGACATCTGTACTACCAACAGCCTAACCAAATTGTAGAAACTTCTACAGTTCCATGTGTAAATGTGTCACAGAAGCTTTAAATTAAAAACTAAACCACACCATGTCATCCCTGCCATTCTCTCATCCTCCCAAGAGACAGACACAATAAAGAATAAGGCTGATCACAGAAATTGAGTGCAGCTTAGTGATACACAGTAGTCAATTTTCAGATCTTTCAGAAGAGGTTTTAAAAATTGCAAATGGATTAAGCTCTAGCCTATCTGTGTAATTACACAGCAGTAAACAATGATTAGGGCAGAGTGCATTCCACTGTATATGACCTGTATTTTTCTTAGTGGTTCATGGGCTGAAAGCTAGAAAAGCAGCCTATCATCAACAGTCTTAAATTCATCTTTTCAAGCACATACTGTACAAAATACTTGGGAGTTCTAAACATCAGAGCAGAAACAGAAGCATTTTTCAATAACCTTGAAAGATGTTTGGCTTCAGTCTGCTGTTTTTAAAAGGCATGCTATAATTATCCCACTCTTTTCCTCATTTTATCAAGACTGGCACTTAGTTTGGTACAGCCTACAAAAAGACCTAGGGCTTTGTCAGCCACCAGCCCCCATGGAGCAGCTGAAGGTAGATTATATCCTGATATATAGTCACTGGGTCTGTTCTTTGTTTTTATGGGGGTTTTCTTTTCTGTTTTGATAAATAGATCATTGAAAAATAATATTCAACATGTAGAAGTCAAATTCCTTTTGGGGACATGCTTATATGGCAGAACCACCAATGCTGTGCAATGTCATCACAACACAGTGGTGTGAAAATTCACTTCAAACATCTGGCTAGAACAAAAGCTGCTTTTGAAGCACACAGAAAAGTCCTGCACCATCTACACAGAGCACAGAACTGCACTTTTGGTCATGCCCTGTCCTCTGAAGGCCAGCACCTTAACTTAGGATTTTTAAGTTAGGCACATCAAAGACAAAGAGAGAAAGACTGGACTAAAGGTAATTAAGTCAAATAATTGATTATTACAATTAACAGATTTCAGCATTGTAATGCAATACTATGTTATCCAAAACATAATAATCTTATTAGAATTTCAAGAGCAGTGCCTTAGTGTTTTGGGGGTTTGTTGCTTCTAAAAAAGTTATCTTTGCTTCTTCAATGAACATTGTAAAATTTCAAATTACAGTAATGGAATCAGGATCAGTATAGGACCAGAAGCAAAAGATGACTTTTGGGATGTAAAGGCAACACTTTATGCTGGATTTTTTCTATTCCTTCAATTTTTTTTTTGGAGGCTCTCAACAAGGCAGGATTCTTTAAATGCACAAAAAGAGAAAATAAACCATTATGGAACTTTTTACCACTTTAGAAATTAATTTTATTTTCCCTTCTTTAAAGACATGTCTCTACTTCAGTCTGATGAAAATTTAAAATGCAATGTTACAATTCCATACAGTGAAATCCAGAAACATAGCTGCAATGTATGGAACACACTTTGGTATATCAAGAGGCATATTTCATGGAGGGATTATAGGACACCAAGCTCAAGCATTGGACTGCACTGCCTTTGGAAGATGGCAGATGTTTTGTATCTTATTCCTATTCAAGCTTTTGACAAGGCAGTTGTATGTTCACCCTTTCCTGTATATACATTAGTGCACAAATATATAAAGTAACCTCAATAACCTCATTTTCCTGGGTAATTCTTTTCATAATTGAATAGTTACTGGACTATGACAGAAGAAAAGGTTAAAAGCAAATATCAAGTCCTTCAGAGGCTTCACTGATGTAAAGCAGTAAAAGCTGGGTGCTGACTGTAAGGAAGCTTTGCAGGTAAGGGCCTGGGCATCCTCATGGACACCATCTCCAGGGGAGGGGGTAAAGAAAGTCAGCTGCACTCTGAGCTGCATCATCAGGAGCACAGGCAGCAAGCAAAGCCCTCCTGTGAGGCTGCTCTTGGAATACTGTGTCCAGTTTTGTGCTTTCAAGTCAAGAAAGCCACTGGTGTATTTAACTGAGGCCAGAGAAGGCCACTGAGGACATTAGGGACCCTGAGCATCTCTGAGAGCATCTGCTTGTTTTGCTTTAAAAGGAGAAGGCTGAGAAGGACTCTTCTTGTGGCCTTCAACAACCTAATGGGGGGGTATAGAGAAAAAAAAGACATTCTTCTCATGGTGATTCAGCAAGAAGGAAGAAGTAGCAATAATGGATACAAGTTGTAATGGAAAGTATAATTAAAAAAAGGTTTTTTTCCCCACCAGAGGAATAATTCAGAAGTGGACCAAGATGTCCAGAAAGGTCATACAATCTCTGGACTTGAAAATACTCAAAGCTCAACTAGACAAGGCCTTGAGCAAGCTTGGTCTAACTAAGCCCACTTTAAACATTAATTGGGAAGGAATTTGATATCTAGTCCAAATTTAAACTAGATTTATAAAATAAATAGTTAATGCTACTCAACTCAAGACTTTGGGACTGCTGCAAAGAGGAGTTCCCTGTTCCTCCCTCATGCCGCTTGGTAGAGAAGGTTCACTGTAATGTTACTGTCTCTTACATAAAAAAGAAATTTCTCAGGATCAAATTTCTTTTTCAGATGTCAACTCAAAAGCTTAACAGCACCTGACATCTCTAATGCCTGTTACAGAAGCTGATGAAAATTACCCAAAACTAACTTCTTTCAAAACAATGCATTACTCATTTGCCACAGGAGCATGAAGCATGCAAATGAGCAGCTGTGAAAGTTTGAGCTCTGCCAGTGATGTGATTGCACAGCCTGAGTTTCAACCCCAAAATGTGTCTCAGACAGGTCTGTACAGTCTCTGCTGCCCTTAATTCAATTTTCCCAGTGCAGAAGCAATGAAATCTAGCTTAGTTTTGTGCAGGATGTGCTGATTTGATGTCATCTATAGTGTCAGCTGTAGGGAAATGGTGACTTTAGTTGCCCAAGAAACAATCAGTCAAGGTGTTTATAGACAAAACTATTGCAATTGAGCTACCTCATGAGCAAAAATCAGAAGTGAAAGTAACCATTTTTTTCTAGCAGAAATTTATAATAGGAGTTATCTGGTCTGCTAATATGTGTTTGTATGTGTACTTTAAAAGCCTTTGTTCTTACTATTAAAAAATTATTAGGGAACATGATATTTTATAGAAAATATTTTTTTTTTCTTAAAAAATAGGGTAAAATTCCAAGCAAATGTTAATGTCCATTTTTTTTAAGCATACAGCTAAAATAACATTAGGTGTTCCAAACCCATTTAGTAGAGAGGTCATAAAAATAATCCTGAAGTAATGTAAGAAATGTCTGCATAATTTGGATACAGTTCTATTTGTTTCCAATTTGTTCTTCAGCTTAATTGCAACAGGCATTACTGAAGGAAGTAAGTTATTAACTACAGCAGTTATGATTTCATTTTTCTAACAAGAAAATAAAAATGAACTCTTGGATATGCACAAAGACATGAACCTGCTCACAAATTGATCAACCCACAATATCATTATATTGTATAAAGTTAGAAGAAGCCAAACCAGCACAGCTTATCAGACAGAAGTTCCAGAAATAATACAAGTCTACATGCTAAAAATATAATAACAAGAGAAAAAGCAGCTTATTTCTGTCAGTCCATGCTAAAATTAATTTTACCTAACAGGTTTAGAAACCATTCTCACATTTAATATAAATGAACAGGGGAGTTTCTCCTTCAAGGAAGATAGAAGTCATTTCTCAAGCAAGATGACAACATAAAAGTGCTAAGAAATTGTAGCAAATTTTTTTTAAGGGATTTAGCTGAAAATCTGGAACTCTGACAGAATGAAATAATTTTCTTTGTACATCCTCCAATTTGTTTTACTCAATGTTAAATGACCACAAATGCATTACAACAGTCTGAGTTCTGTGGGAGTTTTTTAAATTTGAAAACCACACCAGATTTGAACCCCTCATGCTGCTTAAATAAAAGACTCTGTAGCTTGTTAGTTTTAGATCTAGGGGAAGGACAGCAAAGGATGCATGGATTAGAGAGTGCTAAAAAGTTTTGAGAACTTCTTCTAAAACTAGAAACTGTCACCACTCTTAATATAAGGTGCCAGCAAACACACAGGCTATTTCTAATAAAAACTTCTAATTACAACTCTCCCCTACAGTAGTTCTTAGTAGATGATCTAAGAGTTACTTCTTCTATGAAGAAAACAAAGGATGGGGAGAGAGGAAGAGAAGCCTCCTGACAACTTTTAGAATCCTTCTCATTGCTGAATTTTAGAATATTTTGATGTTCTTAGTATGTGTGACCTTTCTTTCCTGTAATATACACTTTCTGCTATTAGTAAATGTGCTTATGAAACTGTTTTCAAAAATACAGTCTGCTAGGTGGCAAAAAAATCAATTAAGTCTCTAATAGAGATAGAACTGTTCTTTTCATACACTGTGCACAGCTGATTTAGTGATAGTCTACTGCATTAGTCCATTTGTTACTGTGAGCATTGAACACCTTCAAAGCAGCTTAATTTGTGACAGATTTTCCTTCTTACCATGAACACTTCCCAGCATAATATCACCAGATTCTGAAGACAGAGATGCTGATTCTGCATAGAGATACTTAGTTTTCAGCAGCCCATCTTCAGTAGATATATTGATGGTTGTCCCCTGCAGCTTCTCTATATTTACACTCTAGGAGAAATAAACATAATCGAAAAATTGTCATCACAGCTTGAAAAAGCAGTGGGAAGTCACACTAGTAAGACACAAAACAAACAGAAAGCAGTTGTTGGTGCAGGACAAATGGAATAAGGTTCTTAGTTAAAAGCTACACAAGACAAAACAAAAATCCTTTTCATCCAAGAGCTCTGACTTAAGGACTAATTCTTCACAACACTGCTAGGAGTTATTACATCCATTGTTCCAGTGAAGAACCCAAGGAGTCACAAACAGATGAAAGAAAAACTTGATTTAGTTTTCAAAAATTAAACATTTAGTTTTGAAAAGTAAAAGAAGGATTAACTTCAATTATGAAAACTGAATCTTTATACAGCATTATGACATTTAGAGCATTGGTGATCAATTTTCTGCCAGCACAAACTGAAACATCCATTGTCTTTGTTATATACAGCTATTTATGAAGATTTTTAACTGAATTACTTTGTAGATATATCTTTGGTGAAGGTTTGCAAAAAAGCCCCACACAGCTGCCCTTTTTCTCAGTATAATTTTCCTGTTACCTTGGTTACTCAGGCTTCTACTCTTGGACTTAAGCCTCAAGACATACAAAGCCTTATAAAAAAAATGGGATAAGATCTCAATTTCTTCTTCTTTTCAATAGAAACAGAGAGAAAGGATAAAATATGAAAAGTTGCACTATGGATTTGGGAAATAAAAGGCAACAGATGAGATTATCTATATAAAAGTGATGAGCCACGTGATACAGCTTCAATCTATTTGAACAAAACAGAACCATTCACATGCTTGTGCAACAACCATATGAAACTGAATTCTGTTCTCAGTTAAATTTGATTTGTGATGAAAGCATGTAATAGTTCATACTTGAACCTCCACTCAATTTGTTTTTATTTTGCTTATGCAGACTTTTGGTGAACTGCACAAAATCCTTATTCATTACATGAAACAATACATGGTTTCCTTGATCAAACTCTGCCTTACTCAAATTATTTTGAAATCCTCCTTGTTGTTTTAGCATTGCCATCTAGTGCACAAAACGTTGATATAAAAAATAAGTCTGTCAACCCTTCCTGTCTATATTATGTAAAGAACATACCTATATTATCTAAAAGATAAGCTATGGATGAAGCCAAAGGTATTCTGATAAACAGCCAACAGTATTGCACAAAGTGCTGCTTGTATCCTAAAAACTGAGCTGAAGAGGCTGGTTTGGTATGGACCATATAAGAGCCAAATTCTACTGTGGCCTTGCTCATCCATTCATACTGACTAATGAATTGTAAAATCACAGAATGGACTACTGGATTAAGACTTTTCCCATGATGCTGCAATACAGATTAGAGCTCAAATAATTTAGCAAGATACATTAAACTTTAAGAAAATCAAAATTCTATGCTTAATTTTTCTAGAATTAGAAATATGTGACAGTACCTACAATCACTGCAGGTGTTGCTGCTTAAAATCCAGTAATGTAAAGGCACAACTTGTCACTACTGAAACAGGCAGGAATTCAGCTTTTCATCTTCTACTGCTTGCAACAAAACCCTAATAACCAGAGATCTTAAACAGTAATTCACATTGCATCTGTCCTAGGAATGCTTCCCACAAAGAACTGCCTCACCCTGCATGGCAAAGAGCAAACCTGCTGTGCCACCTGGCCAAAAAACACAGAAAGGGAAAGCCACTCTCATGGTGGGCTCTAGGATCTAACCCAGAGCAAAGATCTAACCTGTGCAAAGAACACAGAAAGGGAAAGCCACTCTCATGGTGGGCTCTAGGATCTAACCCAGAGCAAAGATCTAACCTGTGCAAAGAACACAGAAAGGGAAAGCCACTCTCATGGTGGGCTCCAGGATCTAACCTAGAGCAAAGATCTAACCTGTGCAAAGAACACTTCCCGTTCGAGCAGGGCCATCACTGATGTCAGCACAATGAAAATAGGGCAAAGAACACTTTAAAGGGGAGGAATAAAATAAAAATATCTGCATAGTTTGGATACAAATTGGCTGTCTTGTGGCATTCCTAACCAGGAAAAGGGAATTTCAAAAAGCTACCTCTCTTACTATAGAATGCAAGTTTTAACTCTATTTAGATAGATTATTTTATTTAAAAATTAAGTGCTTTATTGTAAACAATCTCACATACCAACTCATTTACCAGCCTCAACTACCTTTCTTAAAATTGCATAGTAATAATAAAAGTTGTCTCAGTTCCAGATCAAAAGAAGTTACTGTAAACAATAAAACAAAAACTACCAATACAAAGAATGTTTGTTTCAGAATAACCCAAATCAGAGTACGGGCATGGAGAAGGGAGAAGTTAGACTGCTCAAGTATAAGAATAAAAAAGTATTTTTGATGAGAAAAGCATGGAAAAAATAAGATTGCTTTTCAAAGAAAATAAATGTTTTCAATCCCAAATTCTTTAACTCTTGTGGAGTTTTGGCAGAGCATAGGTGTCTGGCTCTACTGTGCAAGGGTTACAAAAAATTCCCCATGGCACAGATTAGCTAATAACTCCCCAGCCAAACAAATTTCATTATTTTTGTCTATTCAACCACCAGATCTTCTGGAAAAAATTCCTTCCCTTAGGCATAGGTCCTTTGGGGTTGCAGTTACTGAAGCTCAACATGCTCAGGTTCCATTGGTTTCATCTGCACAAGTCAGACTGAGAAGGTTTTATACCTGAACTCATTTTCAAGATAAAAACTAACATCTTGCTATGTTTAAATAAGACATATACAGCTCCTTCTCCACATATTCCTGTTCTTGGCCTTCCTTTTTGTGCTATCATTGTTCAAATGTTTTACTAGTGTCTTCTTCCACTTCCTCCCTTAAAAAATATTCTGCATTTCTCAAGTGCTTGGTGCCTTTTACCACATCCTCTGCCTCCCCACCTCCAGGAGGGGGCTGGAAATGCTGACAGAGCCACATTTACATAATGATGGCTGCAACTGATGGAAGAAACATCTCATACAAACACACAGAGGAGACATAAGGATGCCTGATTATTAACAGAAGTGGCCAATTGAGAAATCTGTCCTTCCTAACTACACTATAAAGTTTGTTACTGAGAAGCTCAATAACATAAGCCAAAATATTGTTCTGTAGCCATGAATTTGTGCTAAAATGACTCACTTCACTCAAGTTACAACAGCTTTACAACTCTAAGATTGACTTCTTGTAATATTACACACTATATACAAATATTTATGACCACAAAGCACTTCAACTTATCTGTATGACATTTGTTTTATTGTTTCAGAAGGATGATCTTTCTGACAAGTTCATTTTTTAGAAAGCACTTAAAGGCTCAAAGTAAAACAATTTTCTGAGCTATATAATCCCATATAGATATAATTATTACATTTATTACACAAAAGCCAGTCTAACACCCACTTACAAAGAAACAGAAAAACTACTGCTGACAGTTTTTGGAAAATCCAAAGGCAAGTTGCTTAGTTTAGAGCAGGACATTAGGAAGGGCTCACAGATGGCTCTAGGTAAGTGAACTGATCTGGGAACCCAACCTACAAGGTGTACAATAGTGCCAAACAGCACTTCACAGAGGTGACTTTGAGTGCCTGGAACTGAAGACTTTGGTCTCAACTCTATCCTTGGCAAGGGAGTTACCCCCACTCTGATTCTTCCCAGTGCTGCTGGTTAAAGGGTGGCTGTGGATTCTGACAGAGCACACATCCAAGCTGCTTTCAGCTTGGCTCCACATGTTCAACCAGCAATGCCCCAGATCTAATGAATCCTAATGCAACCAGCTGCATGGACATTACAACACCTAAAAACAAGACTGGGTGTGAGAACTGCAGGGAGTTTAGCTCTACATTAGTTTAAATAAAGAAAAATTGCCTACTTATGTCAAGAAACAAAACCAGAGTTCAACAGTTTGTGGTTAGTCTCATACTGCCATCTACTGAGAAAAACCAAGCTAGCTCTCTACAAAACTGTTCTGTGAATCTTCCCACTGCATCTCATAGCAAGATTAATGTGGTCATATTTCCTCAGCTGCACAGAAGTCTGCAAAACCTTCCACTCTTCCATTCTTACAACTATGTAACACTAGAAGTGTACAGCATTTGTAAATATCAGCCACTATCCACGAGACACTAAATTAAACTCCTGAGCCTTCTGCAGAATTCATATGCCTACACATTAGCCAGGGAGAAAGTTTAAGAATATTGTGAGGGGTCTGTATAAGTAAGGCTGATCGATTGTACCCGCAGAACAACCTCTGTAGTGATGGAATGATCACATACTTATTCCTGCTTTCTGTGGAGCCTGTTTATCAACCCAAATCAAGCATAGCATAATATAATTTAACAGAAAAACCTAAGAAACAGTGAAATTACAAACAAACAATGAGGGTTATTTACATATTCTTCAACATATTCTTTGAATTTACAACAAATTAGGGGAGTAGGCCATTGAAGAGAAAGTTTTACTTCCTACTTACCCCTTTTTCTGTTGCACAAATATCTGTATTTCCATAAAGTGTTCCAAGACCAATTACTTTGCCACCATTTGTCTGTATATCAATTTTATGGCTCTGAAAAAAGTTTAAAAATCATACAGTTAGGATAACTTGTTTTCTAGTTATGGTTATCTTGTTTTTCAAGTTGTACCATATTAACTACTGGAAGCCTTAATCCTGCAAGCAGAACCAGATTCTACAGTTTTTCACTGCACACAAATTCTAATTAAAATTGTTTTGTGTAAGGCAAATCTCAAGTTTTTAACAAATAAGCCAGGTTTCAAGTAAAAACTGCTATATAGCCATTATACCTTTCAGCTGCTGCTGCATACAGCCAACAAGAGAAAAAAATTACACAGTTATACAAAAAACAATCTCAAAAAGCAAAAAAAAACCCACCAGGCCTTGACACTAAAATGCAATCATTTGTAAAAGAGTATAAATCTTTAAAAATCAGATTTAAATAAATAGGTTGTTCTCTCCTTATACAGTAACATGATGAATTAAATGTTTCAATGTGGCATCACAGTTCTTTTGAGGCAGTTACACCATGCTTATTATCAAAATAATGGCTAAACAGCCAATCCTCACAAATATGTGACTTGAGGAGAATATGGGAACTTGCATGATTGGAAAAAGTAGTGTATAGCAAGGGCTCACCAGTGTAACCACTGATAGTTCAGTAAAATAAAACCACAACATACACACCAATTCCCTCCATCCCAAATTACTAGAATATCTTTCTTAAAAAAACAAGGCTTTCAGAGGGAGGTATCTCTAGAGACACCTAAAAGACAGAAGGATTTGCTGAGAGAAGAAACCATTTACAATGGCCAAGCACCTTTTTCACCAAGAGGAAATATTCCACCAGCTGAAAGAAAAAAGCACTAGTTTTTCATAGGACTTCTCTGAGCAAGATAGAAAGGTTTGAATAAGGAAGAGGCAAAAGTGGGTCATGACCTTAAGAGATGTCAGAGGAAAACCAGAAGAGAAGGACAGGATGCTGATTGATCCTGGTGCAGGATGTATCAGGCTCAGATGTGGTGTGTGGTGAGGTAACATAGCAGGTGTCCAGCCTGTGTGAGTGAGATGCTTTGAAATTCTCATTATTACCAGCACAGTCAAGGAGTCAGGAGTAATTGAGGAACACAGAAACATACTCAAAGGTGGCCCTGGTGGCTCTATCATAATAAGAAGCCTGACAAAAAAATTAAAAAGGAGAAGCACTGCTTTCTCAATAAAGAGTTTGTGAATAATTCATACTCTGAAGAAGACCTAAATGCCCATAACTGTATTTTGGAATTACTGTTGCTATCAGTTGACCTAGAGACTTGGAAGGGATAGGGTGAACTGGACTTGAGCCAATTAAAAATAACCACCACCACAAAAAAAAAAAAAAAAAAAAAATCAATAAACCCATCCTCAATAAATCTCACTGGCTGGGGAATACTGACCACACCAAAATTGCCAGACAAAATCCAAGTTCAATTACTAATATGCATGATTAAGCAAAGTAGATGTCACATCTCTAAGTCTTTTGTAAAGACACTATAAAAAAACCCCAGCATGTTTTTTTGAATTACAATTTATACAAACTTCTTGCAAGTTAAGTAGATTAGCTCTTGTGAAGCTGTTTGCTGAGGCTCTTGAAAAATCCCTACATGACCATATTTATTTAATTTAAAGTCATTTATCAATGATCTTTTTCTCTCTCCTGCTTTGTTAGTAAATGAGGTTTGTTAATAACAGTGAACCAACATTAAATCAGCTTTAATCCACCCAGGGGAGGGCACTATCACTTCAGTTTGCTCAGTAAGGTAAATTCCCTGAAAGGGAATCAGCTCTTATCCTTCACTACAGCATCTGGTCCATAAGATTTTTAGCAGTTTTGGAAAAACCCTTAAGGGTAATACTTCCATTTCTCCCAAATAATTTTGCTTCTCTGATACTACAGGATATATTTCCTGAAGCTTTATTAGAAGAAATTAGTTCAGACACCTTACTAGAACTACAGTACTTAAAACCAAGATTAGACTAAAATCCAGTCCTTAATTTTTAAAATTCAACATATTTCACACCTTGGATTGTATTTAAGACAAGATTCCCAGAAGTTAGTGGTCTTTCCTCAAAACAATCTTTTTCCATGACACCACAAAAAAATTCTTGGTGTGATGGCATTGCCATGATTACTGTCATTATTGCTGGCCAAAATCACCTTGTTTTCTCATATTATACAGTTTCTCTTGCACTGTTGTTGTCATTATTATATAACAGAGTAATTTTTAATGAAAAGTTTAGATGGTCATCACATAGTGCTATTAACTTCTGTTAGATTTTAGGTACCTATATAATAGTAAAATGGTCAATTACACAGAATCTGGAAGGTTCAAGTTTTCTATAGTTCCCTAGATGTAGAGTAAAACAAACTCTATTGCATATTACACTCCACCCCAGCTCAGTTTTCCCTACGTCTGTCATAAAATCATCTCTTAACACAATAGAGAAACATGTTGAAAACTTTTTCATGTCTCAAAAAATTTGGCCCTTCTTTTGAATTTATACCAACTCTTGCAGCTGAATACCAAACAATCAAGTGAATTTGATTCCAAATAGCACCTAAGTCAGACAAACTATGATTAATTTTATAACAGCTTATGTCAGCAAACTTGAAGCTTTAAGACTGAAAAAACAAGGTCATGCCTATGATATTTACAGTATACATCAGATATATTTCTGTCAGGTATTTTGGACATGTAACATCTAATTTCTGATTAAAAATTAACTTAAAGGGATTGTCAATAGCTCTGATACACCAAATATTAAAAAAGTAAAAAGAAAAACCACACACCAAAAAAAAAAATCAGCAGCATGATGCAAAGTCTTGACTAAGCAGGCATAACTATTCACCTAGTAGTCAGGAAATCTCAGTCTATTTTTTTTTCTTTGAGCGGCAGGGAAGGTAGGGATCAGGCTCACTGCTGCCACTGTTTCTGCTGGCTTTGGCTGTCACAGGTACATGGACTTCTGACTCTGTGTTATCTATTGTCATTGACTTTGTGCTGCAATTGTGTGCAATAATTGAAGGTGAGGTGCTATACACATAGCAATAAGGGTGTTGCAATGAGAAATACCAGAGTACTTCTCATCTCCAGAACTGGTTTTGACACCGTATCCCACCACACCATCCCTTTTCAAACAGTGAGGGAAGGTTCTTTGTACCTTTATTGACTGCAAGACACTAGTCCCCTTCTCTGTTTCTATTTTGCAGTTATCACATTCTATTTTCTGAATCTTCACGCAGCCAGTCCCTGATGTTTTGATATCCAAATCTAGAATTAAAAGAGTTTTATTAGAATGGAAAAAGTCATATCTTTAACATAGTATTTGATTGTGTTACATAGTAATCATATGTGGCAAGGAAAAAGAGCAGTTTCTTTGTTACTTTAGAACCTGTTGGCTGTGTCTGCCATGCACTTGGAACGGCACCAGTAGCCACTATCAACCATGGACCCAAAGTTTAGTGAGCCAGTGTTGCAGCCATCCAGCTCCAAGAGAATATTAAGGAGCAGAAGAATGACTGTAACCTGTGGCAAGGAATCAGCAGGGTGTGAACCTTTAGTGAAGTCTCATCGTTTTTCTTTTTTAACTCCACCTCCATCTCTTATCTACCCTAGCCAGCAATTCCATCGGAAATTCTACTTAGACACTTGGGCACTCTGACACACACTTTGGGGTAGAAGGCTGGCAGGTATCTGGGGCCATGTGTAGAGTAATAAGGCTCAACAGCACAAATCCAAAAGCCTTGCTGCTCCACAACCCCAAACCAGGCACAGAAGTGTTGGTGTGCGTCATTCTCCCCAGCCTCCTGCAAAGCTGGCATTCCCCTGGCATGAAGAAGCATGTTTGCCTCTAGTCTGAGCCACCCAACCTTGCTACTGTGCACAGAATCCCACAAAGGAAAATCACTAGGTCTTGTAGGTAAGATTCAGGGGCAGGAAAAGCATTTCTTTGCTACTTGTCTCACCCTTGGGTTTAAGTAATGAGAATAAATTTGAGAATGTACAGTCTGGGGATTCTGTCTATATTAATTTCTATTAATCAGTTGTATAGATGGCCACCATAGTGACTGACAAAAAGTAAAGGCAGGAGAGGAAAAAAGTGGCTTTGTTTTTCTAAGGATAAAAGACAAAAAGAAGAAAAATTGAATAGCAATCAGAAGTGTTTTCTCTAAAGGAAAGGAGATTATTTGGTAAAGAAACCTTCATTTAGACAAATGTGAAAGGCTTTCCTTTATTGCAGTGCCTGCTAAGGTTATCAGAGAGATTAAAAGAATAATCAGAATGTGCAAAATAAGCTTTGCCCTGAGGAGATTCCCAAGTCAGAGCCATGACCCAGCAGAGCCTGAAGATCAATACTGTGACACTGCCTCCTGGACAGGTGCCTCCTGGAACCATGACAACAGTGAGCTTGCAGAACATGAAGACTGGAGACTGAGAGCTCCAAGTAACAACAAATGGAACTTTTGTCACCTGACTAACTAGGAGAATCCAAGAAACAGAGCTGAAACACAACATCTTTGCAGCAAGCATGCTACCTTATGGCTGCAGTAAGCCAAGAGGTTAAATTTAGTGAAGGATATAGGCTCTGTTCAAATGCAGTAACTATTGAAGAAAAAAGGCTACAAAAGGTAGACTGGAAAGCAATGATGTTTTTGAAAAAGCTATCTTGTCCAGACTGCTCATTTCACCCACTGGACAACTGCACAGTGTTTGGGAAGGTCTACAATCATAAAATTGTTATTTTGCTTTCCCAAAAGCCAGTTTGCTTGTGCAAATATTTGAATTTAATCAGCTTGAAATCCTCCTGTTCTTACTGCTTCTGTCAAAAGGGACAAGGAAAAGGCTTGAGAGTGTTCAGTTTAGCCATGATACAAACTCACTAAGACTTTTAGAAGAATATGGTTAATAAAAAAACCTTCTGATCCTGTAGAGTATATTATTGCCATCATTTGAAAGGTGGGTTAGTAGTGTAATCCTAGCTATCAAAGATGGGTGCAGAAGTCTGGAAATTCATAAACATATCATCAAGAAACACCAGGGACTTCTGGAAATACACTTAGTGCCTTGATCTTCTGCCGGGTCACACCACTTTGACAGCCTTCATAAAACAAAAACTAGTGGACAAGGAAGTGAGCCCCTCTGTGTCTTTCCCTCTGAGTTCCTGAACCAAGGATAAACAACTCCATAAAGAAGCAGACTGAAAGCTGGATAATATTGCCAATGAAATTTTAACAAGGAGGAACAAGATACAATCTGTTTCAGTGCCAAAACTCCAAAAATAGCCAGTTTGATTCTTCCCTAGCAAAGACAAAGGCTGAAGCCAACTTTAGCAACATAAAAAACAAAGAATGCATGAAGATCTTTGTGGTGTAAAAAAACTTGTATCAGAAGTAAAGGTATATAGGAAAAAAGTAACACTTTTGTATCAGAATGTAGGCAAAGGTACCCCAGGGTATTTAAGCATCCCAGTAATTAAGCTGCCTTAAGCCATAATACTTGAAATAGACTGGATAATTATTTATTTTCAGATGACTCAGCAGCCCTTGACTACTAGAATTATCTCAAATTACAGTTATGCAAGCCCTCTGTTCAGTTTACTTCTGTGTAAACATGCAGTCAATGTACAGAAATTAAAAAGCTGGTTTCAGGTTTAATTAACACGTGCAAAAATAAATAAGCTCGATTAAACAGAAATTCCTTGACGGCTGCCATCAATGTAGGTTAAATGTATCAGACAGGATTATCAGATCATGTATGATATTGAACTCCTAAATGCATCTTTAAGCTCAGCATCTTCCACACATGCTCTTTATTCAGGCTCTAAGGAGTTTTGGATAACTTGCAGCTTCCTGGGTAAGTTCCAACCCAAATTGCGAAAGCTGTTATGAAATGCCTTAACTTCCAAAGGGAAGAAAACAAGAACACTGAAAAGAGATTCACATCAACCTCTCAACTTCTTACAGCTAAGTGATTGATAGAGCTCAGGTGAAACCATCTAAGCAGAACAGAGTTAACATCTTCCTCACATATCCAAGGAATGCCAGAGAAAAGCCAAAGTGTTTGCAGAAGTTCCTTTTGGGTTTGAGATGTGTTTTTACAAGGGATAAGATCTTTTGCTTATGTAATGATATTTAATGGATAATTCTTTTCTAAATAAACAGAGCAACTCAAGCACAAACTAATATTCAGAAGATCAAAAAAACAAACTAAGGCCTGAAAGGGCACTTAGAAGTAGAACCTCAGTGGAAAGCAAAAATTCAACTTCACTGAGTAAAATACCCAAACCCCACAATTTTACATTTTTGTAAATATCTCTCTAGCTGCACCTGGATGGCAGCACATACAACACTAACATCATGCTTACTATGGGGTGACAAAGAGCAGCTTGTGGAAGGACATTATAATGCACAGATTGTCCAGAGAACCTGAATTGCATGAGCTTACCACAAAGCCAAGTGGAACAGCTTAGAAACACACAAAAAACACCAAACAACCTGTTTCAAGAAGAAAGCCCCTAAGACTGTCTGCAGTGTTGGCTGACATTCAGAATATAGTAAGAATCTCAAAGACAGGACAAAAGCAAATCAATCAGGATTCATTATCAAGACTTTTAGGAAGGTTCCCCACATTGAAACCTTTTATGGAGGCTGAAATTCACACCTTAACACAATGAATTCTGCACCTTGAGAATAACCAGCCCTGGAGTGACGTGTAATAGTCACTCAGAGACCCTGGAGAAACTGAAACAGTAAAGGACTACAGTATCCAGACTCACCTGGTACCAGAGAATTGAAGGGCAATAAATGGGGCACTGGGTTTGTTTGATCTCAGTAATTATGGGATGGACTCTGTGAATGTGCTACAGACAAATCAAGGTAATCTTTGCACTTGCCAAGCAATGGAGGAGAAATAAATAAAAAGAAGAGCTGTAAGATAGCAACTGAAAATCTCAGGTAAGAGTCAAGACTACAAGACTCTTGGAGAAGACAGTCTGGCTACAATTCAGTGACAGAGCCAATGAATATAGACGTAACAGCTGATTTGTTTGAGAAAATAAACTTGGATTTTCAAATGTCTGTAATAATATCCTTAGTTCCATATTGCCTTTCAGCTATAAGCTATGCACCACCTTCAACAGTACAAGAAGTTGGAAATCAGCACAAATAGCAAGGTTGAAAACTTTAATCAGTGACACCAAATTATTCAGACTAGTTAAAATCTCACTGACAAATTGCAGGAGGACCTTGGAATACCACATACTCAAATGATAAAATAGCAGGAAATTGAACTGTGGGACTCTGCCAAGAGTTTACCAGGAAGCTCTCACCCTGAAACTGTTTCCATGTGTAAAGGGACATTCAGCAGAGAGATCCACCCAGAGGCTGAGCTGTATCAGGCTCTGAAAATCCTGTGATGAAAACAGTTGACAGCTAAGAGAATGCTTAGATGAAACATGATTTACATTTGTTCTGTTCTTACTCTTTCCTGAGCATCTGTTTATGACCAGAGACAGGGCAGTGAGCTGCTGAAGTCATGGTAGGAATCAGTACAGCCACTCTGACAGAGCAAAGCACACGGAGGGCAGGAAGGGTGAGATTATTATTATTGCATTCAGTTACAGAATATTTGTGCATATATTTGTTGCTAGGAAACAAAACAGACCCTAAGTTGTGATAAACATTTAAGAAACACCCCTTCAGTTATAAGCAGTGTTAAAAAAAAAAAAANAGACTGGAAAATGTGAGAATGATGTTATGTCAAACCCATAGGATTTCTCCATTTTGAATTATATACAGTTCAGGTCCTTCTAAAAGAAAACAAGACAAAAAAAAAGCATATTGCAGAATTTTCTCTAAGACACAGGGTGGGAAAAAAAGTAAATTAAGATAAAAGGTGAAGAGGTGCAGAATATCTTTGCTGTATGTAACATCATATTCTAAAAAAGTCATAGATTACATATATGAAGAGTAAGTAGGGTGGGATTGCTCATCATTTCTCATATCACAACTGCAGCAGGGCATTAAAAAAATAATGCAGCAGTCTTCAATACCTTTAAGCAAAACATGAGACCAGGTGCATTGTACATCAAAAAGCTTTTTCAGCATGGTGAAACATTCTGCACTGTATAGGAAATTGCCCAAATCCATGGGAAAAAAACAAAACCACATGAATGACCGAATGCAAATCTCTGAGTTCGTACTCCCTAAACTTAGAACTTCACTGTCAGCTCAGCAAAGGTGTTAATTGGATGCAACCACTACAGCTGCTCTCCCAAATTGTGTTCCATACAAGAAACCCTGCACAGATTATATACGAAAGATAATGCAACGTTTGTACTGGACAAGGGAGCCCTTCTTGGTATTTCACCTGTATCGTTACCTCTCGATCCTGCGGACAGCCAGGCAGCATAACCAAAGCGGGGCTGGCGGATCCCGCAGCCCCGCCGAGCAGCCCCGGCGAGCGGGGCTCAGCTCATGCTGAGGATGCTGTGCCGGAGCCGAGGCTTTTTGGAGCAGCAGCTGCCAGAGCACGAAGGGCTCCAAGCGCCACTCAGCAGCTCAGGTTTTAGCACTAACTACTGCTGGCAGAAGGGTCACCAACAAATCAGTATCCAAACACCCAGGAAGCCCAGGAACACAGGAAACAGAAGGGGATGCTCGGAAATAGCGAGGGCGCGATGCCGCGTCCCAACACGGCTTCCAGCCGGAGCAGCAGCGCCAGCCCCCGGTGGGATCCCCCGATCCTCCCCCGCACTCACCGAACTTCACCGGCGTCCGGACATCCACGGCGGTCTTGCTGTCCACGCCGTCCG
>VZTB01007467.1:76077-86653 GCA_013397245.1 Thryothorus ludovicianus
GGGGAACGGGCGGCGGCCACCGCCCGCCTGCCGCTCGCACAGCCAGGGCCGCCCAGCGCGGGGACAGCACCGTCATTGCCGCCGGCGGGGCGGGAGCGCCCGGGACGGGACGGAATGGACGGGACGGGCGGGACGAGGCCGCTCCTGGCGGGCGGGCGGCCGTGACCCCCGGCTGGTCACGTGGCGCGGCTGCACGCGGGGAGCGGCACCGGCACGGCCGGTAAACAGGCGGTGGCTCTGCCGCGGAGCCTCCTGGGAGCCGTAGTTCTGCAGCGCGCGGAAGGAACTACAGCCGAGCCTGCGGGCCTATCGGAGAGAGGGGAGGGCGGGGCATTGCCGGATGCCTGCTGCTATTGGACAAGGGGGAGGACGCCGGAGCCAATCAGAAGCGGAGACGGCTGAGGCGGGCGGGAGGCGGGGCGCCGGTCGCTATAGCGACAGAGACGCCGCACGGCCGGACCGGGCTCGGCGGAGGCTGGGCGGGACTCGAGGGGATCGGGGCCGGGACCGGGACCGGGACCGGGGGTGGGCCCGGGGCCAAGAGAGGCAAAACCACGGCTCCAGCGTCGAGGTGGGAAGAAAGTCAAGCGCCGCCGCCACAGCCGTGTTTGAGGCGTCCCTGAGGGCCGGGAGTGCGACCCCCGCGCGGGGCCCAGGGCGCCGCTCGTGAGGAGACGAGGTACCCGGGGCGGCCTCGCTGCACTTAACCCACAGCGAGCCTGCGTGTGTTGAAATGGCCTCAGTCAGCCGGTGCAGAAGCAGTTCGGCAGACGTGTTGGAAAACCAGTTATTTGTTGTTGGTTTTTTGACATGACATCACAAAGCGCCAGAATTGCTCTCTGTCGATAAGTTTTGGTCAATATGTTATGTGTTGTACTGCTTTTTAGCTGTTTTATTGCTCTGAAGCCGAGCAAATATTTTCCTGAGCTCTGCACAAATACACCATGAGACAATTGTCCTTACAGGGTTAGCAGAGAAGCAGGGAAATCCTTAATTCAGTTTAAAAGACTCTTCTGGACTTCATAGACCACATTATCATCGTATAACAATTTTAAAAAATGAGATGGAGCATGTGAGCAATAGATAATGTACAGTCAGGGGCTGAATTCTTATATTAGTTGTTATTTGCTGCCAATAATGAGAGAGAGAAATGCACAGAAACCTGCATTGTCTTAGCAAGATTGCAACACAAGAAATAATGAAATCTGGGCCTGTTACTTAATTACTGTGTTTCTTTGTCATAAATAACCATGCAAGCATGATACTTAGTCATCAAATACTTTTCTTCTCATTAGCCCTATTTCTATTTCTGTCACTGTCTGGCTTAGATTACTCATGAATCTGAAATGACATCTCAGTGTCCAAGAGGAAAGAAGATTGCCCTATTTTTTTTGATCCATCGGTAATTTTCACAGTGGAAAGTTCAATGGAGATTCATATTCACCAACAAAGCCCTTCAAGTTAAATTTTTTCATTGGTTTACATTACTCATTCTCAAAAAATAATTAGGTTAAACACAAAAAGAGCCAGCCTGCTTTATGATAGTCTAGTATACAAAAATTAAATTCTAGAAAGTAAAAAAAGTATCAAGAAATATCTTGTGACATGCTGGAGGCTAAAAGGTTGTGGGTTGTTTGTTTTTTTTCAAGTCTTCAGAAATAGTTGATTTTGGGGAAAAAAAATCTACAAAAAGTTCTTATGCTTGAGACGAATACCCAATCTGGATGTCAGATTGTTTGTCAGGGGGAATGTTACAGGTGTGTAAGTGTGTTGCAATGTGCTGTGACTCCACTAGATGACAGCCAGCTCAGAAAATAACTCCGTGGTCCGACTCTTGCGAGGGACTCCGGTCCCTGGTAATGCGCTCGCTGCTGCCCCCGTTTCTCCCTGGGTCAGGGCTGCTGCTCCTGATCCTTGTCTCCCACTCCTCTAAAAGAGCAGTGCTGCTTTCTCACAGCCCCTTTTCCTCCAGGAGCTTGGTACTTGATGCTCCTCATGTAGGCAGAGTTTCATCAGTACCCACAATCCACAGTAGAGAACTCAGTTCAAGAAACCATTCCAAGATGCTTAAGCCTCAGTTATGTTTATATTTCACTGTTGCTGTTGGGTTTTCTCATTAAATACAGTCTAAGCATACTCACATGGTTAAAAATACTGAACAAAGCAGATAAAAAATAATTGCTAGGAAGAAGTTCTTCATGCCTATCAAACCTCATGTGTTTAATGTTTTACTTATGTCGTTTATATTTTTGCTATATTGATTCTTTTTAACTTTCATGCTTTTCTTTGGATCAGCTGGTGTAGCATGTAGCAGACTCCAACAGTGAAAGAATATTTATTTATTTACTTACTTGTTTTTCTCTTTCATTTTCTGGCTTGTCTTTTGCAGGAAAAGAAAGCTATGTCAAATTTATAAGTGAAGATTTAATTAGAGCTCCACTTTTGATAGGTGCATGATATCTTTGTGAATTACAATCTTCATTTGCCATTTTACCAGATATTGGTGTTGTCTGCCAAAGAATATTCAGTATTTCATGCAGAAGAACAAAAATCCCTAGAACCCATAGAAGTTTCTATAAATTGATGTAAAATAGATTTTAAGCCAAAGTATTATCAGACACACATTTAGGCTAAGGTGAGAGAGATTTCAAGGAAAGAGGAATTAAATAAAATTATTTACAGGAGAGGCTGTAGAAGGAATATATTTTTCTAACTTTTGTATTTGGAATTTATCACAGAATAATCACAAACTGCTGCAGGTACCTACAAGGTATAAACTTAGTCTGCCTGGGCAGGATTAATTTAACCCATTTGCTACAATTGTAATGAAGAAATAATGTGACTTCACTTAGGAAAATAAGGCCACCTTTTATTTTTTTTTTTTTTAGTGATTCATTTCTGAACTGCTTCCTTGAATCTTCGTAGTTCAATAGGTAGGCAAAATTATATTTGTTTCCTCCTCTGTACTTTAGCATTACAAAACATGGGATGGTTTGGATTTCAGGGATTTTTTTTGTCATGCTACCAGAAATTTTCTGGTGAAATTAAGTTCTTCATGGAAGCCATGTGAAATGGGAAGTGGTAAATCTTACCATTCAAATTTTCCTTATCTTAGCCATATCTAATTAGAACTCCAGCAGAAAAAGTCTGTGTGTGGCTCAGGGTGGTTCTATCCCAAATAGCAGAGACTTGAAAACAAGTGAAAACAGCAGAACTTATGACAGAAATTGTTGAACAGTTTAGGTTCATGGTGTGCTCTCATTTCCCCAAAGTAGTGAGGCTGTGCAGTCTATTCAAACAACCCATTCTGATTCTCACATGTATAATAATGTAATATTGTACATGGTGTAGTTTTAAATTCAATTATCATTTAATGTTGACATTGTTTGTTTAAAGACACATCCATTCATGCTGAAGCACAGGCTCTGCACAGTTAAAACAGAATGTCTTCTACTTTAACTGTAGGGAAAAAACATAAAAAAATAAAATGTTGTGGGATAGAAAGGGGATCACTGAGGCATCCAGTCGCAGAGACAGTTGATTTATCTTCATACATGGACCTGCATCTCTTTATGCTCAGAATAAAATTTTACTCTCTTTGCATCTGTCGCTCCAGAAAGAGCCAATGCAGTTAGGTGTCAGCTACCTGGATTCTGCACTGATTTGTGTATGAACATTGCTGTTTGCTAGAGACAGAAGTAAAGATGCTGAAATTAGTTTGGGGAATCTGAGTTCAGACTTTTATTATTATTATTATTGTTGCCCTGAAGCTGTTCCACAAGACAATTCTCAGCCTGATTTGACCCAGGTTCCAAAACAGCCTTGTAATTCCTGTTCTCTGCAATTCTTTGTCTTGGATCAAGGCTGTGATATCATTTGCAGTTCTACAGTTTGAAAACATCCATACTTGTTGAGTTATTCCGTGAAGTTAGAAATCTTGACAATTTTCATTCCTATTTCAATTAGACAGTTTATTTACCAGATACTGCAAAGACATAAATTGTCCACTTTACCTTTTGAACTTTATAGATCCAATTTTATATAAGCTGAATTATATATTTAGTAATGTAGTAGGGAATGGAAGAATGCTAAACTTATTTTAATGTCCCATAAACTTACATGTTTTCTTAATGTGTGTCCCCTCTTAAAACCACATGGAGATAAGCATTTGTCACACTAGCTGAGGCTTTCTAATGGTTTTTCTCTGTCTCATATTTCTGTACTTGTGTGTTAAAACTATAAAACTTTCAGATTTAGAAGGATTTTTTTGTTCTCTCCCTGCCCAGCAAACTGGAGTCTTGGTGAAGACTCTTTTGTACTACTGTACTGCGAACAGGTATATTTTTGACTGATGTCAACTGTTTATTTCACATACAAGTATTGACAAATATGACTAGACCCATGAAACTCTCACATTTTGGCATTGTTCTCCTTAGAGTTTCTGCCACAGTGCTTTTCCCTCTGTCTAAATTCTAAGTTGAGAGGAAGAAATAAAGCAACAGTAAACACAAAATGCATATGCTAAAATATTCAGCAGTTCTTTACAGATGAAAAATCACTATTTATAAACGTGTATACATGTTTATGTACAGTAACTCAGAGTTTGTTTCTTGGCTTTTGTGGTGTTTACAGTTGTTTCACAATGTTTTGACTCCTCCAGGAGGGATCATGAAATTGCTTGTTTTTCCATAAGCAAATACAGACACTGAAAGCTCTCTAAAAGTCAAAATGTTCCTGAAGGAATTCCAAACAGTACTGAAGAAAGTAATAAACTTGCCAGTTTAACTTTCACTATGAAGAAAGTAATAAACTTGCCAGTTTAACTTTCACTACCTTTATAGACAAATGACTTCTCAAAAGGTGAAAACAAACAACACAACATTTTTGTATCCATTTTCCCACCACAATTATAAAAAGAAATTATATTTTTCTTAACTGTCAGCTTTCTGGCTGTGGAATGCCAAATTGCACTGTCTGTTTCACTGGAGAGATCTGATATGTATTATTGAAATAGTCTCAAAATTTCTTCCTAATCTTGTTACAGTTTTCATTTTGGTTGTCCTTGATTTATAGTAAGATGGTATCTTTTAAAAAAGAGAAAAGTCTCCCATATGTTATATGAAAGGCTGGATTATGTCAAGACTGCCTAATTTGAAGAGGATTCTGCATCTTTGAAAGCTGCTTTGGGTTTTATAATCTGCTATGATTCCATAGCAGAATGCAATGTCCTCTGCATAATCACTAATGTAGGAAGGCTTTCTGGTGTCAGGTGAACATTTGAAAAAGTTGACTATCTTTCTCCCAAAATTTTGCACTAAAATACTGTGATATTGATCTGTTCATTCCTGTCATTTACAAACAACTTCAGTGAACTTGTGAAAGAATTCTTGAATTCCTCTGTCTACACTCCATCTCCACTTTGAGCTGTTCTTTGCTCTACAGCTGCTCAATGCCTCCCCTGTCTCACTGTCATGGCAGGATTTCTTTGTGCCTCACAAATCCCTCTTCCCCTCTCTTCCCTCTGTAAGGTGATTATCAGCTCTGTTGGATCATCCCATGTCTCCTATATCTTTCTCCTGAAATGTTTTTGTCACCTTTCATGCTTCTTCATGTAAAAAGTTGGTATTTTAACACTCTTTGGATATGCAAAACTCTTAAGATTCTGTTGTGCCAGAAGATGGATTTTTCAGATATTAATTCACGTTTGATGTAATGATGAGACCAACCTGGTGGGCACTGCTCTCTTAGCAGGGTACCAGGAGCATTATATCCCCTTGTATTCCATCTCCCATTTCCCTCATCCACCTTGGCATTTTCAAACACCTCAGAGAGTTCTGATGATTGAAACTTGGGAACATAATTCTCAAGTGCTAGACCAAGATAATAAACACAAAGTGAAATTATAGAAACTTTATGGCATTGTCTCATCTTGCTGAGAAGTACTTAATGTCCTTGATCTAACTGTTTCTGATTAAAGCATCTCAGAGATTTCTATTCCTAAATAACAGATATGAATATGGGACTTTCTATAATATGAATATAGCAAAATTACATTTTCCAACAACCCTGCTTGTTCCAATCTTCTTTAATTTCTATCTCTGTGCACTTATTAAAAGACTATATTACCTAACTGATATAAGAGCTTTCTTCAGGATATTTTAAAAATACTCAAGAGGATGACAGAGTGATAGTGCAGCTATTTGCATAAAGCCTTTCAAGAAGTTGTAACTGTAGACTTAATTAACTTGCTGCCATTGTGACTTCCATGGTTTGAACGTGGGTCTGACACGTTGATGTAGTGGTTTTTACACTACATGTTTATGTTTCACAATCATATATATATATCTGGATCTAATGAACTGTGTTGGTATTTTTGTTACTTTCTAGAGCTTTAAGCAATGAGTCAGGCTGATGAAGACAGTCCCACTGACACAGAACTGGCAACTGAGAATGGGTCACCTCCCCGTGCACTGACTCCAACATCTCCTAGCCCAGAAGAGGAACCCACTGGCATAACAGCAAGTCCTGCATTTCAGTGTTTAGATGAGGTACCATATGCTCCAGCCCTCTCTGTCTGTAACAGGGCAAAGCTATTATTCTGAGGTTTCTTTTGCTGTTAATAATTGAAGGTTGTTACCATTAACTATCTATATCCCCATTTCTTTGATTTTTTTTTTTTTAAGTGATATAAAAATTTTGTGAAGTAGTGTCATATTCTTGCTGAGGATGCTGTGCTTGATAGATAATCATGTTATTTTTTTCAGTGATCATGGCCTTAAGGGGAATGAGAATACAGAGGTCTTGGTTTTGGTCTTAATAGTATTCTATCTGTAGAGGTAATTGCATCATGATTTTTTAAAAGCATAGCTCCAGGAAAAAGTTTCAGGTAAGTGGCCCCTAAGGCACTATTAATTGATGATGGTGATAGAAGAAACCTTTTGGAGCTCAGTTTCTTTTGCCATTTTTTTGTGTTAAGATGTCTTCCAGAATACTAGAAGTATTTAAAAAATTTAAATATCAAATATATATCAAATGGAATCCTTAAAAAATGCAGGGCCAGAAGGGTAATTAAGAGATAATCTAATCCAAAGTTGGCACTGAAGTAGATTCTCTGCAGATATTTGTCTAATTTGTTCTTGCTAGGGTTTTATAAAAAGTTTTCCCAGTTTAAGTTTCCTTTGTAGTGAATAATCCAGCTTTCTTCTTGCCTTTCCTACATTAAAAAGGGAGACCAGCCAATTTCTGCCCTCTTTATAATAAAAATGTATATCTCTCTCTTGTGTCCTTATCAGGCTTTGTTCATACTTCATGTTTTTCTTGAAGTTCTTACCTAAAGTTGTTTTACCTTTGACTGTTTCCATTTGGATTTGTCAGATCAGCTTGCTAGCCTGGCTCTCACTCTGCCTGTAACCTAAGGTCAGGAGAAAGGACAGGGCAAGAATTTGTAGTGAAGGGGAAAACAGGACTGGCCCTTTCCTGTCCTGCTATTAGATCATACTGAACATAGCTTGAAGCTGCTGCTTTCAGTCCAGTGCCAGTATATGGGGAGCCCAGAGCTTCCAGTATCTGCTGCAGCACAAGCCCCCTTTATTCTCAGTCCAAGGCAGCAGCAAAAGTGCTCCCACGCCCCTTCTAAACTGTATTCTGCATTTCTGCTTTGTTTTCCTTATTTTTAATCATGGTGAAAAATAATCTTTCTAGAAAATTATTAGATTATTTGCCTGATTTTCTTTCCCAAAAGAAAAAAAAAAAAAAACCAAAAAAACCAAAAAAACAAAATAACCCTTCCATAGAGGTTATTCTTCATATCAAATATAAAGCTAACTTGTTTAACACTGGTAACACTGTGAACCATTAATGGCAAATACGGGGTAAATTTAGTATTTGGAGTTGTTTCCAACTCAATAAAAAACATGCTGTGGAAAAACAAAGTAAGCAATTTGCATAGTACTTCATAAATCAGGTTTTCTGGTCATTTTGTCAATTTCTAGAAGAGAACTATGACTCATTTATTTTATCATAATTTTTAACACTTTGCACTTGTACTTTATTGGTGAGTTTGGCTTTTCATCACTTATTCACATTTCTTCTCCTCCACTGACATATTTGTTTTCTTTTGTGGAACTTTATACATAATTCAGGGATAAATGTATGACTTTGGTCACCATAGAGGTTCTTGCATGGATGCTGGCTTCAACTGCTTGGAATAGATTTCAGGATTTTTCCACAGAAACAGAATTATATCATATCATCTCAGTTTCACTCACTGGCCATTTGTGTCTGTATAGCATGTACTTATCAGAAGGGACACCTTTTGTTATTGTAAGATTTCTTTAAAAACAGATACATGCCCTCTTCTAGTCAAGTATGTCTTGTTTTTCTCATGTAAGCAGCAGATGCTCAAATATACAAAGAGCAAGAAATCAAACATGCGCAATATCTCTCTTTTATTTTTAAGCTTATTATTAAGCTGTTGTTTAGCTTTGTAGGTCAGGTAGAAATATTAAAATGGACAGCGTTCAAACAAAAGCCAACCAATTCATCATGACTTCTTTTCACCAAGTGTTTTTGTTTATTACCAAGTTGTCACCTCCTGTTCTGTTGGTTAGGATACTGCCATACATTCACAAAACAAACTTTTCACTTTTAGCCCTTGTTGTTATGTCCTTGAAATAAAGACCTTTGCTCTAACACTTCTAATTTAATTTCTTGAATTGTGAATCTTTCCTCATATCTTGTTTTCTTCTAGTGTTAGAAGTAAATCAATCTGAATCTGTTAATAACTGTCGTGGAAAACTATATAGTCTTGTACCTGTGTGATGAAAGGATTATATTTCTTGAATAAATGCTACATTAAGATGCAATGAATTATGCTGGATTTATTTTGATTTCAGTGCATTATAGGCCATGTATATGTAATCTGATTCTTAAAAGGCAGCAAAAAATGTATTGAATTTTGTCATGCGTGTACATTGTCTAAATTTAAAGAGCCGTTACTTTTATTAAATGGATATTTAATAGCAGTTAGCTTCAACAAAATTATTAAATTATTGTATTCACCCTTTGCCTGCAAATTTACAATTTTTTTGCAACAGATAGTAATACAATACATTTAACCTCCCCATTTATCCTTATATCATCCTTGCTACAACAATGCTGTTACTGCTAAAGCAGCAGAGGACAAACTGAAACTGTCATTTGACTAGAAAAAGCAACCAAACATGACATGAAACTGGATTAAATGCTCAAAAAGACAAGTTTAAGCAAAATGAAAATAAAAGACCAGTTAACAAATTGCCTCCTGCCCCTTCTTTCATTTTTGTCCCCATAATTTTTGCTCTTCACCATATTGCACAGTAGCATTTTTTCCCCTCTGACCACCTAAGTTGTGTTTTACTTTCCTCTACCTATTCCAGTTTTAATGGGAGCATAAATTAATAAATCATCACTTGTCATATTGATGCTGTGGATGTTTAGTTTGTAATCTATTACCATTTTCAAATCCTCTTCTGTTGCTTAAGTTTTATTTTGTTGCCCAAATCACAATCCTAGACACAAAAAAAGACCCCTCCTCCATACATCTTCCTAATCTGATAGTGAATCAAACAAAAGCCCTCCAAAGAGAAATCAAATGGTGGGTATCTTCTCCCAGTTTGAGGTGTTTTTACTCAAGGCAGCGTCCTGTGCTTTTTCTTTCTCTTCCTTTTGTTGGTATGTTCTTAGGCTGGGAAGGTTGTTCAGTCAAATGTATAAAACCAATTTTAAAACCATGCCAGAAAAAATGATTCTGCAATATTTATCTTGCATGCCTTTGTAGTGGACACTCTGAGGCAGCCATTAGTTCTGCAGAATAGTGCACTTGTGATGAAAAGTGCTTTGCTCTTTTCCAGATCCATTGAGCAGGTATCTTGTTTGGAAGGTACCACAATAATCCCTTCCCATCCATTTATCTGCTAAATCTAAACATGCAGCAGAATAAACTCCTTTGGGAGACTTTGCTGACTGGTCTATTGCAAACTGTTGCACTCTATATCCTATAAAATGGTCAGTGTCCCCTATCTGATACAAGCACCAAATCTTTCATTTGTGCTGCTTTTTTTGATGAAAGTTGTCACTATCATGCTACATTTCTGCATCTCAGATGCCCAAGTCTCCTATTGCCATCAAGGATCAGAAAGAACCTTGCATGAATATGTTTCATTACTATTTTGAAATTCAGAGTCTTTCTAGGTTATTGAATTTATACCCCTGATTGCCAAAAGTGGTTGAACTGCTAATAAGGGTGCAGACCAAAATCTCAGTTCTAGTGGAAACACAGAGCAAAAGCTCCATGTTTACCAAAAAAATCGACAGTATGACAAGGAATTCTGAAGCAAATTTTGTTTCTGATTATTTGATGCTGATTCATGTCTATCTGCTGTCTGCAAGAGCTGTAATGTCAGAGAATGATATATGTGTTTGATTGTTTGAGGGCAGAAAGGTACTTCTCATTTTTCTCCTTTTTCTCATCTGTGCTGAGAAAAGAAGAGGAAATTACATAAAGGTTGGCTACGACTTTCAAATATAAATTCTAAGA
>VZTB01007468.1:5056-17161 GCA_013397245.1 Thryothorus ludovicianus
TTCTGATGGAGGGTTTAGATTCAGAGTTTTATTCCTGGCCCAAAGGCCTGTGAATCCAGAAACTGCTCCAGCAGAACTCCTGAGTCTGCTGGGCCTTTGAACCAGGGGAGAGGGGAGGGAAGGAACACAGGGGACACCAACCAGGTACGGGGGGAAGTCCTAAGGGACAGAGGACACTTGGATGGCCCAATGTCTTTCCAGGGGTGGGAAGCATCTTTTGAATTCTGCCAACCACTGGATGCTCTTCTGGAATGCCAGGGTTGACTGGCAGCACTCATCAGGGGTCAGGATGTGGGAAGGAGGAATGATTGACAANCCTTCTGTGCTGGCCCCGTTGCCCCCAACCCTCCCCACCCCGGTTGTTTGCCCGTGCCAGCCACCACACACCGTGTGCTCACTGTCCACGCCCTGGTTTGGTTTCTGCCAGAAGATTCAGCCCCTTCAGCTATTTTGGTCCAGTCATTGCATAGCTGGAGATTTCACCTTTAAGATTCTCACTGACTTTAGGAGACAAAAGTTTGAGAAAATTAAACCCACAGAATATGAAATAAAATACCGTAAGACTTCAGAAAAGAACAATTAGACTTAGAGTTGAAGAATAATGATTTTTTTGTCTCTTAGTGACATCAGAGAATAAAAACAATATATTCCTCACACACAGTTCATACCAAGTGATCTGGTCAATCATCAGTCCCTACCTGAAAACTGAAGTCTATATATGCAAAAAAAAAAAAAAAAAAGGTTTTGCCTACCTTTTTTAAGTGTTTGCCTAACTTTTTAAAGAATAACAGTTTTCTACTGGTTAACTTTTACAGCAGTGTTCCTTGGGTTTTTAATAAAAATGCTTTGGGAAGAAACATAAAAACCAAATAGAATCTAACACAGATATGGTGGAATCAAATCCCTACACAACTCCTTTTTTTCCAGCCCAAGGAGTTCATACAAACTGCTGGCACTGTTGCTCCAAGTTCATCCTATTGGGACTCAAATGTCAGCGATTCCAGATGGTCAGAGCCCAATAGCCACAAAAGCACTTCTGGGTGTTAAAAAGAGCTCCTTCATCCAACAAATAAACACCTGGCCCAGAATGCCAAGCAAAACCAGGCTGGCTGCAGAAAACCCCCATGCATTTCTTTCACAGCACTGCTCTGCCAACCATATTACACAAGCTTCCACCTTAGGGCAGAGGTGACACATCCTGCAGAAACAGAGGGGGTAATTTTGATCATGCTACTTTAATTGCACAAAAAAAAAAAAAGGCACTGGAAGAATACTGAGAAAGTGTTCTTGAGCCTTTTCTTTCTCTTTCATATGCAGTGATAAGGCTGAAAGTGAATAAATTTGTGCAACCTCATTTTTCCCATGCAAGGTGTCAAGGTTCAGAGGTGAGTGCCTCGTTGTTATGTGTCAAAGCTAAATTTAAGTCAGCATTTTAAACTGTTGTGGGGTAGGTATCTCAGTGAATTTCTTCTTCATCTGAAAAGACATTGTGCTTGGCAGGTGGGAAACTCCTGCTGTTGTGTTGTTGTTGTTTGTTCTGTGTTATACAGACACACACACAAACATATCCTAATAAAGAACCATTCTTCCTTTCCCTTCATTTTTGCCTGGAAGGCCCATAACTTTCAGACTTCTAATAATTTGGAGGGACAGAGTCTCCTTTTCCATTCTGGGGAGGTTCCTGCCTTCCTCAGCAGACATTTTGTCTTTTAAATCAGGACATGAACATTTCAAACACATCTCAGACAGCAGAAGGTTTATCAGGACATGAGCTCCCAGTACTTGTTTGCATTTTGCAGTATTTTGGTGATATCTGTACACTAGAAGTTTCCCAATTGCTTTTCCAGGCTATTCCTGATGCCTTACAGATTTTACTCTTCATTTTGGATTAATTATACTTGACCAGGTCTTTGTCACTTTGTGTATTGCACTGATGAATCCCTGACTCACACACACACACACATTTCTGAAGGTTCATTAAATTCCCATCCAGAGCCAGATGCCACAAAAGCCTTCTAGAAATAAAGCACCCATGCAGCTTACTCCTGCATCACAATTTGAAATGCCACTACAGCTTTAATCCACATAAACAAACTTGGTTTCATCTCCTAGGGGTCAGATGCCAGCTGCCACCATTGCAGTACAACTGGTGGTAAGTTAAAACAGGTACCAGTGCCATAGCTGTAGTGACAGGAGCTGGATGCTATGGGTCCTTTCCAGCTTGGGATAATTTATGCTTCTCTACCTTTCAGGACTTTTCCCAGTAGCAACTCTACTTAGACCTGGAAAAAACCCCAAACATTTCAAGGCTCAGCTAGGAAAATGTCGAGCAATATCTAAATTTGGCCAACTATAGCTGAAGGGACAGTGAAAACTGTCACCCACTGCACTAAAACACCCCTAATTGCAGTTAACCATTGTGTGTCTCTTAGGCTAGCCATCTCCATAACAACATAATTAAAAGGTACATTTTAAATTCTTCATTATGCTCATGCTCGTGAACAAGATTAATTTTTAGAAAGATGCTCTTGCAAGAGCTGACTTCTGTTACAGTCTGGATTGATGAGCATTTTTGAGCAGGAGACAAAACTGACTCTAGTTGAATTAATAATATATGTTGTTAATATATTAAAAGATCTAAACATCGTTAAAAATTCATTCTACAGTGCTTTTTTTGTTGTTACAGACAACTTTGCAATTCTAATTCTTTCAAGTCCACTTCAATGTGTTTAGTTGCCAGGAGGAAATGGGGGTTTTGGCAAAAGAAGACCACCATTTAACTCACCAGCACCCCAAAATTAGGAGGCTGAGATACACAATAGAAAAGAAAAACATATTGAAAAGTTCTTGGTTTTTCATACTAAAAAACTCATTTCATCCTTACAACAAATGATATGTTCGTAAACAGATTTCTGCACTAAACTATACCAAAGACTGATGCAATAAACAATTGAACCATAAAACAAAGGCTGTTCAGAACAATTTCTCACTTTCCTGATGTTTCTAAGCAGAAGAGAGACTCCAGCTTCAGGCAAAGAATTGTAATAAACAAAACCCACAATTCATCTGCAGAGATCACACAGGTCAGAACTTTGGGGTCACTTCAACTGCATCTGAACACATTAGCAATAATTTTTTTTACTGAAGCTGAAAGTCCACTTACAAAGCTGACAAACTTGAGAAACCAAGATATCTGTTGACTTATAGGACACTAGAATTTCACAGCCATGCTCCTGATTTCAACACGAGTTTTACTGGTGGAAAAGTGGAAAATATCACTTTGTTGGTAGAAGCACAGCTCATACACATCACTCAACAGCATATCTGAATCAAAGCATTCATTAATAAAGGCAAAAAGCATTTTACAAAGTTTTTATTCTAAGGTGCTTGTTCCTGAGCCTTCTCACCTGCAGTCTGAAATTCAATAAACCAGCCCCCAAACCCAAATTGCTCGTGGACCAGCTGATTTTGTTTTCCCTCACTTGATAGCTGAGCAGCCTGGTGTTCCTAAATATAGTTAAGCAGCATAATTTTGAAGGCTCACCTGTGAATTGAAGGAAAGTGATGGAAGTGTTGAATTTTTACACATGTACACGGACTTTCGGAAAATAGAGAATTATGTTTATACAAAAAAATTATATTATGGTATATTTTGCTGAAATACCAATTGGACATCGTGCCCATCTCAAAATGGAGATGAGTGAACGCTGGTAAGATTTTAAATGAAGTTTAAGAATGACTTCATTGAAGCAATATGTAGAAATATGAATTAATCTGTTTAGTAAACTCGTCTTTGTCCTTTTTTCTACTTTTATGCAAAAGCACTTCAGGTCAGTTCTGAAGAACTGCCACACGGTGGAGGCAAAAGTCTGTAATTTGAAATGAGAGGCACACACGAGTCACTGAAACGTTCTGTCCCCCTTTTATATCAGTTAAAAGGAAATTCCCGAAATAAATATCACTCACTTTGAAAGTTAATGGAAAGCTGAATTGAGGAGGGGTGGAAGGGGAAAAAATAAACACCAAGATTTTACCACAAAAATAGCTTAAAGGGTAAGGAAATTACTGATGAAACAATAGAACAAACTTTTTTACCAAATTAAAACTAAAACCTGGGCAGATCTATGTACTAAGAGAATCAGATCCCTGAGGACCACGCTTGTTAAATAGGCAAACAACAGAAAATAAATATTCATAAGCTTTATTTCAAGCTGAAGCCATAATGCTACAAAAAGTGTCACGTGCAGTCTTCCAAGAAACCCCGAGTAAGTAAAGCCTGAACTCCCTTTCAGGAGTATGTTCCCATCACTAGCTGAAGTCCTAACTTTGTTCTTAATGTAAATCACATCCAGCCACAGGCAGAAGAGAATCCTTCCTTCCTGCAAAGCAGCAGGTATGCTGTTCACAAACTGGAAAAATTGGATTTTTAAACGTGATCCTACCTGACACCAGCAGCAGCTAGCCTGGAAAAGGTTGGCTTGAAGACCTTCCAAGCGTTCCAGAGATTTTTCATTTGTCAACACGTGGACCCTGTACATTCATATAATTAATGATAATCTCCATGAAATAAAAAAAAAAAAAAAGGCCTTTGTGGGGAACATAAGCCCAATCTGTTGGTCAAACTCCTTTCAGGGAATTTTTCTGCCCCCTTGGGGCTCAGGGTAAGACATTACCAGGGAAATTCCACAGTCTCCTAGTGCCTTGGGATCGTTATTCACCAACAAAGCCGCATTGAGAAGCCCAAGGGTGTGGGGAGGTTGCTAAAGGCTTGGGGAGGGAAGGGGCTGTTCTCTTCCATCCTCCCAGCTGCAGAGAATGGCATCAAAAGAAACAGCTGGAAGCAGTTTATCCACAGCTGGCTCTGAGAATGGTGTCACTGGCGAAATTTTGTGGGTTTGGACCATGGGGTGGTGTGTACAACACCAGGCCTGTTTGTGCCCAACAAGATTCAGCTTTATCGATGGAGGAAAAGAACTTTTTCCTCATAAATTGGTGGGATCAACCAAAAGAGCACCACTGTATTGTTCCACAGGTTATTAAGGAAAATCTCTGCATCCTTACCTGTATAGATAACTTCAGCTCCCCAGCTGTTAACTGGGACTGTCACACAACAGAGTCAAAACAGCTCCAGGAAACTGAGGTAACATTCAGCTGGCAGCCAATCCCTAGCTGTGCTCCCCAGGCTTAGTGCTGGGGGCAATTTGCCAATGATAATTGATTAGAAAGGAACATTAATTCTCCTGGGGGGGATAGAGAGACCATTACAGAGAGATCTTGATGGATTAGTGCACTTGAGACATCACCAACCAAATGCTGGATTCTGCTCTTAAAATGCTGCAATTCTGGATGTATGTCCAAACTGGGGGACAAGCCCCTCACCAAGGGGGTGGCTAAGAGCTGGAACATGCTTGGAGGAGGAAATGGCACCAGGTTTGGCTGGAAGAGTTTATTTATTTTTTTTTTCACCGAAGCTGGTACAGGGCTGCTTGGCAGGTCTGAGACCAAAACAGTGTTGACAGAACAATGTTTTCCTGTTGCTGAGCAGCACTTGCACAGCATCAAGGCCTTCTGTTTCTCATTCTGCACCTGCCAGTAAGGTGGGAGTAGGTGCTTTGTTTAGATGATGAAGGAACAGAGGAATAATCACGATAATAGAGGAATAATCATGGTAAGATCATTATTACCTTTCCATCAGGTGACCTGTCCTGCTGTAAGAGGAATCAGGGAGGATTCTTTTTGATGTTTCTGAGGTGAAAATCAAGTGCAAATGCAGCAATATTAATCTGAGAACTGTTTTAAATGCCTCTGCAGAAGAGGGGATAGAAAAGAGAGGAAGGGGAAAATTGTGGAATCTTTCTCTGCCCTGGCTGGCTGTCAGGAGAAGCCTGGGACAGGGTTCCCCTCCATTTTCTGCCTCCTTAACACATAGAACACATTAGAGCTCTCAGCACATGTACAGCATCTACAGTTATTTTTCATCCCATATCAAAAAATGGATTCATAACATATGCTGAGGCATAAATCAAATTGGTACGTCTCATCAGGGTCTGGTTTGTAATGCAAACAACTTTTGTCCTACCACAGGTCCTGGCTGAGTGGCCCAAGCTCCCCCTCTCCCTGGGCTCTAGAAATCAGCTCCTGCTCCCAACACAGGCCCGCTGCAGAAATCCGCCTTTTTTGGATGGTTCATCTTCTGTTGAGCGGTACAAACATCCAGAAGTGACCTCTGCCAGAAGATCCCCGTGATTTCCACTGCAGAGTTTGATACAGCTGTGGAAAAAGCTGCTGGCACCCTGGCTGGCTGCACAGCATTCCAAGAAGGAGAATGCCTCTGTAGCTCATGAGAGATTCAACTATTTCCAGCCATGTACATAAGCCATTGAAGAGAGGGGGACGAATATCCATTTTTTTTCTCTGCAAAAAGAGGAGGGCTGTTGCAGCAGACCTCTCATTAGGGGTAGGAGGGAGCTAAGACAGAGACATTTAACAACGTGAAAAGGGTCCTGGTTTACTCTTCCTTACAGCTGAGCCATCCCGACTCTGATTACAGCAGCTCCTGCTGCAGGGTCCAACTGCAGACCTTGACTGCTGATTATCTCCTGCTGGGCTGTGACTGCCCAAATCTCAGTTTGCAGACTCAGAACACAGCCCTGAGCTGGCTCCACTGTGACTGCAGGCCCCAGCAGCAGCTCTGACTCCATCAGACCCAGACTGACCTCATGGCTGATCCCATGGCCAGCATCTCTCTCTTCCTTGGTCCGTTCTTCTTTCTGCTCCCCCTGGATGTTCCCTTCTCCCTCAGGGCTCCTCCACCTCCTCAAGGCTCTCTTCCTCCAGGTCCTCCCCATCAAAAGGCTCCCCTGCCCAGCCAACCCACCCCTTTTATCACACCCATCTTTATCAGCCACAGCTGAGACCCATTCTTTGGTAATTTGCACAACTGTGACTTATCAGGGGCAAGGTCGACCGAAATCCCTTCTTTTTCACACCACGGAGTACAACCCTGCTGGGCTCTAGGAAGGCTCAGTGGTGTGGAGCCACAGGAGTAGAGGCCTCAGTGAATTAATTGAGAAGTGCCTGTGCAGCAACAGGTCTCACCCTCAGCTGTCCTCTCTCTCAGAGTGTGATGGGTCATCACTGTAGTTTGATTCCTGTAGGCATAGCCCCCCTCAAGTCATTTACCTCTTATCCCTTGGATCCCTTCTGGGGTCAACTCATAGGTTCCCATCTTACAGATATGAGGTTCAAAAAAACTGCCCCAAAGGCTGTTTGCCCCCATGGCAGAAGTCCCAGTGGCTGCAGCAGTAATTCTGGCCAAACTGCCTTCTTCAAATGTTGGCCAAGCTCGGGGTGATTGCCTCTCATGCCTGGGACTATATTGGTCTGTTTTCCAAGAGCATGGCTGCATCTGAAACAGCTGTCACAGCTCACTGTCTTTATTTGAACAGCTCAGTGCTCTTTAGCTGGGCCAGCACTGCAGGCGGATGGCCATGGCCTCATCAACACTGGGTTTTGCCTGACATGCAAATTTCCTGCTTTGCAGACCCCACTTCAGTGCAGGCTCTAGGAGGGAGATTATTGACATTTTCAGCAGCTGAAGTACTCGTGTCTGGGCTGATGTCTCAGTGGGAAGAGCCAGATCAGCACCAGCAGGTCACACCACTGTGACACCACTGTGGCAGGGGCAAACTGCAGTGATTCTGGCCATTTGCAAAGCCTTGAACTGCAATTCAGAGCCCAGCCTTGCCACGAGGTTGTGACAGAGAGTGAAGAAAACCCCAAAACTACTAAAACTTACCACTGCACCCACAGGCCAGCGCTTCCAATAATTCACTACTCAGCTCTCCCCTAACCTTCCCATGTGCTGCAAGTTACTGATTTCCAAGCGAAATTGTGACAGCTTCACCTGCAGGGGAAGAGGCTCTGCCCCAGCCACCACCACCCTCCCTTGGCTGCCTCTGGAGATCACTGCCCTCTACCAAGCACCAGCCTGGTGCTGCTAATCCTGGTGGGGCTGTCACCAGTGCCACAGGCTGGGGGAAACATGCCTTAGCCAGGAGCTGCTCTGGGGACTGGTGCCTCTTGATGTGGTGCCCCCTTATCCAGCATCCTCCCAGCTGTGGTTGTGCAAGTGCTTGGTGACAGTATCAGACACAATTAAGTAGGAAAAGACCTCTGAAGTCATCAAGTCCAACCCATCAAGCCAGAAACCACTTTCACACTGTTAAGAGTTTTCCTTCAGTACAATACTTGCTTTCCATGTTGTTCCTGTGAAAGGTCACAGAATCACAGAATATTCCAAGTGAGAAGGGGCCCACAAGGATCATTGGAGCAAAACAGGTGCATCACCCATGCAAGGATCTCTCTCCCACCTTACTCCTGCTCCCAATCAGAAATTGATGCAATAAGTCAGATGATGGGGACAACAAATCCCAGCCTGAAGGCTGCCACCTGTAACAGTCCCACAACTAGGAGGCTGTGGAGCAGAACTGTCTTGGATCTGACTCTTTTTTAAGACGTATTTCTTCTGTGCAAGGTAAGTTGGTGCAGCTGCTTCCAGGGCACCAGATCCAGAGGGGCCACACATCAGCAGCCCCCTGCCCTTCCTTCAGCCAGTGCTGCAGCCCTGGATCGGAGCTGGCATTTCTAACTGATCAGCTGAGACCAGGATTCTCCAGAGGCATCCTTGGAGCAGGACACATTTGGACCAGATCATCCTGCTTTGTTGAGACAGCTGCTGGTTAAAGGTGGCCATCAGGTGTTTGGGCTCCTGCTGTGCCAGCACTGGGTCCCTCCTTGGGCAGGGGCAGGGCTGGCACCCCGTTGGGCTCACCAGCTCCCACAGCAGCAGCTCAGTGACAGGAGCTTCCCCCCACGGGCAGGACCCAAACCCAGAAACGTGCTGGGCTGAGAATCCTGGTGACCACCACCAGGTTTTGGGGATCCCATCTGGGATTTGAGTGCAAAATGCCAGTTTTTAAACACACCAGAGGTGGTACAGCCCTTCTCAGACCCTGGCACAGGCCATGTGCCTACACTGGAGTCACAGACCTGTCACTTGCCCTCCCCTCTCCCCTGCTCTTACCAGCTCTTCAGGACATACCCAAATCCACCACCTTAAGGACATGCACAGTATTTTGTGACATTTCACTTATTGTTTTGCTGTCACTAGCAACACTGATACGAAAAAGAATTAGTAATGAAACTTAGCAATTATATAGCTCTTTATATTTTGAAATCTCTGTACAAACATTACTTAAACAAAGCAAGGTAGTATGCAAAACAGTCATTGCTTAAAATAATTGACCAAGGGGTTGTGCTTCAGCAGTGACACCGGGAGAAGGACAAGAATGCTGGAAGGAAAGCGACAAACCAGAGGTGAAACGAGGTCTCCTCTTCAAATCTGGGGTTATGAATGCAGAAAGTGTCAAGGACAGGATGTGAGAGTGTTCTTTAACAACCTTACACCAGGCAGGTGAAGCTGATGCATTTGCACTATCACACAGGGAGAGTAACTGCTTAATGCAAATAATATACAGCAGTATTGTACATACATATGTATAAATACATGTTCACACACACACACACTGGATCTTAAACTCGTTGAGGACGTCTCAGCCAAACTGCAACAAAAATGATGTTGGTATGATAGTGATGAAGGTATTAAAAACATAAAAACACAGCAGTGACAGCAACTGTGCATACTCCCCTCTAGAGAATAGGTATTACTTAAACTGTTCCATCTGCTGAGGCTGGCTGCAAACACAGCTCTTTCCTGGAATGACTGGAGAACAAAACACAACTACCCACAAAACTTGTGCAATTACCTGCTCATTCATTAAGGGGTAGTGGGACAGGCCTTTGGCTGAAAGGTGCTGAAAAACGTGGTACCTTGGCGTGATCCAACAAGGAATGTGCCCCCCCTGGTCCCCACAGCCCTGCCAGGTCCATGATTCCAGCCCCAGCTCAGCTCCTGCAGCCCCCCAGATGATTGCTTTGCATCATTCCCAGCTAGACAGAAACCATGGATGAAGCAGTTTTATTAGAAGCACTGTATGGGCTCAGGCACACAACGCCAGTGGATGCATTGACGGAAAACTCCCGGAGTTCATCCCCCCAGGTGTGTTTTAAGGACAAACACCTGCCATGGGATGAACCCCCATCATCCTGCAGCTCCAAACCCCAAGCCTGCCTGCCCAGAGACCCACACAACTCTCCTCCCATGGGGCATCAACCCCAAATTGCTGCAAATACTGCAGTTGTTTGCATAAAGGAAGAGTAGCAAGCCCAAGGAACCCAGAACGCCTCAGGTGTACACACAAAGCTGGTGTATGTGAGCTGTGACATTTCTGGGAAAAGCAGGGGCTGGGATCACCTGCTGCCAGGTGGGCAATTCCTTTGGTCCCTGTGCCTGCAGCCCAAGGGCCTCTCCAACAAAATCCCCACCCCATGCCACGATTCCTACATCAGAAACCAGCCATTTCCATTCCTGTCTCCTCCTGCTCACATCCATCCCACTGAGCCCTCAGCAGCACAGGGATCAAGCCCAGGAAACTTCCCCCTTCCAGCCCTGTGGCACCAATTTCAGCATCCCTTCTAAAATCCCACTTTGTGTTCTTATCAAAACCTGTGCCTCTGCTAGCTGTAGCCCCAGGATAAACACTCCCAATAAGAGCACACAAAGTGAAGGTGGAAACATTTAAGCTCAACTGAAAACACTTGGTACTAGAAAATAAATAAAGAAAGAAATGGATAAAGAAACCCAACAAAAACCAGGCAGTGATTCTGAGACAGAACAGTTATATTTTATACATTTTATTTCTGTGGGGTTTTAGGTTTTAAATAACACGAGACATTTTTGTTCTGACTCTATACCTGAATTGCAACTCTCCTTCCTTTTCAGTAAACTTTGGGATAATTTCCACAGTGGACAGTTAATGATGATGAAATTGGAAAGAATTCAAAGCACAGCTTCTCTACAAGCATGAGCCTTCCAAACATTAATTTAAGGAATGGAAATAAAACTATTTTGAAAACCACTGATATTTAAAAAACCCAAAATTTTAATTATGTGGTGACCATGACTAAGCAGTTCTTAGAGCACATTCTCAATTCCCGGCTGGTAATTTTTAAAACCACAGCTTGGTTTCCAAAGGCAGCACTACTCCACGACCCAGGCTCTGCCTCAGGCTCCCAAACACTTTGAACCAACAGATTTAACTTGTGCACATTTGCACTGAGAGCACGGTGAGTTTTGGGGTTTCCCCTGGCTACATGCACCCTTGGACATCACAAAACCATGGAATGGTTTGGGTTGGAAGGACCTTAAAGCTCACCCAGTGCCACCCCCTGCCACGGATAGGGACATCTGTCACTATCCCAGGCTGCTCCAAGCCTCATCCAACCTGGCCATGAACACTTGAGGGATGGAGCAGCCACAGCTTCTCTGGGCACCCTGAGCCAGGGTCTCACCAGCCTCACAGGGAAAAAATTCTTCCCAATATCCAGACAAAATCTAACCTCCATTAGTTTGTAGCCATATCTCTTGTCCTGACACTCCAGGCACTCTCCAGCTCTCTTAGAGCCCCTCTAGACTCTCCCCAGAGCCTCCTCTTTTGGTGAACACCTGCTGCTCTCCCAGCCTGTCTCCAGAACTGGGCTGATGAAATGCAGCAGCACTTCTGTGATCCTGAGCCCTTCAGCTTCTAGATCCTTCCAATTCAGAGGGACTGCACACAAAAACCTTCTACTCTGCAGCTTCCTGGGAAGTAACCAGCCATGAGAAGATTTCTCCAAGACAAGGAGAAAATGAGAGTTGCCAGCTGCACAGAAACTCCACTGCTGTGAATCCCTAAGACAGCAGAGTCACTGTTCCCATCATTCCCATCATCAGATGGGAACAGTCACTGTTCCCATCACAGCTGTTCCAGGGGGAGAGGCAGCTGGACATCCCCACTGCCAGCAGGCTCCCACACAGGAACACTCACACAATCAGTCACAATCATCTACAGCCATTACCAGATCCTGAGTACAGCCATAAGCAAGATTTCAAGTGTTAACCTTTAGGCCCAGATTTTCTTAAAATGATCCTGCAGAACATATATA
>VZTB01007470.1:3488-30252 GCA_013397245.1 Thryothorus ludovicianus
GCCCGCATGGCCGGGACATCAGAGCCCGGGGCGCTGCCCGCTGCCCGCCGCTCAAAGGAGCCCTTGTCCGCCGGACCAGCAGTTCTCCGGCTGACCTGAAGGCTTCTTCCTCTTCGCGGTCATAAAAATGGGATGGGGCAGGAAACAAACAAACAAGCCCCCCCGCCCCGGCGAAGCGCGCCGTGCACCTCGCCGAGCCTCCCCCGGCTCGGGGGGCAGGAGCGGGGCCGGGCGGGGCGGAGGAGCCGTGTCCGATGGAGCGGCCCCTGCACCTGCCCGCCCGCCCGCTCCTCATCGCCCCCCGGGCGCCCCGGGAGGAGGAGGGAGAGGATGCACGGGGAAGGCGAGCGGCTGCACGTCTGCGGCTCGGCGCCTGCTTCCATGCACACTCATCGCCTTTGTCAAATTGATGCAGTCACATACGCTCTGCAAGATCTTACATCCTTATTCACCGAGTGATTTCTGCTCGGAAGGGAGATAGCTGTGACTTCTTGCGCGGAGAGGCAGCTCTGAGCTCTGGCAAAAGATTTCTCAGCCAACTAAGTATCAAAAGATATTTGTTTCATTCTTATAAAGTTTCATTTTTACTGAGAGACTGACCAACATGAACGGCAGCAATATGAGTTGCCGTCATTCCTCTCGCTCAAACCAGACACCACACTGCTTTCTGCTGCATTCCTTCAGAGGTTTATTACCTCTGAGGCAGACATGGCAGGAATTTCTGAAATCTTTTATTACCAGCTACACACACTAAAATGTCTGCGGGTTGAGAGGAGTAACTTCTACCAAGAAAGGTGGAAACTAAATCTCCATGTCTTTATGGAACTGCCCAGTGAGTGATCTGCAGGGCAGATACAATGAAGAGTGGAAGATGAGCATTAGCTGTATAAATGAAGCACTTTTGCAAAATGAACCTCTGAAGGAGGTTTTATTCACCAAAAAAGCAATAGAAGTGTCAAAAATGGGCAAGAAAAAAAATTTCCAAATATCTAAAGAACAAAAATACTGCGTTTTTTTACAGAGAGGAGTGGGGGAAATGCTGATTATATCCTTTCCAGGATCAATGTTCAAATTATTATAAATATCTCACTTTCAACCTTTCCTGTAGTAATTCCTACAGAGTTCCAGTCCTATTCCTGGGACAAGCCATGTGCTCCTGCAGGTCGCTCCTGTCATTACCTGATGCCTTAAACAATAGCAAATTTCACCAAGCAATGTATGAAAAGAGGAGGCATTAAAAATACATGTGATTTTGTAACCAGGTGCCTATTGCACAGCCTTCACTGCAACAAAGCTTGGGATGTACAGGGTGATGTGCAACCAGACTCGACTATAATGGTGAAAAAAGGACTTGCTTAAAAAAAAAAAAAAAGTAGAACTGCCTAATTCACCACAAAGAGAGAGAAAAGGAAGAAACTTTTCTGGCAATCTGTAAATAGCCCGAAGAGCACTAACATACCTGACAGGCAGTGAGAGGGTTTCCACTCGTGTAGAACCTCGTGCTTGGGAAGAGGGAGCTGACAGTGACACAGGCTGTGAGAGGTGTGATCTGTGAGTCAAGCACTGAGATTCCTGTTTGGGCCTTTCCTGGGGAAAACTCCCAGCAAGTCAACAGTGATCTGCTTAAGGATAATGTTATCAGTGCTGCTGTGGGCAATCAGAGGAGCCAGGTTTGCAGTGGGAGACAATAGTGAGGTGGGGTCTCCAACCCGAAAACAAGTGATAGGACAAGAGGAAATGGCCTCAGTTTCTGCCAGGAGAGGTTTAGTTTGAATATTAGAGAGAATTTCTTCCCAGAAATTGCTGCCCAGCCCTGGCACAGCTGCCCAGGGCAGTGGTGGAATCCCCATCCCTGAAGGGATTTAAAAGTTGTTGGATGTGGCACTCAGGGACATGGTCATTGGTGGCCTTGGCAGTGCTGGGGGAATGGATGGTCTTAGAGGGCTTTTCCAACGCTATCATTTTAGGGATGACAGACCTGTAGCTTCCTTCTGCTAATGGACATGCCCTACAGATTGCTGAGAGCAAATCCCCAGTGCCAGGATGACCCAAGGGGCAGGTGGCCCTTGTGTTAATTCAGTTAAACTCTTTGTGTTTGCTTCCCCCTTACTCACCTTCCCCTGCTAGGGCTGTGATTTCACCAAGATAAGAAACAAAAAGGCAAACCAACAACAGAAAGTTCACCCCACAACTGAAAGAAACAATGGAACCCTCGAATTTAGAGATAAGAGTAAATAGTTTTTCCTTAGCACCTTGCTGAGATGTGCTGCTCTGATCTTACGGCTTGCAGTGAGAAGGAGCAGGAGGAAGAGTCTGCAGCTTCATCCTTCAGGCACGAGTTTGGAGGGATCTGGCACTGCTGCTCACAGACTTCTCTGGACTTCTCACAGACCACCACAGACTGAAACAAACACACAGTAAATACATAGAACCAAATAACACTCAACATACTATTTAGAGTCAGGAAATGAAAAAAAGGGAGCTAATATGGAAGAGCACACTGTTGTTACATCCATGTCCTTGAAAAACAAAGATTTCTGCTCACTGCCAGTTTGAGAAGAGAGCAATACTTAGCAGTAGTATCCCTTAAAAATCTGGCTAGGCAAGGAAGCTGCTCCAAAATCTGGGCCCACAAGTAATTCAGAACAACATATAAAAATGGATTCACTGCCCAGCCTTCAGAAAAACAAACTGCATCCCAATAGCTCAACTGGAATTCCTCATGGAGTCAAGAAAAGCCAGTGACCTATTCAATATTGTGTTCTTCTGTTGGTCCAAACAACCACAGCAAGACCTCGTTCCCAATATGACCCCTGGGTGACATTAGGGCTCATTTATGCTTCTGTGAAACCACATTATTGATACCTGTATTTATTTCCTTTTGGAAAAGCTCTCTTCTCAAAGCAGCAAAGCCAGGGTTCAAGGAACAAACAACGTGGATGCTGCCTGTGTGAGTTTGCCCACCCTCCTCAAGCCTGCTGATCCTTTCCCCATCGTGTCCTGTGCTAGAGGAGAGGAAAATGGGGAACCTCCTGCCTTCCCTCCTCTGCCCCGTGTGAGTTCAGTGCAGTTGGACTGTGAGAATTGGGGTGGTGAAGTCTTACCACACCGAGTATTTCCTCATTTGGTTCTGGTTTTGTTTGTCAGTAGGTTTGTAATGAATCCAAGCCTGGGTAATTTCTCATTTAGGAAAGCAAACAGTCTGGGTCTCAAAATATTTGTTTCAGTGCCTAAATTATTCAGGTCTAATTGTATTGTATTACAAAGCTTTGTCTTTGTTAGGCAACAGGCTTTGCAGTGCAACTGATTTGCAGGTGTTTGCAAGCCTGATAAAACACTTGGCTGAAAAGGCTGAAAAGCTGTCTTTTTTCCTTCTGGGTTTATTTTTGTTTTGTTTTGTTGTGTTTTGGCTGGTTTTGAGCTTGCCTTGGAGCCACACACATCGCAGCAGTGAGCTGTGGCTAACAGCTCTGGAGTGCTGAATCTCTGCAGCTGTGCCAGGAACCATGTGTTAAATGTTACTGGGACAGCACTGGGTGAGTTTGGGGAAGAAGCAGGTAAAAACCGGGGATGTAAAACTGCATGTGCCATATGCAAATGGTGTGAAAACTGATAATGGTGTAAACACAGAAGAAAAAGAGAGGAGAGAATTGAGATCCATTACCCACAGGTTTCCTGTGCAGTGTGAATACAGTTGTGAAGGCTTAGTCACACTTCTCTGGTTAACTTTGAAACTACAGCTTTGGGGGAAAAGAGAGCACAAGCACAGAGAGGCATTTACTCCAGCAAAAACTGGAGCAGGAACTGCTTGGGACACACAAAATCCAAAGAGTCAACACCCTGCTGTGCTTCCAGGCAGGTCTGCACTGAGGCTCCACAGCACCGGGGCCCTGTGGCACTGGAGAGCCACAGCTGGATTCCAAAGCACTGGGAATCCAACACAGCTGGATTCCAAAACACTGGGAATCCAACACAGCTGGATTCCAAAGCACTGGGAATCCAACACAATCAGATTCCAAAACACTGGGAATCCAACACAATCAGATTCCAAAGCACTGGGAATCCAACACAGCTGGATTCCAAAGTACTGGGAATCCAACACAATCGGATTCCAAAGCACTGGGAATCCAACACAACTGGATTCCAAAGTACTGGGAATCCAACACAATCGGATTCCAAAGTACTGGGAATCCAACACAATCAGATTCCAAAGCATTGCAGCTCATCCCACCACAGCAGGAGAGAGGAACTCTTTGAAGGACAGGTCCTGAAGTGTGTGTTTCCTCAGCAGGCTGCAAGAATGTCCAGCCTGGTACAGCCACTAACCAGGCTATCCCTGCCAGGGGCTGTGATTGTTTTCAGTGTCACAGTCTGTTACAGCAGTGAGCCCCTGATGGACTGCAAGGCTGATAAACACACTCAGCACCACAGGCTGTGTCTGCTGGAGTCTGGAGTACAGCTACAGTCAGGAAGACTGTTAAGGCTGGGAGGTAGTCAAATGAGAGGAAAGAAATATTTAAATTTAGGATGACAGATTAAAAATACTAATTAGTAAAGTCTAGGTCACTGGAAAACAATGAGACATAGCTTGACAAAGCAGTGGGTGGTGACACCTTGCCTGGCCTAGTGGCAAATAAGTCCCATTTTTCTGTTCTTTCCTGCTGCTGGCACCCTGGAGGAGAGTTTCTTTTCACCACCCAAATGACATAAGCAAATAGTCAGCAAGAAAAATAGGTTGTGTTTCAATGTCACAGATTAGCTGGCTCCACGGCCCTGTCCATGAGATCATTTGAATCAGGTCCATGACTTAAATGTCTCTTTCTGGTCTTTTTTAATGTCAAATGACAAAGTACAAGGCTTGTATAGCACAAGTACAGTATGGAAAATGGGGAGGAAAAAGTGCTGACTCTGGGCTGTCAGAACACTGGGAGAGTTGTCCTGATCCAAGCCATCCTTCTTAGGCCACAGTGACATAGTAGATCTGGGAGAGAAAACCAAGAACTTTTCCTAATGGCTTCCGTTAGGCTTTCTATCTTAAAATATGAAAGGGCAAAAGTGCTGTATGTGTGAATGTGGAAATGAGAAAACAAATCTCCATTGTTTGTCTGGGTGAGAACTTGTCCTGCCTTCCCTTGGGCTGTCAAAGCTCCTGGAGACTGTGGGTGACATCAAGAGGCAGGAGGTGGCTGTGCCTGGGATAATGGGCCCCTCGGTGGGTGCTGGTGCTCTGTGTGTTCAGCTGCAGGCGTCTGAGCACTCTCACAGCTACAGCTCCTGCAGTGGAGCAAATGCCTGCTCTGCATCCTGCTGTCAAGGCAGGAGCACACCTGTGCCAGGTGCAGCTCCACAGGGCCCCCTGCTCCCTGCGAGAGCTGCTGCCCTTCCTTCGGGACCAGAGAGGAGCCCTGGCACTGCCAGCCCAGCACCCCCGTGCCCCTGGCCCTGCCTGGGCAGCCCTACAGAGGCCAGCAGTGCCAGATCCCCTGCAGCAAAAAACCTTCCCCTTTCCCCAGGGTTATTTCCCTCCCTCCTTAGTCTTTTTCCACTGCCATTCCCTTGATTTCAGTTTGCCTGTCTCTGATCCTGCTTCTGCCTCTCCTTTTACTGTGAGGAGGATCAAATAATTGCAGGGTTAAAGCAGCCCCTTGAACTCACAGTGTTTAATGGGTCTGTAATTAGGCCATGTATCCCTGTGAGAATGGGCAGTCTGGGAATTTGCCAGCATTTACAGGGGGATTTAGTAGCCTACTAAGAGTTTCCAGACCTATTACATTCCTTAAGAAGTTTTAAAGACACCAGAGATTTTGGCAGGGAACTAGGATGTCTCAAAATACACACAGAACTGAGGGATGAGAAGTAGAAAAGTACTTATTTTGTAAAGAACAAGGAGACTTTCAAAGATTTTATAAATTTGAAATGCAGAAATAGCTGTTCAACATTATCTTGGTAACACATGCCTGGCTTAGAGCACATGATGTGTGTTTTATCTGAGCATTTATATTTACATATTTGATAAGACATGAATATTAAAATGCTCATTAGCCAGGCTCTGTGTATGCATTGTACTGCAGGTATGTGTGACTACTGCTGCTTTCTGATCTTGGAATATGTAATTCTGTTTAAAAAATGATGAAGTCTCAGCTTTTCGCCATCCTACCTGTTTGCCATTTATAAGGTTCTGTGATATCACATTTTCTGTGTGTTTTGGGAAGATCAGTGTCTGTTAAATGCCAGGTAATCTTATTATGAAGTCCTGGTTTATTTTTTACTCATAACTGAGACAAGCACAACTTCTGTTGTTGTTTACTTTCCAGAGAGGAAGGGAAAAGTACATCCAACCTAAAAATACCTTCCTCCCCCTACCCCATGTCAGGGTGCTTTGAGCTTGGGCAGGGTGGAGGATAAGAAAAGGCAGAAAACAACTGGGCAGTTTTCTTATAGTAGCACAAAATTGCTGCTTTTTCTAAAAGGTTAAAGAAACTTAAACCATAATTAACTTCCTTCTCTCTGTTCAATAATTACCCTGAAAAAAGACCACAGTGATAAAAATTACTCTTCTTACATGTGCAGCAAAGGGAGTGTAGAACTTTCTGGAAATTTGACTTATCCAAGTCTGGTTTTGGATCGGCAATGAGTTTGACTTGTGAAATTTGGCTCTAAACTCAAATTCAGATTTTTTGTAAGTGTAATGTATATCAGGATCTCTCAGAGTGGTTTGGGTCCTTACCCATATCTCCTGACTGCAGCAATCCAAGGGCACTTGTTCATGTCAAATTGATTTGCTCCTGTGAAAAGTTTTGAAGTTACAGTGAGTTAAAGTGTTGTTTAAATACAAGACTACAAATTCAGCTGTTTCTGTCCCTATTACAGCACAACTTCACTGATGGTGTCCTGAGCACTAAAAATATGTGCTTCTAAAAATGCTGACCTTGGGAGGAGTGGGATAAAAAACAAGTACTGGAGTCTTCCTTGGGCTCAGTAATTTGGGTTTTATGTATGTCAAGAGCTACAGAGAACTTTTATTGCTGTTCTTACACAGCCTCAGGGTAGCTCTGTCACCTGTGGGCAGAGCGATCCCGTCAATGTCCTTGGCATTGCCCGGGATTTGTAGCCCTGCTCTCCGACTGAGGCAGAGTTTGGGCAGCAGCAGGAGCCCACAGTGTCACACTGTGAGCTCCTAAAACATGACCAAAACTACCAAACTGAAGAGCTGGGAAACACATTTGCAGTTTGAGCATCAAGCCCCAAGTGTCCCTTCCTCTTTGTTCAGTGAGTTTGCCTTTGCACAGGCGGGAGCTGCTGCAGAGATAACAGGGCTGGAGGATTCCGAGCAGGTGTGCTGGAGGCAGGAGGGTCCAGCCCCAGCTGGGAGCAGCTTCCTCCTCCCTCAGAAACAGCCCCAGGGAATGCCACCCTCAATTCCTGTGACAGCTTCACTGCCTTGGGTCTCTGCCCCCTCACTGGTGGGGGAGATCACCGGGGACACTGGGCCTGCTCTTGCCCAGCAGAGGTCCTGTGGAAGAGCAAATCCTGTTTATTCTGTAGGGGATCATAGCTCTTACCTACCCTGCGTCAAGGTCTAGAAAATACACTTGGTTAAATTTCTTTGCGTGAAAATTGTGACATGAGTTCTTCATTTCCGAGGACTGGGAATAGTAGTATTTATTCTCTGAGGATTCTTATGAAATGCAGTCATGCATTGATGTAATTTCCACATGTTTTCGTAGACTTTTAAGTTTTTCTTGTCTTAGACTGCTGTTATAGTTACAGTTTGACTTTCAGTCCAGCAAGACTTCCTCTGCAAAATATTCAGAAATGCTCAGAACTTGTAGAATTATTTTCCCTATTTTTATACTTTAAAGAATTATTTCTGTCATGGCTGTTCTTGATTTAGGTGAGGGAATGGTGCAAAATAATGGTTATAAAATACTACACATCCCATAGAGGGCCCTGAGCTTGTCTCACTTCTGTTCTCTTTATCCAGTGTATGTGATTTTACAGCACTGTGAACGCTGTGAAGTCTCTCCTTGTAGAAATCCCCCTTTGGGAGTGTCCTGTGCATCCTGAGAGCCAGGAGGAGTTTCCACATCTGTGCCTGCAGCTCCTCCCACTCACCTGAGCTCCCAGAGCAGTGCCAGCCTGGGGCACCTGCACGGAGGGAGCCCTGTCCTGTGCCCATTTACGTTCCAAATGTAGCATCAACTGACCGCTTGTAATGTGAGATTTCTGCCCTTTCCATTTACAGTTTACAATTTTTTCAGAGAGAAGTTTTTTTGACCTTATATTTTATTCAAGCTTTTCTTGACAGTTTTAGGTAAATACTGTGTTTGCTTATGCATCATTTACAGCTGTTCTTTAGCTTTGGGCACAGTTCACACTGTGTGATGTGTGACATTTTCCTCCTTTTTCACTGACTGGGTGCTCTCATGTATATGAGTTCTATTTGTTTTACCTGAGACAAAAATCCTCTGCCCTCAGCATATATTATCACCCTGATCATTAGTTGTTGTTTACAGATAGGAGCTTGCTTTTACTATGTAAATAATGTTCTGCTCTGATGGCTGAGCCAAAACAAAATTCACAAGAGTGTTTATAAATATTTATTCCTACATCTTCTCAGGTCTGGCTCTGAAACACTCCTGGAACACCCTGCTGCATCTTGGATAACTTAATGTCAGATATCCTGGATAATCTTCATAGTTGATATGGTAGCAATAAAGAAAAGGTATTTTACCTTTTACCTCACAGGTTGCTTTTTTATCCTGTGTTTGATGCAGATATTGGCTTCTTAAGAAATAATCCTGCCATTCTTACCAGGAATTTTTATTTAGTTTGTTCCACTTCCTGTGTGAGCTGCAGAAATGAAATCTCCTAACTCAGTGTGAGCTGACCATATGTGAGGGAGCAGTGACATGTCATTGTGTGAACGTAAATGGAAGAGATGTGAAATAGTCTGGGAACAATGCCTGGGGTGAAAGGGATGCTCTGGAACATGGAGCACTGCCACAGCAACACAGCTGTGGGTTACAGGGCAACCCTGGGTGGTGGCATTCCAAGTCACTTCACAGAGGAGGGACATGAAGTGCCCCAGGCCCCTTCATGGCTCAAAGCCTGTCCGGGGTTAGGCCCATTAAAGCGGCTTCAATGCACATCCCACTCGTGAGAACTTGAATAAAAGTCCAATAAATGTTTAATCAGGGGGTCGTTTGGGACAGGAGCTGTGTTGTGGAGCTCCCCAGCTGAAGGAAGAGCAAGGAGTCAAGTAAATACAAACTGGGGAGTTCCCCCCACGTGTTTGCAGTCCCCATAGTGAAGGAATGGGTGAGAAACTGAAGAAGCTGTTGCTTCTTTGGAGATTCAAGCACAGTTCCTGGTGTCCTCTGCAATGACCTCTGGAAGATTTAGGGTGGCCCAGTAGAATGTGTGATAAATTGTACCTGTATCTAACAGCTGAGAAGCTGGTTAGGATTTTCTGTATATAAATGCTGAGAGGAAACAAGGTTCAGGCTTGTGTTGCTTGTTTGAGGAATATAAAGAAATACTGAACTTCATACTCCATCCACATTTCTGTCATTCCTAACGAGCCCACTCTCCCAAATTAAAGGTGCTGTGTGTATAATTTGAATATATCTTATTATAATAGAATCTTCTCCTTACTCTTCTTAGGTTTAGCAACTGTAATTTAGATTTCATATTTCCATCTGAAGTTAATTGTTATTCCTCCTAGTTCAGGAGAAGCTGCCAGTGGTGCCTAATGAGGAGAACTCAAGGTAAATTATGCCTCTTGTCAGTTAATTTAAATTTTGTGCCAGCATTCAAAAGAGATCCGTCTCATCCCATAAACATGATTAGCTTTATGGCATTATTTATTTGGGGAAATTATTGTGTATATGAAATAAGCTTTTTGGAGTGAAGATTTTTTTCTGGCCAGACCCCACAGTGCTCTGCTTTGCTCTTACTATTTTAAAATTGTGTACTTTTGGCAGCTGTTTAAATACATGTTCCCAACATAATAATTTTCCATACACACTTTTCCCCTGAATGACAGGGATTGGGCATAAAAAGTGTTATTTTAGGACACGGTGGGGGAAGGCAAGAAATACTGACTATGTTATACGAGGATAAGCAAAATCCTGGTGCAGTACAATGTGCACAGAGAACAATTCCAATGGTGACAGCCAGCACTGGCACCATCCATGGAGCCCAGAGCCCTCTGGGCAGGAGCAGGGCTGTGTCTGCTCTGGTAACACGGAGAGTAAAAGCTGCCAGGCAGCCACAGCACCCTGACCTTCCAGGCAGGATTCCTGAGGGCAAACTGCTCCGGGAGTTCCTGCGGGGTGGACTGTGCCAGCTGAGTAAAATACTGCTGTAAAGTGGAGGTGGGCTCAGCCTGCAGGTTCTGTGGGAAGGGTGGGTAAATTCAGCTCCCGAGGAGAGCCAAGAAAACTCTGAAGAGACAAAAAAATCACAAGAGGAATAGCTGAGCTGCCCAGTTTTCCAGAGTCCAGCTGGAGCTGTACCCTCTGCTGTGTCTCCTGAGCCCCAGTTTGTTCTCTGGGGTCACATCCAGCATCAGTGCAAGGTGGGCATGCTTTCACTGAAGCTGACAGACTCACATTCTTTCCCACACAGCTGACTTTAATCCAGGCACTCAAGTGGCTGTAGATGGTTTATGGAGTTGGTAGCAGAGTCATAAAACCAGATTAAGAGCCCTGGGCTTGCTCATACAAATTTGGTTTGTGGCAGCGATGAAATGGCTCTGCCAGTGCCTTTGTGAGAGAATCCTTTTAGGGCTAATCAAACACAGCTGCACTCCTTGCTGGAGTGACTTTCTGATTTCACATGCTGTAGAACAGAGTGATTGAGTGGAGTAGCTCTTGCCAGCTCTCAGCTGTATCTGTTTGTGTGCTGTGGCTGCTTGCTGTGAGTGCCCCTGTGGCTGTGGCACACCTGGCAGGCACCACACATCCGTGTGCCACCGTGCCACGGCCACTGGCCACTGCCAGGGCACCAGGGCTGCTGGAAGAGCTGTTCTTGCATCAGCTTTGTGCCCCTGGCTCTGCCTGTTCCGAGTTGGTGCCATGGTACAGCTTGTCTGGGATTTGCAGGGCTCAAGGACAGCACAGCTGCGATCCCAGCAGCTCTGCAGCAAAGAGAAGCTCAAGGTCCCAAATGAGCTCAGTCTCCATTGCCACAACCAAGACAATGTTTTGGTGTGTAAGACCTTGAGAAGGCACTGCTGGATTTTTGTATTCAGATCCTTCGGTATCATTAGTGAGCTGGTAATTACACCTGGCTGCTCCGAGGGCACAGGGCACAGCTCTGCACTCTGAAAAGTCTCCTGGTAGTTTCTCAGCCAATTAGATAAATTCAGCCTAAACAAACAGAGCGAGTCAGATGAAGTTATCCTTCTTAAAGTACACATATTGCTTATGATATCTGTAATAATAATAATAATAATAAAACAAATAAAATTCACCACTTCAAACAGAAGCAAAAGGAACATCTCACTTTACAGATAAAAGGAAGCAAGGCAGAACTGACATTAAAAATACAAAAGAAAAAGCAGAAGTGAATAAAGGGTCTGATTATCCCCCAAACATCCTGCAGTACGTTTGCTAATGCAGAATTGCCCAGCGCTGAGCTCAAGGGGCTGCTGTAGTTATTCTCTTGCTCACTTTTGGTGTACAGGGTGTGCAAACATCAAAATGTGGTGTTGGAGCAGAGTTCCCAGGCAGGTTTCATTGCATGCCTTGTTGGGGTTGGTGTCTGACAACAGAAACACAAATCACAAACTGTGATTCTCTTGCACGTGTGTCTGAATAAATGCAGGTGTTTGGCAGCAGGAGCACCACAAACCCCAACCACAGCGTCCCGACAGAGCAGCTTTTGTTGAGCAATAAGGAAACCTTATTCCCTGAGCAGCAGAGAGCAGCTGCAGCTGCTGCTGGAGCGCTGCTGACCAGGGACGTCAGGGACACGGGGACCAGACACTCTGCCCTTCCTGCAGTGCCCAGGCCGTGCCCAGGCACCTCTGCTCTGTGCCCACCCACAGCCCGGAGCCTCAGAGCTCTCAGAGATCCAGGAAAGGGATCGGGGGGAATTTCTGGCTCCATCGGCACTGCTGCTCTCCCTGGGTGCTCTGCTCTCAGTACCCGCAGTGTCTCTGCTGGAAGAGCTTCTGGAGCACTCCCCACTGCCAGCATTTCCATCCATTGGCACTGAAATGTCAGCTCCCTGTGGGAGTTTTGTGCTTTAAGTATTTGAAACCCGAGTCTTTGGGCATCTCCTTCCCCGTGAGGGGGCTGAGCTGCATGGGAGCTCCCACAGGGCTGGATTGGTTTTATCACCTGCCCGTGAACACACGGGGGTGTCACTGGTGGCCATCTGTGGACCACACAGCTCTTCTGTCCTGGACTGAGCTGGGAGAGACTGGGAAACATTTCCAGCTGGAAAGAAATCTGTGGCTGAATGTCTTGTTCTGATCTGCAGTGGCCAGCAAACCCCAGTGGGGAAGAACCTTGGAACACCTTCCTGATGGGCCTGAGCTGGACCAGAACCTGTGCTGATGGGTCTGAGATGGACCAGAACCTGTGCTGATGGGTCTGAGATGGACCAGAACCTGTGCTGATGGGTCTGAGATGGATCAGTGCCTGTCCTGATGGGTCTGAGATGGATCAGTGCCTGTCCTGATGGGCCTGGGCTGGACCAGTGCCTGTGCTGATGGGCCTGAGCTGGACCAGAACCTGTGCTGATGGGTCTGAGATGGACCAGTGCCTGTGCTGATGGGTCTGAGCTGGACCAGAACCTGTGCTGATGGGCCTGAGCTGGACCAGAACCTGTGCTGATGGGCCTGAGCTGGACCAGAACCTGTGCTGATGGGCCTGGGCTGGCCCAGAACCTGTGCTGATGGGCCTGAGCTGGACCAGTGCCTGTCCTGACAGGCCTGGGATAGGTGCTGGGAGCAAAGCTTTATCTTGAATGGAGGTGTTCACAGCTCTAACATGCAAGTATTCGTTTCCTGAACTATCACCAAACACACTTATCCCTTTCAAAGAAAACATTGACAACTTATTACTGTGTCCAGCTGACAGAAATATATTTCAATTAAATATTGTATCACAACTTATGACTTTCACTGAGTATATTAAATAACCTCAATAATCTTGCTGCTAGTTCAGTATTACTATTTCACTCTGCTCTAATTTAGGTTTAACAGAGTTCATTTTGACTCTCATTATTGTTTGTCAGGAGTTAATTCTGCTGATCTTGGAATTCATCAGTTCTTGATGGTTTGGTAAACACTGTCATAGCAGGAAAAGGGTTTGATCCCTGCAGTGTCCTTGCACAGGGACACACATCAGTGCTACAAGCCTCTCAGCAAGTACATGATGGGGGTCACACTCTGTCATGCCACTGCCTGAATTGGTGAAACAGGTGTTTTCTTACACCTGATTTTATATGGGAATTGAAAAGAAACCGCCAGGTGGGTGAGGTATAAAATAGAACCAGCACCAGTTATCCACACTTCTGCAGAAGTGTGTGTTGGATAAATCCTTCATAACTAAAATGAGCAGTGGACTGAGAGGCTCTGTGAGTGAACCTTTCAGGGTTTATAGTCCTGAATGCTCGGTGTTGGCATAACCTGCCAGGGTCAGTGATAAAACTCCTTTGGAGTCTGAAGGGATGGGAGAATGAACCATGATCCAATGCTTCAAAAATCCTGTGGGTTGCAGGATTTTGTCTGTCTTAGTCCCCCCAGCTCCTTCAGTTCTGGAAGTTTTATTACTCTTTTTTGAAATAGCAATTGTTGGTCTGGTAGAACCAATATTCCCACAAAATACAGCCCTGAGGCACAACTGTGTGAAGTTACTGGGACTGACTCCTGAGGAAAGAGACTTTCCCAGATTCTCATTTTGAATTATCTTGTTCCATCAGGAAGCGTACTTTGTTCATTTTAAGAACCAATGTACTAATAGGCATTTTGGATTTAATTCAGCCCAGGAGTGAGATTTTCTCACTCAGTATAGGTCACTGTTTCATGCTTAGTTTGGTCTGGAAAGCAGAAGCCTGTCTGGATTATGAACTTTGCTTGGTGACTTGCTGATTAATGTTTATGTCAACATAAGAGACTCTGCCATTGTCTTTTTCTTTTTTCCTGCTGAAAAGACAGTTATATTAATAAAATAGAAATGAACAGTTCGTTTGGTTTATTTTTAATAGGCAATCCAGCTAGCATGGGACAATATATTCAGTTTGGGCATTTGAATTAATAATGGGGGGCTGTTTTTCAAAGGACAAATAGGTTTTAACATACTGGAGTGAATTTCCATAAAGTCAGAAGCCCAAGGCAGCTCGGAAATATGCTGTATTTTCATGTGCTCACCACATTTCCATACACAAATCAACTTAATTGTGTGCATGTTTTTCCTTGGGGCCTGGTGCTTCTGTTTCAAAAGGAGAGAGTCTTTTATTTTGTTTTATCTTAAAGCAGCCTTTCTTAGGAATTGGCTCTGCAGCTTGTGGTTGCTGTGGGGCAGTAGTGGAGACAGTGGGAAAAGTCAGGAATGAGACTGTATTCATGCTCTGGGGCTGTAGCTAAGCCCAAAGGTGCAGTGGAGACTTGGTTCCACAAACCCACAGTGCCTGAACAGCCAGACTGAGCTCTGGCTGCCAAAAACCTCACCAGGCCAGCTTGCACCCCTTCCAAGAACAACCAGGAGAGGAAAGTGCAGTGAGGGCAGAAGGGAGGTGCCAAGGCAGGGATGGTGTTCCTGAGGCCAGCTTCCCTGGGAATGGAACCAGAATTCCCAACACTGAGGGGTCCCAGGGATTCCCACTCTGCTGTTGGAGGGCAGTCAGCCTCAGAACCAGCAGAGGTGTTTGTGGTTTCTTGGCTTGTCTTAAAATACCTGCAGAGTCTGTCCCAGCTCGTGTCCCAGCCTGGGGAGCTGCCCCGAGCCCCTGCTCATGGTGCACACCTGGAAATGGGAGTGCAAGGCTCCCTGGGCTCCCTGGCTGGGACTGAGCTCTGCAGGGGATACAGCAGCGAGTGGAAGGACAGAGCCTGGGGTTCTGGAATTGCAGTTTGAGTGGTGACACCTCAGCCAGGTGAGAGGGGTTCAAAAGAGCTCTGTGAGAAAAGGGAGCCTGACCTGCAGACAGGAAAGTGCCTCACCTGGGGGAAAGGCAGACACAGACCATCCTGCTGGGGCTCACGTTAACCCTGGGTGTCCTGCACAGCAATCCTGGGATCAAAGCTGGGCCATTTCTCGGTGCTCTCAGCTCTGTTTTTGGGGTTGCTATTGCAGTTCCTGAGCCCAGAGCACGGTGCCACACACACTGCAGCATTCAGCCGGCTCACACTTCTTCCTGCTCGCCCTGCAGCACAATCAAAGCTCAGGGTTTCCACACTCTGGCCTTGCCTGCTGCCCTTGACAGCTTGGAAATGCCTCTGGTGGGACCTGGCTGGGGAATAGCAGGAGTCTGGAGAAGGAAGGGTCAGTGCAAACCTGCATATCCCATTATTCCTGACATGCACAGAGAGCTGGTGCTGTGGCCATACTCACCGGGGCTCTGGCAGTCTTTAATCCACACAGTTCCCAGTGTTTGTCAGTGCTGGCAGACAGGGCTGGCTCCTGTGTGGACTGTGGATCCCCAATTCACTGCCAACACTCTCTGCTGTGCCCTGAGTTCTGTCCCAGGGAAAGCAGGGCCATCCCCGGGGCTGCCCCAGCCCGAAAGTGGAACTTGGCAGAGACTTTCATGAACTGACAGAGGGAGGTAGAGGCCATAAACTGGTGCTGATATGTGGAGTGTGTCTCAGCAGAGACATCCTGTTCCCAAGCCTTTGACACATTGTGGAGAAGGAAAAATCACAACTGGCTTCTCAGCTTGCAGCCACATGCACCAGTTCTGGCCAGGCTGGGGTAGAAATGCCAGGTGAAAAACTGAGAGCAGGAACAATCCTGGAATTGTACCTGCACAGGCTGATCCATCACTGTGTTTGATCCTGCAGGGAAGAACTTTATACAGGTGCTAAATCAATCTGACTCTTTCAAAGCCCCAAGGAGCTGTCCCTTGGAAGGGTCAGGGCAGCTGGAGAGCCCTGTGTGCCGAGGCTGTGGAATATCTCCAGTGTCACTGCTGGGCCACAAAGAGCTGCTGCTGGTAGGAGCAGGGTCCAGCTGAGAGCAGAGCTGCTCCCTCCCAGCCCCGGGCTCTGCTCTGTGGGACAGGATTAAGCACCTTGGAACTGCAAACCTAATGTCCCACTTAGACAGAGGAAGGAAAACTCCTGCCCATTTTCTTCAACAGTTCATTGTGTAGCTGCCATCTGGTTGCTGGTATGTTTTCCATCAGGAAAAACATTTTTTTTTCCCTGAAATGAACCACAGTATCTTTGTTACATGGTTCTGATTAATTGAGTGAGAAGTAAGACCTGTAGGATTCTTGATTCTTTTTCTTTCTTCTGGTATTCAGTATTTGTATAAGAATGGCCAGTTGCCAGCTTAGCTGGTTGTACAAGAGTGAGGAACAGTTTGCATGCTGGGTTTGGGGTTGGTATAAATGCTGAATTTGCTGTTCCTGGAAAGCTCATTGGTGTGGCTGCTAAAATCTGCAATACACTGAACAGTCACTTACACCCAGTACCCACGTTGGGCTGGCAGCGTGCCTGCATGGACTGAGTCAGAACTGGAGGAATTCCATCAGGATTCAGGGAGAAAATTGTTTAAATTGTGGAGGGATTGATTTGGGAATACTGCAAGGTAATTTCTAAATCTGTTCTCAGATTACAAAATCTAAATTCTTTCCAGAGTCCCATGGGTGATGCCAGCTTATGCTGCTCTGTCTTCTCACTGCCAGTGGAATCTCCAGGGGGTTTTTCATAACTGGGAGCTGGTGATCTCACCACGTATGGCTGAGGTGATTGTTCCCCTTGCCTCCCTCTCTCCTTCCCTCCCGTGCTCTCTGACTCCAAAGACTTTGCTCATTCTCCTTGGCTCCCCTGTGTTCTCCTTCAGCCTCCTCCAGTGCTTCCTCTCCATTTCCATGTCCTGAGCAAGCTCCCATCCCTGCTGCTGTTCCTGTTTATACAAGCTGCTTCACGTGAAGGAAATTAAGATGTTGTTTAGCCAAACTGTCTCACTACATGTTTTAATTCTCTAGATTTATGATAGAGCAGCTGTGGCTGAATCCCATTTGAAAAGCTTTTGGGACTTTTTCCTATAAGTGTGAAATGATATAAAACCTTGGAAGGGGTGAAAGATTTTATCTAAAGCAATAACAGTAAAATCTGTTTATGTTTGGGCTGTTTGTAATACAAGACTGATGCATTCCTTCACCAGGGAACTTGCACCTATACATAATTTTAAGCTCAGTTGCCATATGGATTAGGGTCTCCCTGAAAAGTCCCCCAGTGCTGTTGTTCACCAGAAATGACAACTGAATATTTTAGAAGTGAGGGGAAAGGGGCACCATGTGCAGCTTAGCCAGCACGCCAAGCAGCTCTGGGTGGGAGTGAGCACAGGCTGCTCACGTGTGCAAAAGCAATCACAGTCTGGTCAGATCACTCAGTGCTGAATTCTGCCCTCCAAGGAAAAGGCAAGGAAGGAATTCCCTGTGGAAGGATTCCAGGAATGGCATTGCAGGCAGATTTGCTGCAGAGAAGTTTGGCTTTGAGCAGTCTTCCCTTGCCTAGGGAAGCATCCTGGTGGCATCCAAAGGGACTCCAAAGGTTCCCAACTCAGAGACCTGAGGGCATCACTTTATTACCTTCCTGCACCAGCCACAAAATCCATGTGATGTCCTCTTGAGTGACAACAGACATTTCACCACTGAGGAGGATCTCAGCTGGAGTTTTCCTTCTGTGCTGTTCTCTGCTTGTCCCTGAGGGACTCAAACCATGGGGACTGAGATGGTGCCACTGACCCTTATTCTCACCGTGCAGGGATTCTCTGTTCAAGCTGAGAACAAAAATGTTCTTCTCCTTTCCTCCTCCTTTGCACCGTACAGTGGAATTAGGGAAAGAGAAGGAAAAGGACAGTGTACAAATTAAGTGTTAAGGTAATGTGAAAATGAAACAAATTTCCATGGCTTCTTCATGTGATTTTACACAAAGTGCAGGAATATTTTCCCAGTGCATTTGCATCGGATGTATTTCTTCTATCTACATAATGAAATGTTAAAAAAAAAACCCAGAAGCTTTAAATAATAAAAGAGGAAGACATTCCTACTGGGGCTGAGCAGAGCAGTTCCAATTTAACTAATGTAACTGTACATTCACTCTGGACCTTTGTCAACACACATTAAAAATACCTCATCAGTTTAACCCATTTCCTTCTCTAGGAGAATCCTGGGAGATCCTTGCTGCTGAGTGAATGAGGAGCCACAGCCAGGCTGGGAAAGGAGGCTCTGAATGTTTGATTTCCCTGTTGCATAATGGCCTGTGTGACTCGGGCTGTCTCAGCACACCTCAGACCAGGCAGTGGCACCCTGGCACTGAAATGGGGGTCCTCTGCTATTACCAAGAGAATTAATCCTGATTCCCTTAATACTTCCAACTTCCACCATAAAGAATTGTCGCTGATGAAGTTGATGCATTTGGTGTATGCCTGAACAAAGAAAAAATTAAAATTAGGCATATTTTTTTTATCCTGTAACAAGAGACTGTATTTACACTAGTTTCTATTACTGCAATGGGATATTTTAAGATAATAACTTGGTTTAATGGGCCTTAGCTATCTCATATATTCATTACTATGAAGAATGGATTTTGATGAAATAGCATTTTCCTTTTTATAAATCAGGCACTATAGCAGTGGTCATGTAATGACTCACTGTCCCATCTGCTTTCCAATAATCAAAACTCTTAATTGAGACTTGTTTGCATTGGGTTAAAATTAAGTTTGATTCCTTCAGTGCCTTTATTTTACACTTGGCAGGGTCCAGTGACATGAATGGATTTGCTTGATTTGTGACTAATTTTGGGACAAGAAAGGCAGAAATCCTAGGGAGGCTGAGGCTGGAGCCCCAGGAGAAGGGGCTGTGGGAGCCCCAAAGCAGCAGCTGATGGAAAGGCTGTGACTGAATCGAGGCACTGCTCTTGTGCCGTGGCTGACAGCCCAGCCTGCACAGGGGTTTGTCCCAAGGTGAGCCCCAGGTGGAGGAGAAGCCTGCTCCTGGTGCCAGGAGCTCACCCAGGTGTTGGGGTGTCCTGTGGGGGCTCAGGGGCCAGGGATGGGGCTCGCAGTTATTTGGGATGGGGCTCTCAGTTATTTGGGATGCCTGGGATGGTTCTGTGTGGGGAGGCTCAGGAGTCCCAGAGGAGCCAGCTGAGCCTGTAGCCTTTCCCAGGACACAGCTCAGCTCTTGTCCCAGGATGTGTAGGCTGCCCCACACTAAAGCCATGGATCCTTGGGATGGAGGCTCTTGATGAGGAGTGCTAAGGGAGGAGTTTTCTTGGTTCTCCTTGTCCTGCAAATCTGTATTTGATCCAGGTACCTGTGGGTGTCCCTGAGCGGGCAGAGGTGCTGGTGACAGCAGGATTGGGCTGAAACTTGTGTGGCCTCTCTGCACTCTGCCCATTTTCAGGAGGAACATTGGGGTGGAACCACTAAACCAATCCTGTACACAACAGTGCACCTCAAAATCAGAGATGTGTTCCCAAAACTGGGAAGGTGAAGCGTGTTGTTTGTGAGTGCTCACCTGCAGGAGTTTCAGAGCTGGAAGTGACACTCGTGGCTGCTCCTCACTGCTGTTCCCAGCCCTGCCGGGCCTGGTGGGCTCAGCAGCCAGCACAGGGGCTCAGGGTGCCAGAATTGCACCCAGGACTGGGCTGAACCCCTGCCTGACCCTCCTGCAGTGCAGACTTTGCTCCAGTCTTGCACTGGAAAGGTTCCCTGAGCCACTGGTGGGTTCTGTGCAGCCTTACTCTTGCTCTGTCGTGGTTTTCAGCTGCACTTTTGCTTAGGGAGGTGCTGTGCTTTCATGGAAAATAATTATCAAATTACTGGGGAGAATTTTAATTTCAGGCCATTTCTTTTACAAGAATTAGAAGAAGTGTGATTTCTGTGAGTTTTAGGGAAAGTTATGGTACAGCTGTGGGATTGACTCCTGAATTTGATGGACTGTCACACAAGGATCAAATCAAGCTGAAATAAATTGAAGTTGTAGCTGTCATGTGGAGTATGACAGCTGTAACTGCAGAGAGGGATGATCCAAATGGCTTCCCTTCAAACCCCTTCATTTTCCTGCTCACTTGAATCTGTTTGGACAATCTCAGGTCATCTGCTCTGTTACCTGCCACAATTACCTGTCATGGAGAATCTAGAGTCAATTTTACAGAGGGAGCAGCATTCCCAAAATATCTTAGCATTGTTCCAGCATGGAAGAATCCCCAAAAAAAAAAAATCTTTTGTTGTCTAGGCAGTTCTTTACGGAAAGTTTGAGCTTGCTCACTTACAGGGTTTAAATGATGTCTGTTTATGCATTTGTATCAGAAAGGATTTGCACCCAGAATGTCCCCAGGTGGGATGGACACAAATGCCTTTTTGGGCTGCAGCCCGTTGTTTAGTCCCTTTCCTCTGAGTGCTTTATCCCTGGATGCCCAACATTCCATGGGCGGTGTGCTGTGGAGGGGAACATGCAGAATGCACCTGACATCCCTGGGGGCCAGGATTGCAGGGATGCAGCCTCTGGCACCGAGCACGTGCTCGAAACTGTTCACTGAACCTGAGAATTGAGGTGTCTTGGAACAATCTTGGGACACTTGGCTTTCTTCCAGTATCATTCCTTTCTTGGGAAGGGAGTGGCTGAAGGGGGCAGAAGGATGGAAGAGTGAGGAGAACTTTTACAGGAATAATGTTCATACATTTCATGGCAGCTGAGATTGTCACAGAATGTTCAAAGGCACATTCCTGCCTGATTTTCCTGTTATTAGTGAAGCTAAAATAATTTCTAGTTTCATTTCTAATAATGGTTATAAAGAGTGGACTGGATTCCTGTTACTGGGGTATTTTTATACCTCCTCAAACAGAGCTCTAAGTGGGTGCAAATTACCTCTGTAATTCACAGGTGTAAGTATCTGCATCCCATTATCAGAAATATTTAAAAGAAGAGTTGGTGGAGAAGCACTTGCCTAAGCAGGGCTCACTTCAACTTAATTATTCCCAAAATTTTACTTTTGTTTTTCCTTCTCCCTCCTTCTAGAAACAGTGGAGAGAAGCTGATGCTAAAGAAAGGTTGATTTCCCAGCCCTGGAGACTTGAACTGTGCTTACACCTGAACAGCCCTGGTGAGTGTTTCCCTCCCAGCTCAGTCCACGTGCCTCAGCTGGAACTGTGAGTGTGGGTGGAATCTCTGCTTAGAGCCCTTGAGTCCTTATTAGCTTGTACTCAGCACTTCTCACCCAGGTTCAGATCAAAACGAGCTGGAATTGCCTTGTTTAAAGTGTGAGTGAGCCCTTGAGCAGCCTGTGCTGTGGCACGTGGGGTTTGTGAGCACCCAGGGGTGCTGTGCCCACGCCAGGGACCAGAGTGGAAGCTCTGCCCAGGGACAGCCATTCCTGGCACCAGCTGGAACCCAGGCAAAGTCAGGTCCTCCTGTTCCAGATCGTGCACACTGTCCTGCTGCAGCCCCCACACTGTGCACTCTGTGAGGGAATCTCTGAGGGAGAATTGCTGGGCAGCTCCATGGCTGCTCCAGCCCAAGCAGTGCCCCACACAGACGGGCCAGGCTGCAGCTTGGGCTGCCCTCTCCGAGGCTGGCCCTGCTGTGGGTGGCACTGAGGGAGCCCTGCACTGCTCCTGGCTCTGTGCCCACGGGAACAGGAGGGGTCCCTGTGCAAGGACAGTCTGCACAGGGGGCACCCACAGGGCCCAGTGCAGGGCAGCTGTGTGGGTGCTCCTGGTGGGGTGCACTGAGCTGGATCCCAGCAGAAGGCAGCTCAGATCTGCCTGCAGTGTCAGGCAGGGCTGGCCATCGTGTCTGCCCCATCTGGAGCTGGTCAGCATCTGAGGGAACAGGAAATAACACATAATTGTCATCAGCAATTTTCCAGTCTCTGTCCATGGACAGCCCCAAATGAGGAAGGCTGAGCAGCACTGCTCTCATTCCCAGGGGAGAACAAACTCAGGGAGCCAAGATGGACATGGGGGGAAAAAAAAGAGATCCCTCACAATTCTTGTCTTCCCTATCACCTGTACAGAAATCCACATCCATCTGTTCCCAATGGCAATATTCCCACTTTGAAGTGTTAGTTGGCAACAGCAGTGGGACAGTGCTAAAGAAATGATGGATTATTAAATTATAATAAAAGAGTTACAGAGCTTTCTCTTCCTTACAGCCAGGAATGAATTACTGTCTCTAAATTCTGCTAGCCAGGGATGATAAAGATACAGAACCACAGATCTTCATTAATGTTGCTGTACATAGAGGTTGCATATTTGAACTTGTACTATCCCAACTGGTGTGTCCATACTGCTACAGAGAAGGGGCAAACAGTGAATTCTGTTCTATCAAAGATGACCAGAACCTGAGGACAGTTTTCCAGGTGAGCTGTGTTACAGACAGGCTTGAAAGACAAAGTTCTAGAAACATCAGGAGGGTGAGAAAACCTACTCCAGTGAGCTTCCACTGAAAACTGATTTTCTTTCCCTCTGGAAATTAAGTCTGGGATGCTACTTCTGCATCTTAAGTGTCCAGTGAACCAGGTCCTGAGGTTTTGATTCAGCCCTTGCTCATGTCTGATTCAGTCTGACTCCCACAGAATTCTGTGAGAAAAAATGAGTGATAATCTGTCATAAAAATTCCTGTGGTATGCATGCACCACAGATAGAGATCTGTTCTGTCTGAGCCAAACTGCTCACGTCCCTGTAACTTCTGAGACACTCTGGAACAGTGTAAAGGGATTTCAGGAATATTGACCATGTGGCTTACATTACTTTTATTCTTCACACACCAGGGCTTGAAACTTAGATGAAAACCAGGTAGAATCTGGCTTTGGAGGGGTCAAAAAGAGAGCTAGGTATTTCTGGCTGGTGCAGCAAATGTCTGTGGAAGAGAGGGATTACAGTGATGTCACCTGCACTCCTGCAGGTGCCCATCAGGGCTGTGGGAATGAGTGCAGGGAGCTGCATGACACTGTCCAGCCAGAGCATTTATGTCTGAATTGATTTCCATATGGAAATTCGCCCGAGTTCCTTTTTTCCAAGGCTGCCCTTCTGGGAAAACTCACTCCAGTGTGTGATCATACTGAGCTGATCTTCTGCAGCCCCTCCTGTTGTGACAGCAGTGGGAAAGGGCTTTGGGACAAGTTTTCTCCTTAGGTGTCACTGTCCTGCTTTTTATCATTTCCCCTTTCTGGGGGCAGTGTAATACTGAGCTGCTCTGGACTGTGCCCTTGGCAGGGTGACATCAGCTGGCTCCTGTGCCCGAGGGCTGTGCAGCTCCTCTCCCCCACCTTCTGCCTGTGCTCTCTGTTTCTGCTGGCAGGATTTCTGCTCAGCAGCATTACTGAGCCTCCTGTGCTGCTTGCAGCTCCAGCTGCTCCCATCTGCACAGGGGATACAATTCTGTGCTCTGCTGCTTCTCCTGAGACAGCAAATTTTAGTGTAAATAAATTCCCACGTGAGAAACACACAAGAGAGAGGGACTCGGAGCAGACAAGTAGGGAGGTCTTAAGTGTTCCCCAAAATTCCCTAAAGCTCCCAGGGATTGCCTTTTTACAGCAAGCACTGCTGAAAACTGGGAAATACTTGACAAGAACAACTCCAAAGACCCCCTGGAAGTGCCCATGAACCACTGATGCTCTACAAAGAATGCAGAGAACTTCAGTGGCTGGTGATTACTGCAAATGAGGAGGGGTTATTATTGCCTCAGAGTTTGGGTGAACTTTAATTACTTAGCACAGATGCATGGTTTAAAAGAGAAGTTCCAGGAGATACTTTCAACCAATACATTAACCTTGATCCAATTAGGTCATTTCATATATCTGACATTTAAGTAGACTTAATTTAATAACACAGCTTAGAATATAATTTGAGATCACAGATGCAGAATCTTTGAATCTTTTATCATCTTTTTAACTCTCTTGAAGCACTTGTAAGTGCTTTGGCATTCTTTCAGGACCAGGTTGAAGCACATAGAGAAATTTCCAATGTTTTATTAGAAATGATTGCTTGTTTCCATAATGAAATGTAAAAAAGTTAACACAGTGGCCTAAAAGTAGGTGAGAGATTGTAATATTCCCTGTTCAAAATAATAAACACACTGAGTCATTGAGGGCTATGTGAGCTCATCATGGGGAGATTAGACAAGAAAAGTGCTGACTGAATTCCAGTGGCAGGTACTCCAGCTCTACAGAGGGCAGAGGTATTTTAAAAAGAGGCTTTTTTCTTACTTATGAATGTCTTTGTCTGTGTTACTTGTTCTGCTGAGTCCTTTCCATGCAGTATGAAATTATGATGTGCTGTGGCACAAACAAAAAGTGCACAGGAAATGTGGATTTTAAAGAAGTCTCTTCTGCTATCCAGGCTTATTTCAGTTCTTGTTCATCCTTGATTTTGCTGCAAAGCCCCTCTGTTCTGGGCTCCCAAGAGGAGGGAAGAGCTTCTGGCAACTGGAAAACACGAGAGGGCTCAGAGGTGTCTGGGTTTGAGTGTACATCCATCCCTGGGACCTGCCAGGAGAAGCTGCTCCCCCTGCTCAGAGCCCTTGGCCATGGGGAGGGAAGAGAAATCCTTCAGTACATTGTTCTCCTGAAACAAAGGGGAGTGCATTTAACACAAACACTTTTTTATAAGGCTGAGCTCCCCCAACTGCCTCCAGACCTTGCACAATACAAGCCTCTCTGACTTGGCTGAGAGGATTTTTTAAGAATTGACTTCACAAATTGGTTTTGTTTTGCTCTTGCTGCGGGGGATCAGTAGGAATGCCACAATGGAACAAAGGAAACACTCCTCCAGCCAAACTTTGCTCTCCCAGCCCTGCAAACCCACTCAGGCCAATTCACAATATTTTAACTCCAGAGATCCCTGAAGTATTGATCCGTGGGCAGGGAGACAGAAAGTGGTTCACTGATGGAAGCACAGGTCAGTGCTCCACCTCAGGTGCTGCAGTTCAAAGCACACCTGAGCAGGTTCCCAGCATTGCCACCCCATCCCAGCCTGGCTCTGCCTCAGGAGCCAGGCAGGGAAAACATCATGAGAGCAATTCCTCTGCAGAGCCTGCAATCCAACTCCGTGTGTCACAAGGGGTGTGTCAGAGTGACACCCCTAATACAGGGGATAGCAAAGAACAGCCTTTCCTCCTGATTCCCAGGGGTGAGCTGGAACCTCAGCAAATCATCTCCTTATCTGTGGATGCACAAAGCAGGCTGTGTCACATTTTTACTGATAAAGTAACTGAAAGGGAAGGTATAGGCACTGTATCTTCCAGTTACTGACCCTTCCTATAAGAACATGGAAAAAAGACTTTAATTAGGCTGTTCAGTGTGTAGTCCTCAGTCTTCCCATTCCATTCTAAGGGATTTTCCCTTTCCCTAGCTTTGTATAATGAGGCTCTGAGGAATGAGATCATTTGTTCAGCCTAAACCAATCTTGTATAAATTTGATTTTTCCTACTTTGAGTATTCAGGTACAGACGATTTGGGGTAAAGTTCAGGTACCGCCTGAATGTCATCAAGGGATCAGGGAGGATACCGAGTGCCCAGGGCTGTGCCAAGCCTGTGGTGGTGGCAGAACAGCTCAGGGGGACGCTCAGGAGCCAGGCTCAGAGATTGGTGCCTGGGCTCTTTCCTTTGCACTCCATCACGTCTGGAGACCCCAGAAATATCCCATGGGATAAAGAAACCACTCTCTAAAGCAGCTCTAGGAGAGCAGCAGCAGCCCTGCTGAACTCCAGCTCCGTGTGCTGTGAGGGGAGCTCATCCTGCCTTCTGTCCCTGGGGAGCGGCCGCTGTCCCCTGTGCCCTGCGCTGTCCCTTCGCTGTCCCCTGTCCCCTGCGCTGTCCCTTCGCTGTCCCCTGTCCCCTGCGCTGTGCCCTGCACTGTCCCCTGTCCCCTGCACTGTCCCCTGCACTGTCCCCTGCGCTGTCCCCTGCNAGCAGCAGCAGCCCTGCTGAACTCCAGCTCCGTGTGCTGTGTCTGTGAGGGGAGCCCATCCTGCCTGCTGTCCCTGGGGAGCGGCCGCTATCCCCTGTCCCCTTCGCTGTACCCTGTCCCCTGCGCTGTGTCTGCGCTGTCCCCTGCACTGTCCCCTGCGCTGTCCCCTGCGCTATCTCCCTGCTTAACGAGGGTTCTGGGCTCCCAGAGGGAGGGCAGGAATCTGTCCCAAAAGGGTGAGCTACAGAAAGCGAGCAGAATTAGGAAGGTGTCACTGTGGATGTTCGGCAGTAAATCAGTGGCCGATTTCTTTAGGTTTTGCCGTGTGGTGTGCCCTGGCACCGGCACAGCGCTGCCCTGGGACCCTGGGGATGCCCCGGCTCGCTGCTCACCAGCGTGAGGAGGTAAAAACCCGGCTTGTACCCACCCAGAGCCTCCTTCGGCTCCGGGACACGGGGCTGTGCCGGGATGTGCGGGGTCCCCGCCCTTCGCCGGGGCTCGCAGGGCGCTCCTGCGGCTGCAAAGGGCTGTAAATGCAGGGCTGCAGCTCCTAAAGGCGCTGTAAATGCAGGGCTGCAGCTCCTAAAGGCGCTGTAAATGCGGGGCTGCAGCTCCTAAAGGCGCTGTAAATGCAGGGCTGCAGCTCCTAAAGGCGCTGTAAA
>VZTB01007470.1:40279-50742 GCA_013397245.1 Thryothorus ludovicianus
CAGCCCGGCACAGCCCGGCACAGCCCGAGCACACCCTGCCTGCCCGAGCTGCACAGCCCGGCACAGCCCGGGCACGCCCTGCCCGCCTGCCCGCAGCCCACGGGCTGTGCCTGCATCCGACAGCGGGAATGGCATGCGGACACCCCAGCAGCCCTAAATCACCGTCCGCCTGCACGGGAACGCTTTGGAAGAATTCCATTGTTTCGGTTTGGAAGAGTTCCATTGTTTCCAGCACCTTTGCTACTTCTCTGTCGCCTGGCTTTTTGAGAGCATGAGTTCTGGTCATTGGGGGTGCTGCCACCTGAATGTTTCTTCATCGGATGCCACAAAAGAGAGTCTAGGAAAACAAAGAAACTTGTGATGTGGAGCTGACAGTTCTGGTTTCAGCTGGTGAAAACTTGCAGAATCAGTGAGAAGGCAAAGAAAATAATGCCCAGGGCAATGTCGGTAACTCCTGGTAATTTGTCACTCAATGGGACGAGCTTCTTCACTGAGAATCGCAGCATTATGGACAAACCCAGTGAGCAGAGAACGTGGAATGTCTTTCTTTTCTGCTTGACTTTTACCATTGCACTCCCAGCCCTTCTGGGCAGCATTTATTCACTAGTTTCCCTGCTGAAACTGCAGAACAAAACCACGATTTCGATGATTGTGACCTCTTTGGCAGCAGATGACCTGATCAGCATCGTGCCAGTGTTAATTTTCATGCTCATGCAGTGGTCAAGCCAAGTCCTCCCCCAGCCTCTGTGCACCGCCTCAGCGTTTCTGTATCTATTCCAGGGCATTTCTAGCAACCTGAAAGGGGCTCTTATAGTTTCTTACAACTTCTACACTCTCAGCACGAGCGGGACACTGAGCTGTAGCTCCTCCAAGCGCCGTGTGAGCGTGGTGTGGGCCATCCTCACCCTCTGGACTGTCAGTCTGCTGATGTGCACTTTGCCTCTCTGCGGTTGGGGCAGGTACATCCCCACGTCCTGGGGCTGCTTCGCCGACTGTGCCAGTTCCTACATCCTGTTTGTGTTCGCTGTGTACTCGCTGTGCTTCTCCCTCCTGGCAGTGCTGGCCGTGCCCCTCGCTCTGCGGCTGCTGTGCTCGGGGGAGCCCCTGCAGGGCTCTGGAGCCTTCACCCCCCCCGGGACCCCGCGGGGCTGCGGGGCTGCTGCCCCTCCGCTGGCACTGCTGGAGCCCGGGGATAAAACCCTGGAGCCTCTCCGAAACTCGGAGGCAGTTTTTGGGAAGGGTGTGGCTGAGAGCAGCACTCTGAGCAGGAGCTCCAGGGTGGGCTTTGCCCAGAAACGATTCTCGCTGATCCTGGCACTGACCAAAGTCCTTCTCTGGCTCCCAATGATGGTAAATTCTGAGATGGCTTCACTTTGCAATGCTCACTTACATTTCAGTGGGATGTCACCTGTGGGCCATGGATTGAAGCAGATGAGCAGTGGCCACTGCAGCTGTTCCTCATAGTAGTTGTGCCAGCAGAAGTCCCCTCCAGCAGGTCTGTGTCACTGCCCTGGTGCCCAGTGGGTTTGGCAGAGCCTGGTTCATTGCTCTGACCCTCTCCCATCACATCATTCATGTCATGTGAATACCAGGGGCAGTAAGGTCCCCCTGTGGAGCTGCCAGGGTTTGCTCAGCATTCTGAGGCTGGGAATTGAGCTAAGGGACCCCCTGTCCTCTGAGACACATCCTTTGGGTTATAAAATCGGAGTTTGGTAGAAAAATGCAGTTTGGTTGCACCTTTGTGAGCCCTGTAGTGCTGGGGTGGGAGGGAGTGCTGTCTGTGCATGTGAGTGTGTTTGGGGACAGGAACCTGAGCCAGGGATTCTGTGGGGAACAGGGAACACGGCTCTGGGACAGTTACCCCTGCCCTTGGGTGTGTGAGGATGGAGCTCCTCGGTACCCCATGGGACTGTTCAGTGGTGCTCATTCAGCTTCAGTGAGGGTTTTCTGAGAAATGCAGCGTGAGAGGAGAGCAGCCAGCGTGTTTCCTCTGCTGTCTGTTGGAGCCACAACTGTTGTCCTCAGCAAACACTAATGACAATCTGTGTCTTACAGTGGTGTCATATTCACAGTGAGATGTTCTCTTTGTTCCTGGAAGCATCTCATGTGCCCAAAGTGATTTAAATTTCAAAATGCTCTGCCTTTCAGATACAGATGGCTGTCCAGTACATCACTGGGCTGCAGAGCCTTTCGTTTGAGACACTGAGCTTCCTGCTGACCCTGCTGGCTGCCACAGTCACCCCGGTGTTTGTCCTGTCCCAGCACTGGCTCCACCTGCCCTGCGGCTGCATCATCAACTGCAGGAGGAGCTCCTATGCAGTGTCTGCACAAGATGCCAAAAGTGAGTGAGGAATTGCCTTGGTGTAACAGAGGTTGCCAGACATTCCCTGGTAACCTTCTTCCAGTTTTGCCTTGGCTTTATGTAAAAGTAGCTGGAGGAACAGAGTGGGTTCCAGGGATCATCTGGTCTCTACTGCAAATGTTAGGGGCTAAATATTGCTGAGATATGGGAGTTGTTTCCCATTCTCTGGAGTGAAAATCCTCTACCATCAGTGGATGAATTCCTGCTATTCCCTGCTTGTTCAGGGAGAAAAAACTCCTGAATCTTGGAGAAAAGGCATCCTCAGTGCATGGCTTTCACTTCCTTATTATCCAGGTGCAGAATGGCTTGTGCTGCCCCTGCTGCCCTTTTAGCCACTTGCCCAGAGAGAATGACTGCAGTTCATCTAGAAGGCAGTTGCCCCTCAGAAGTCTTTCTTCTCAGCAATTCATTTTTTTTGTATGGAGGGAAAATTGCCTGTTTCCAGCAGGAGCTGGATAATTTATTCCATATTTTAGCATGTCATTCGCGTTGTGTTTGTAATCTCATTTTTCCTTTTGGTCTCAACTCCTAACACAGTTTCTTTCCTCCCTCCTTAGCCAAACGCAGCGGCTTTGAGTTCAACCTGTCATTCCAGCAAGGCTGTGGGATCTACAGGATATCCCGGGAGAGCCCTCCCCGCCCCAGCAGCGATGGGAGCTCCGTGTCCCACCTCAAGCTGCCGAGCTCTGGCTGCGAGGAGCGGGGCCCTGGCAGAGGCGGTGACCCCGTGGCACTGGGGCACGGCTCCCGGGGCACCCCTCCTGCTGGCCCCGGGGCCTGGCAGGGCCAGCAGGGCACGGGCTGTGAGCCAGCAGCGTTCCCCCCAGGAGCAGAGTGGAGGCTGCCCCACGAGCAGAGCCAGGCACCGCAGCTCTCGGACTGGGAGTGGTGCCGGAGCAAATCCGAGAGGAACCCCCGGCAGGTACAGTAGGAATCGATTCTTTTCTGCTGTAAGAGTTTCCTTATGAAATAGGAATGATTTTTACTGGCATTGATACCTCTGTCACTATTCTGTATAATGTTTAGTAACCACAGACCCATTTGCAGGTGCTGATCTCACAATAATTTCTCACTTTTCTTCTTAATCGTGGGGTTTTCTTATTTTGTGTGCACCTGCATGATTTGTATATGGTAAGAAGTAAGTATGAATTATGTTACTTTATCTTAATGAATAGGACGTTTCTCTCCAAAAGATGCCGTTTTCCAGAGAATTCCAGTGGAATCCAGTGGCCATTGGGCATTACAGTAGGTGGGAGAGGGGTAAGAGCCCACAGGAGCTCCAGGAGGCTCCAGGCTGGAAGGGATCTCTGGAAGTCACCTGCTCCAAGCAGGGTGGCTTCAGAGCCAGATCAGCTCGTGCTGGGCCTTTGGACTCCCACGGGAGATGGATAAGATGTATTTTGTATTCAAATACGGGAATCTCTCTCCATCTGATAAACACAACTTTATCATCTGAGTCACAGTAGGAATTTGGCTGGTATTTCAGATGTGACTGATCTCCCCTTTCACAAAAAACCAATGCTCACTCTGTTGCAGTGTGCAGAGATGAATTCCTGCATTTGGGGGCAATAGGAAGTGCCTGACTCAGCCTGGTTTTAATCTACCAGTTCCTGAGAAAGCCTCATATGCCATTTACAGCTTGGTTAATCAAATCACTGTATCAGCTTCATAACTGGAGCTCTCCTTGCAGGAATTTCCAGATGATGCCTATTTAAAAAAAAAAAAAATCCTTTCCCCGTGTCCCCTGGTGCCAGTTCAGCTGCAGCCCCAGGAGTGCAGCAGGTATGAGCAGCTCTTTGTGAGCAGCTGGCAGTGACTGCCTGGGGGTGTTCCGTGTGCCCTGGGGCCTTGTATGGCACTCTTGGACATACTCTTCCCTTCTTGCCTCACAAAGAATCACAACTCATCCCCTTCTGACACCTTCCCAGGTATAACCCAGTGCCAGGCACTCAAGCTCCTATGGGGTGAAAGTTCCAGGCTTTGGAGGCACAGCTCTGCCTGGTTCTGACATTCAGCAGGAGCTGCCAGAGCTTCACAGCTGACATTTGCTTTGCAGCTGGGAAAGGGCAGAGTGTGAACCCCCTGCAAGCTTTGTAAAAATAACTTTAATGCATTGCTCAGGTTTATGTTGGATGGAAGATCAATTCACATTAATGAGCCACACATTAATGAGCTGAAAAACCATCTCATTTATTCATCCTGTCTGGAAGTCCCAAAGTCTAAGTCACTCTGTTCTCACCATTTCCCACGTGTGTTAAAGAAGGAGGCTCCCCCTGGCATTGGCACATCCCTATGCAGGAAAGACAGGGATCTTCTGAGAGTCCATAAATACAGGGGCTCTTACTGGAGTGCTGCTGATTTTCTCTTCAGGAGGAGAAGCTCCAAGAACTGACAGCAGGAGGGAGAGCATCCCATGGATGTGGGATCAGCGAGTCTGAGCTGTTTGAGGAGCAGGGTGCCTTTGGTTTCCTCTGAAGCTGTGGGCTTGGAGAGTGGCACTTCCTTAGGGTGACAGTAATGACTGTGGAGCTGGCTGTCTCTTCATTGTCTGTTCTGTGAGTGAAGAGCTGCTCCATCAAAGTGTTTTCTCTGGAATAGAAGTGGCATGAGAGGATGAGGCAGCAGGGTTTATTGAATACACGATAGGATGGCTGTAATGGAGAGGGAGAGAGAAAATTGTACTTGTCATTTCTAACTCCTGCTTGGCTGCATATTTGAAAGATACCTTTAACATCTCATAAAATACCCGTGTATCTCCCTTCCTAAAGAGATTGAGTGTAAATATGTCATGTCTTATTTTGTCTGTGCTTCAGTGTCCTCAGGCAACAGAAATCTCCCAGGCTGGCAGTTTGTTCCAGGCTTGCTGATTATTTTTCTTTACCTCATCTGTGGGTTGCCTCGAGGAAACTCTTTGAAGAGACTCTGCCCAGGATTCATTTATGTGCCCTGCAAGGAAAGAGAGGGGGAGGCTGTGCAAGTGACTTCACTGAGGAGGAGCCAGCGCAGGCAGGAGTGTTTTATCATGATAAATACACAGCGTCTCACTCGCTGCAGCAAAGTTGTGAACATTCCCTTAAACCAGGCACAGCACAGAAGCTGAGCTGGGATGGCCTTGAAGGTTCTCATTGCTCCCCACTGGCTGGAGGCAATCTGTACCTCCTGCACCCCTGCTGCTGTGCTGAGCTCTTCCCACTCAGGCTCTTCCTGCTCAGCTGGTTGCAACTTGTTCCTGGTTTCCAAAGAGGCTCCTGTGGCTGGAAAATCATTGTAACATCTCACCTTCCTCTTCCCACTCTGCTCCCAGAGGCGTGTGCACTCTGGTGATGCTTGCTGGCTCCCTGCTGCAGTTCTGGAGCTGCAGAGGAATCGTGAGAGAAACATTTGCCCAGGAGGGCAAGGCTGGGTAGAGCTCCTGTAGCCCTTCCCTCCAAGGTGTCCTCACCTTGGATGCTCTGTTGCACCTCCTGGCACTGACTGGTACAAATCCAGCTCAGTGTGCCTGGGGCAGGCCAGTGGCAAGTGCTGGGCTCCGGCCATCTGAGGTGAGCCTGTCTCTTCCTGTCATACCCTCTTGCTCTACATTTACTGCAGTCAGCCTCAGAAAAGGCAAATCATTGCAGTAATTAATTTTACTGCAGCTAATTTGCATCTTTAGGGAAGTAGAAGACGAAGCCTCTATTTTAAAACAAACAGAAAGCTCATTGTCTCTGGAAAGAAAAAGCCAGGATCCTTACTGGAAACATTCTAAAAATAGACTTTTTCATTTCAAGCTGTGTTTGACCAAAGTAATTAGGAATGCAAACTCCCCAGAGCTGGTTTGGATTGCTGGTTTTGTGTTTGGGAGGGCAGCATGGCCCAGTGGGAGCACACGGACGTGGCACGAGCTGGGTGTGCTCTTGGTGCTGCCCCTGTGCAGAGAGCTGTCCCAGGGAGGAGCTGACTCCAGCCCATCTGTGCCCCACTGCTGGCACCCCTCCCTGCCTGTTCCAGGCCTGTGAAACCAGGAATTGTGAGGGGGAGTCCACGAAGTGCCTTGTGCTTGAGTCTGCCACCAGACACTGTAGAACCAGCTGGGATGGCATCCCAGTGTCCCACTCAGCCCCCAGCTGCTGCTTTCACCATTTCCAAATGGAAATCTGTCTGTCAGGGCCTCTGCCAGCTGCTGTGGGACTCAGATTCACCCAGGCCTTCCCTATGGACAATGTCCTTCCCAGTGAACCCAGCCCAGACCTGCTCAGGCAGCAGGAACAGGACAGGGAACCCACAGGGCTGGGGGGAAGGTGTTGCCTATGCCAACCACAGCTGCTCCTGTGAACTCTGGAAGGTGGATGTGTAATTAAATTATGAGGGGTTTGCTTGATGGATTCTGCAGAGATTTCTCTGCTCAGAATGCATCAGCATTCTGTAAGGAACAAGGACATTTGGGATCTATTTCACTGGGACTTTTTGTCTTTGCTTTTAAAAAACACCTGTGCTGGTACGTGGTGAAATCCCTGTCCCAGATTCCAACAGCCAGAACTTCTCCAGGCACTGTGGGCAGGGGCTGCATGGGGGATGCCCTGAGGTGGGAAATCCTCTCCACAAACAGTGGAACTTGCTGGGGAAAGGGCCGGGAGCTGAAGGCAAGGAGCTGAACTGCAGGGAACCGTGAGAGGCAAAATACCTCACAAGATGTACCAGTAGAGACTGGTTTGCTGGTAGATTCCTGTTTATTGCCATGGATGTGTCATGAGAAGCAAAAATGGGCATTGAATAATGGTATCAAGGACAAGATAAAGGTTACTCTCTGTTCTTACTAATAATAATTTACAGTGAAGGTAATTCTAGTAATAACCAGTGTTACCTGGCTGTACCTAAACCCAGGATAAATGCATTTATCCCTCCCTTGGGCCCCATAACCGTGGGTTTAGCCCCAGCACTTGAATCCACAGTGCTCCTGAGAGGGACAAATGGATTCTGTACTTTAGAAACAGGTAAAGATGTCTGGAATTGAACAACATTTCCACTGGAACTGTTCCAGTGGGAAATGGCAGCATTCAGTGTCTCCCTGGTTACTGACTGGGCAGTGACAAAGGAGACTTGATGGATCTTTTTCCCTTTAACACTAAATACTGATTTCTCAAGAGAAAAATTGAGAAGATTTTCAGAAAGAGGCACTAAGTGATTGGGAAATGTCTCATTCTCCAGACCTGGAGTGTTCATTCCAGCAAGTGGAGATTGCTCATTTTCCTTCTCCTGCCTCATGTTCAGTCTGACAAATGAAAGAGTTTGATTAAACAGGACATAACCTTGCACTGATGGAATCAGCTTTTATTTAAACTCTGTTTTCCATATTCTGTAGATTTCATAGTGAGCCACGATCACTTGGGACTTCATCCTCTAAGGCATATAATAACACAAAAAACGTGTTACTCTTTCAAGGCATAAATGCCAGGTGTGTAGAATGCCAGGTGTGTAGAGTGTGCAGGGCACAGGCAGTAAGAGGACTCAGTGAGCTGGGCACAGCTGGTGGGGGCTCTGGGCGATGCTCACTCTAATGCCAGGTGTGTAGAGAGCTGCAGGGCACAGGCAGTAAGAGGACTCAGTGAGCTGGACACAGCTGGTGGGTGCCAGGCTCTGGGCGATGCTCGCTCTAATGCCAGGTGTGTAGAAAGCTGCAGGGCACAGGCAGTAAGAGCACTCAGTGAGCTGGGCACAGCTGATGGGTGCTCTGGGTGATGCTCGCTCTAATGCCAGATGTAGAATGCCAGGTGTGTAGAAAGCTGCAGGGCACAGGCAGTAAGAGCACTCAGTGAGCTGGGCACAGCTGGTGGGGGCTCTGGGCGCTGCTCGCTCTAACGCCGCTCGTTCCCGCAGCGCTCCGCCGGGGCGCTGGCCGTGCCCCTGTGCGCCTTCCAGGGCACGGTGTCCCTGCAGGCCCCCACCGGCAAAACGCTCTCCTTGTCCACCTACGAGGTCAGCTCCGAGGGGCAGAAGATCACGCCCCTGTCGCAGAGGATCGAGGTGTATCGCTCCAAAAGCGTGGGCCACGAGCCCAGCCCGGGGGAGCCGCGGGACGCCTTTGCTGACGCGAGCGTGAAGATTCACTTGGAGGTGCTGGAGATCTGTGACAACGAGGAGGCCCTGGACACCGTGTCCATCGTCAGCAACATCAGCCAGTCCTCCACGCAGGCACGGTCGCCCTCGCTGCGCTACTCCCGCAAGGAGAACAGGTTCGTGTGCTGCGAGCTGGGGGAAAGTGCCTCCTACTCCCTGCTCATCCCCTCGCACAGCCCCGGCAGCGACCTCAGCATCTCCATCCCTGACACGGTGGAGGCTCATCGGCAGAACAGCCAGAAGCAGCACCCGGCCAGGGCTGGGTACCAGGAGGAGATCCAGCTGCTGAACAAAGCCTACAGAGAGCGGGAGGAGCCCGGCAACAGCGGCTAAAAGGGGTTTGATCTCCACAGCTCAACTGCTCCGACGGACAGCGCTCCCACTGGGAATATCACCCAGCAAATACAGCATCAGCTGGTTCTTTCCTGTCATACAGATTTCATTTGGGGACACTGTTGAATCAATTCAAACTGTTAATGCCGTATCAAGGGGATAACAAATACTCAAGTGCTTTACAGCTTTCCATAGTGGATTTTAAGGTATTTATTTATTTAAGGTATTTATTTATTTAAGGTATTTATTTATATACGTATTTATTTGAGGAACACGTGTGTCTAAAGGGAATCCTAAATAAAGTCTTAAACCCCAGTTTTGGTGTTTGCTGGCACCGGGTGGCGTGCCCGCACGAACCTGTGGAAATGAGGGAGCAGCTCCACAGGTGGGAAGTTACAGCAGTTTTGATTCACTTGCAGGCCTTGTCAACATCTAAATCCACATAATACTAGAAAGACTTTTCTAACACCTGGACATCACTTAAAGCTCGTTGGCTGCTCTTTGTTTTTTAGATTAAATCTGTCTTCTTAGTGATTAGATCTGAAGTATACGAAGATCAAACATTAAGAAAACGATACAAATTCCTCATTCTGCAACACAGCGGCGGTCGGGGACTCGAACCCGGACCCTGCGGGGCGGGTCAGTGCGAGGGAACCCTGCGGGGCGGGTCAGTGTGAGGACTCGAACCGGGCCCGGGGAGTCGGGTCAGGTCGGGCCGGGACTCGAACCCAGCGTCAGGAGGATCGGGTTCGGTCGCGCCGGGACTCGAACCCGGGCCGTTCGCGCTNGCGGGCGCGCCGGGACTCGAACCCGGGCCGTTCGCGCTGGGCGGGCGGGCGGAAGTGCGGCGGCGGATGAGGCGGGCGGTGCCGGCGGATGAGGCGGGCCCGGGCCGCGCCGATTGAAGCCGCGCCGGGCCGGGCTGTGGCGGCTGCTCCGCGCCGGCAGCCGCGGCCATGAGCTACGAGCAGTACTGGGGCTGGGGCCGCGGGCGCGGCCGTGGCCGTGGCGGCGATGGCGGCTCTGCCTCCGCCGCCTCCTCCTCGTCGGGCGGGCCCGGCGGGCGGGGACGGCACCCCGGCCACCTGAAGGGCCGCGAGATCGGGCTGTGGTACGCCCGCAAGCAGGGCCAGAAGAGCCGGGACGCCGACCGGCAGCAGGTGAGGGCCGCGGGGACGCGTTCTGGGCAGCGGGGACGCGCTCTGGGCAGCGGGGACGCGCTCTGGGCAGCGGCTGTGCGCGTCTGCCCTCGGAGCTGCGCGCAGGCGGAGCCGCTCCGGGAGCCCCCTCGGCACAGGTGGGCTCCGGGTGAGCGGGACTGGCGGGAATTGTGGATAACCGGGCTAACGGGGATTGTGGATAACCGGGCTGGCGGAGTTATGACTAACGGGGCTGGCGAGGATTTTTGGGGATAACCGGGCTCTGAGGGAGGCTCTGCTTTCTGCCCTAGAGANGGGAGCCCTGCGGGGCGGGTCAGTGCGAGGGAACCCTGCGGGGCGGGTCAGTGCGAGGGAACCCTGCGGGGCGGGTCAGTGTGAGGACTCGAACCGGGCCCGGGGAGTCGGGTCAGGTCGGGCCGGGACTCGAACCCAGCGTCAGGAGGATCGGGTTCGGTCGCGCCGGGACTCGAACCCGGGCCGTTCGCGCTGGGCGGGCGGACGGAAGTGCGGCG